>JARHVA010005283.1:0-600000 GCA_037957365.1 Torreya grandis
ATTCCTAACTTATTAATATAATAGTTGGTTTCAACTAATCGACATCATTAAAATTTAATTTACTATGTATGGGTTTCATTAGTGTGATGGGCCCATTGTTTGCATTTACCTTGATCATAAGTAGATATGGTGTTTTTTTGTTAGTTTTGGCCTATAAGGGATCTAATCATAAGTATTATTGACATGAAAGAGTGTCTTATATGCCTAAATCCCAATATATATGTAAGTAATAAAATTTCATCCTTCCCTTTGCTCAACGATCTAGATAAAAACTATCTCCATGGTTTGATCTTGAATTGCCATATATATATATATATATATATATATATATATATATATATATATATATATATATATATATATATATATATATATATATATATATATATATATATATTTGAATCCCATGAGATAATAAAATGAATTTTCTAATTTAACTATTTGATTCATCAATCTAGATTCACAAGTTAGGTGCAATACAACTTATATAATCTGGGAGAAAGCTACAATATAATAGGAATAACTGGGAGTAGCAATGGAGTCACCAAGTCAGTATGTAATAATTTAGATGAACCTCTATCACAATAGATGATTCAATCACCAAAAATGAATTGAGAGAGATTCAAGAAGGAGACAGATGTCAAATGATAATGAATCTGAAGAATAATTGTAAAGAGGAATTATTCAGACTCATATAGGGCACCTAAGGCTTGAGAAGTCCAAAATATGCCTATTTCTAGCCATAGGCATATTTTTGATAGAGAGTAAAGAAGGAGAGAGATGTCAAATGATAATGAATCTGAAGAATAATTGTAAAGATGAATTATTCAGACTCATATAGGGCACCTAAGGCTTGAGAAGTCTTAAATATGCCTATTTAGAGTCAAATGGGCTTAAAACCAGCACATTGTGGGCAATTTGTGGCCTAAGCCATAGGTTAGCTAAAAATATTTGTCCTAGGTCAACCATGAGTCTTGATGTGGTCTAAGGGTCTCCTAAAGGGTCTTCAAAAGCACTATAAAGGTTTAGTAGTGAGTGAGAGGCCCAAGCGAGAGCAAGGAAGGTTCGAAGGGTTGTACAATAGAAAATGTAAGTGTTTAAGCATGTGGATAGTCTCAAATCATATTAAAAATGTTGGTAGTTTTCACATGAGCTAATATGTGATCATTGGGAGGAGTAGGGTCATGATTATTATGATTATAATATGCAAGAGTAAGTCATGTATAAGTTATCTCAGTATCTCAATATGGTCAATGGAATGGTCATAGAAATATATAACCAGTAAACTATACTAAGATGTCCTAAGTGTAGATATGCCTTAGGCTATAAAGAATAATCTATATATGTATGTCCATACATCGTATATAACATGTATGTCATGCATCCCACTTATGTGTCTCGTGAAAACCATGTGTGTAGAAAATGGATATGTAATCTACTATGTAAATGACAAATAACATCAATTGATAATGTAACTAATACACCCAATTTTTTACCAATAGGGTCCATATTGACCCCATATTATTGAGGAATTATGAAAATAAGAGGATTTGATAATCTCCTATCATGGTAGGGGAAGAGACCACCACTATTATTTTCAATCCATGGGAGTCATCACTAGGTCATACTTATAAGAAAGGGAAAAGAGTGACTTATTGGGATTTTTCCCTAGTAGAAAGAGGTTTACTACAAAAGGCCAACTTGGAGGTTCTGACCACCTATTTTATAGGGTATATTTCCATTATTTTCATTACAATAAAATGTTATTTATTAAAAATAGTTTTATTGCATATAGTTGTCTTGGTATTTTACAAGCACATGTTTTACCCCCATCCCACCATTATTTTTTTTGGTTTTAAGTGTCAATTTTTTATTGTAGCATTGACTAAGAGCACTTATTTTATTTTCTTATCTTACACTATAAAAATAAGACAAATTATTAAAGGGTTTGCTCATACTTTAATTTGTGAATATTAGCATTTTTTTATCAAGGCACTTATTTTTTCTCTTATATTGTCATTTGTTTTGATATTTTTATTTGTATATTTATTTACTTTGATTCCATTGTGTTAGGAAAAGGGCCTACTATTTGGTATCTATAAATTTGAATTCCCACATCTTATATACAATGTCATCTTATTATATTAAATTTGACATTGGGTGATTTAGGGTCTTCTTAAATTGAGTAAGTGAAATGTGAAGTAATTAGACTTTGTGAGAACCCACATCACCATTTCTAATTGAAGTATCATCTACACATTATATTATAGGTGTGAAAAACCATTCACACACTATGTTTTAGGTGTGACCAACCATTGACATATATATATTCAGCAACATATAAGAATAAGATCATTAATTAAATACATTTGTATTCATTAGTGTGATATGTAAATCTTCATACATAGGAACAAAGCTTAAAATTTATGTCATTAATAAACAACAAAGGGACCATTATAAAGACATATTATAGTGTTAAATGAATTTAAAGGTGTTGTAATGACTATTAATATGTCCTATAGAAAATGGCCAGTTTCACATACTAAAAAGAAACAAATTTGGCCAACATGGTATATGATCATTTGGAAGTAGAACTATTTTTTGAAGGTTGAAAATTGTTTAAAAAATGTTGGCTGAAAATATGGAATTCAAGTCAAATGTATAAGAGTTCCCATATCTATATATATATAGGGGGGAGGGGTACCTAGACCCAAATACCATCTATAGGGATAGATATTTGGGAGGTCCCCTATCTCTATCTATATATGGGTTAACATTTTGAGATTTTAAATCTCTTTGCACCAAGAAAGAATAAGAAGACATAAAATGGAAAATTATCATAGAGTGTACAAAATAAACCTATCTGCATATGCATTGACAACATTATCCTAGCATAAGATCATAAATATTTTGGATATGGAATTAATGTGTCTAAACAAATTCAAATAGCTTATAACCTCTCCCAACAATAATGTAAAACCACTACTTGAGGAGTGTGGGTTTAAATGCAAGGAGGTCAAGTGTGGCGAAGATAATATAAATGTTGGTTTAGAGTGTAAAAACTATCCCATGCTTTGGAAGGTGGATAAATATTACCTAATCATATCCAAAATATCAGATAAAGAACATTTATATAAATGGGCCATTTAAAATAATCTTATGGAGATAAGTTTCCATTTTTCCTTGGAAAATGCCTTAGCTCAGAATGCATTCCTAGTTATCTTCTATTTTTTCTTTAGATGGGATTGTGATGAATTTTACCTTATTTTTTAAGAGGTGGAGCTTGAAACACTTGAATCAAATGCATGGATGAAGAAAATAGAAGCATTCATATATCAAGTCAATATTTCATCTACATGAAAGGTCTATCATGAATAAAAGGTTTAAGAGTCACTAGAAAAAATGAGCATGAGATGGCCCTTTCAAGTGATGAGGTATAAATTTCCCCACTAATATTTGCATTTACTGATAAATTTAGATATTTAAATGTTTATTTATAACTCTTGACATTTTAATCTTCACTTTTTATAATATATCTAGGCCTTAATTTTGTAGATGATATAACAAATCAAAATAATTTGGTTTTTAGATAATGAATTGATGCTAGTTATGATATTGTTGTCACTTGTATTTTTACCCTTTGAGAATATTTCACATCTCTCCTCATCCAATTGGCACAATTGAAACACCTTTAGGCTTGTGGGTAGCCAAAAGATGAGGTAAATCTCTAGATTGGGCTAGTTTCCTTGATGTACCACTTTGGATCACTACTACATCTAAAATTTGGGGGGAAAAGGGAGAGAGAAAATTAAAAGAAAACTATCCTAAGGGAGGTGATACACCAAATAAGTTTATGAATTCCAACCAACTGCATGTTACACATGAAACCAAGAGACTAACCAAACATACACTTCTCCAATATGCATCTTCTCACATCAATATTACATTATGAGGTTATGGATGAATGTTTAGGATATGAGGAATAGACAAGAGACCTTGAATTGAACTATTTAATAGACTAACTCACTCAACCTTGGAACTTCCTAGAACATTTCACATGCCCTACAAGAAGAAGCTTTTCAATGGTAAATAGGATGAAAGAATGAGACAACATACTAAGAAAATCATAGCTATCACTACGTAAGATCAATAATCCAAGTAAAACACACTATGAAAAGTAATGAAGAGTTAAAAATTAATATTAATATTGATCAAATGGTATGTAAATGAGCTAGGATTCACCATACTCAGGTGAAGCATAGTTTACAAAGGCTAAAATGGCTAGTTCTTATAGAACTTGAGAGAGAAAGGAGAAAAGAGAAGTCTAATGGTCATAAGGATACTTTTAAAGCTGAGAAAAATATTTAATTTTTCATGATAAGAGGATATGGGATGAACCATATAAGTTTATAAGAAACAAGTGGCCATACAAGGCATGAAATTCATGAAAAGTGGCATGAAAGTTCTCATTCTAGCTCAGAAAACTACCTTCATAATTTAGACCTATTTGAACATCTCAAAACTGATTATGGATAGGTATGATGACTAGGATTATAGGTAAGGCTCTCATAAATGCCTCTCCATTAATTTTTTACAGTCTTGGTCATCTATAATCATTTGGAGGTGAGCTATCATTACCTATACTCTAAACAACACTTCTTTCATGCAACCTACACACTTAGCCTCCAAAAAGGCATAATTTTTCAATGAAAATACATGGGAGGGAGTTTATCACACTTTTCAAGACCATCCATATTCTTATAGGCATTAGGCACACCTTAAAATTAGGTCACATAAAGTTTTCCACCCTTCTCACTAGCTTGGTCACTATGCCAATTTTGACTCGCTAAGGTGAGAGTTATTATTTGCAAACTTAGGAGTCTTTACAAGTCATGAAATTTAAATATTTATTTATTTCAAGTATTAATATTACCCATAAACTTTATTTCATCTTCATAATCTTTTTAAAACCTAAAAAACACATAAAACAGTCAAACATGCCCTATTTTGGACCCTATTCATATAATTTTTTACAACTCAAAAGGGTGGGGATGATACTGAGAGATTCCTCTACAATTTTAAATAAATTTCATGATAAAACTATGCCATTAGATTATATTTCTAACTCCATTTACTTTATCACGTCTTTATAGGGGTTTGCAAGGATGTTAGGCCTATTTTTTACTCTTGAGGTTTGTTCATAAAGTTTTGACATTGAAATTGTATAAAAATTCCATTACTATGATTTTTAAGACCCATAATAACTTCTCCAATCCTCTTACATTCCAATGCAAAGCACCAAGGGAGATATGAACATATAAAGTTCCTCTATCAAGCTCTTCCTTCAACTTACACAGGCCTAATACTACCTCTAAGCCAGCGTTGGATTCCCCATGTAACTCTTATACCTTCCACAAGATTGGAAACCTCTTTTAATACCCTATTAACATTTACAAATTAATTTTATTGATCATATATATATACATTAAGTTGAACCCCCTTTTGGATTCTAGGCCTAATCATGCTTAGAAGGCATGTCTACACCCTAAAGACAAAAATGACCTTTTTTATGGCTTCCATAGATTAAAATATCTATTAAATATCTATTATTACCATATATACATTCTTCAATAGGTTGTCTGCCCATCTCATGCTAAAATTGAATTTGATTTTTCATTTGAACTTTAAGCCTAAACCCGCCTAGTGAGTCTAACTGCAACCTTGATGTTTTAGACCACACTTTTTAGTTCCATCCTTAAAAAAAGGATTTTAATTTTTTATTATTTGTTTTACAACTTTAGAAACCTTATTTTAATGTCTTACCATCCTTTAACTCACTTGGAAATTTCCATTCCTCAAAGCCTGCCAATTTGTGCATAAGGGGAGTGACCTCTATCTGAGATAAAATATAGGGAACTCTTCATATTTTATCATAAAAATTAAAAAATTTAGAGGGTTATATAAATTATGGATACCATTTTCACAAATTTTTGGCCCTTGGTTAGATCATCTGACCCTCCAATTCCTCAAAATTCCAAAATAAACTTATGCAAAAGGACTGTGCACAATGTTTTGGAGTATAGGATGGGTATGGAATTTGAAAAATTCATATATATATTATATATCCATATTAAATGGATTATATATACTTCCATTTTTTTATGTAGGTGATTTAATCACCATTCAACACTCTGACCCTTCAATAAATCATTCACACTCCTCTCTTAGTCAAAACTATGTTTCAAGTCATGAAGGTACACTTGTACATATAAATGCCTATTTAAGTATTAAATATAGTTATTAAATAATTTAAAAATGTGTTATTTATCACATTATATCATTTTAATTCCAATATAAGTCATATTAATACATTGATATGGTCTTAACTATTTTCCCAAGCTCACTATCCCACTTAATCACAACTGACTATGTTTATTGCAGAATAGGGGTCCTAACTATAGGTTAATTTGCATGATTTAACATAAAATAAAATTATAAAATACTAATTATAACCCCATGTATTAATTTTATATTTTTTACGTCTATCTTCTCTATACTCAAGCTATGCTAACATTGCAAGCAACATCTCCTGCTCATTGTCTGAGACAATCATCTATAGTGGCTATAGGTACATATTTTAGGTGTAAATGAGATTGAAAGATAATAATGTTGTATATTAATATAATTGAGACATTTTAAGGATATTAAAATAATTTTTAAAACCATCAACATAACCTAACACCCATACATGCAAGAAAGGAATAACTTCTCAAATTTGAAACTCATGTTGGCTATAGGGGAATATGCTCAGGGTATTTGTACAGACTATAGGTGTGTATGAGAGAAAATATATAATAAATTATATTATTTATATGATATATTAGGCTATTAATTCTCTTTTAAACCATATAAAACCATCCAAATTTGAAGACATGGCCTCATACTGCCAACATGGATGAAAAACATTCCTTTGAAAAAAGGCCCCAAACAATCAAGCTTCATCATCTTTCTGCCCTCCTCTCTACCATGTAATTTGTACTATGTATGGGATATAAATTTAGTACACCTATATGATCCTAATATCATGAAAATGATTTTTTAAATCTTCCACAAAACTACCAGGTTCTCTATTTTGCCAATTTAGGGATTAGAGCGCTAAATCTCAGTCATCATCCTTTTAAAGTGACCCTCAACTTTGTCTATCAACATATCAATTCAGAAAGGTTTTTAATGATTTTTTCAACCTAATATGACCTCATTAAGGGTTCAAACACTTCTATCAAAACTTAAAAATTTCCTTTTAACTCTCTATGGTACTACATGTAGGTGGTCATCTTCATGTCTACAGATAGTGAATGGAATGAGAGTAATGTGCATTTTTTTGGTATTTTTATGAGTTTTAGGCTCTTATAAAGGTTTAAAAATAGAATTTATTGATCATGTATAACCTTATTTGACTCATACACTCCCTTTAACATGATTGGTCTTCTCATGGGATACCTGTAGATGAGCATTTTGACTATTATGCAGGCAGTAAGCAGGGTTATGAACCACATTCATGATATATGAGTCTCCAATAACCATTTTATCCTATTTAAAATGATAATATGGATCCATTCCAACTTTTTAGGACTTATATCAAGTCAAGATATCTCTGTTTCAATAGCTGGACCCTTTCAAGCACCTATAAGTGTATGTTAATGGTAGAATTATGTGTGAGTAAATGTGTTGACTGTCACAATTCCCTTTTGTAATATTTTAAATATTTAAACTACTTGTACCTAGTTATAAAAACCTCTGAACCTCTTGGTACCTCCAATAAAACTCCATGAAAACACTAAACATGTTCTACACATGTGATCAACATGGCTGCAAGTAAGGATGAACAAGAAATTGACTATGAAAAAGGAAAGACTAAATAAATTGATCCAAGCATGATGTTATGAGGATAAAAATGAATGGAAGATGATAAATATAGAATTTATACGTGGGAAGCATCACATCACATTCCAATGAGACCTCTTCTAAGAATTAAACATTATGTAAACATAGAAAATTGACTGAGATTTCACATGATGGCATCTTCCTACAACATGAGATAATTTTCTCATCCAAACACCATGAAACATGAAAATAAACCTATATATCATCTGATAAGAGATCTTAAATCCTATAGAGTCAATATCACCAACTAATTTGTATGGACTTGCCCAAACTGATGTAAAACCTATAGGGTGTATGAAACAATAAGTAGAAAAACACAATCAACTTCATGATGATGGTTAATAAATCACAGTCAAACATTTTTAAATTTTTTTTTTATGCAAATGAATCTCTCTGAGTTTAATTTCACCTCCCAAAATTATATGACCTAAAACTCCTTTAGTTGTTCATACCAAGCATGAACATGTTGATCACTTTTGCATGTCTAAAAGGGATATAAAGGAGTAAAATGGTTTTGGGACTTTTTTGGCACTTCTAACATGTGTTAAGAACTGATATGAGTGTGAGGAAGATTAATATTCATATTAAAACCTTCTCCCATTTGTAAAAATCTCTCATAGGTTGTACAAATACCAAACTCTTCTCTCTTCCCAAGAAAACTACTCTTTCTTCTAAAGAACCTACCAATTTCAGTTACCAACAATTGATTAAGACATATTAGTATACATGTCATGTTATATCATAGTTTTTAACATTCACACTTCTCTAGGAGGTTGTACAACTCATTTAATGCTCTATTTATGACCCTAAAATGACTCAAAATGATATATGGACTAAGAGATTAATGACCAAGGCTAATATGACATTAAATAACATTAAATGACCTATGATATACTGTATGAACAAATATTAGACCCCCTAAAACATACAAAAATAAAATTTTTACTTAGATGGGTCCCTATTTGATCTAAGGGTCAAATTTGGTCAACAAATTGGTGACTCATAAGGGTAGTATGCCTACTATACCAACTAGACTAGTAACCTTATTAGTCCAATGGGATTAGGGAGTCATATGAAATCTAAAACAACAAAATAGGAATTTTGAAACAATATTTAATCAATACAAGACCAATTGAATACCTCAACCACATAAAACAAAAGACACACACACAAAGTAAAAGCAAACACATGTGCTTTATGAGCACTTATGAAACACACAAACCAAACTAAAAAACCTAACTCAAACACTAACTAACCTATGATGAAAAATCCCTCATAGGTCAAAAGGGAAGTTTAAAACTTTCCTTGCTTCATGGCATGAAGGATTTAGTGAGATATGTAGCCTTTTGACCTTTAGCATTGATGCCTCCATCTTCTTCATGGTGTTTGTCAACTTCATTAGCATGATATTCAATGAGAACTAAGAAGTTACAAATAATTTGGCTATAGAAATAAACTCTTATTACATCCAAACAGCCTCAAACTTCTCATATGAATCCTCAATTACAACCTCCAATGGTGGTTCAATAAGGCATACCTTCTTGATCTCCATAGTGCTCTAAAAAAGATTGGGTTTCTCCTCAGTTTCAAGTTATTCTAGATCATCAAGGAGATTTGAATATTCTACCCAATATTGTTCATTTTATTCCATGGAAGTCTCTTTCTTCACCTTGTCATGTACTTGGCCTTTAACTTGGTAAAGCTCTTCAAGCTCTTGAAAGAAATTCATTTGAAGCTAGCAATCATCCTTGTCCTATTTATCATCTAGAACCACTACCACTTCAATATTTTATCTTGATGTATCAATTAATCAAGCTGGTTTTCTTCAAGCTCTAATTCCTCTATGTTTGATTCAAAATTAGGCTAGGGTGTTGGGTCATATTCAAAAACAACAACTTCCACCTTGATCTCAAGAGAGTTTTCAAGGACTGCAACCTCTTTGGAGATGACTTGAAATTGTTATCCATCCTTAATAGCATAGTCATATTTATTATTGAGTTGATTATCCACAAATTTATGATCAGATGTAGAGTATTCTTCAAGAGATGAAATATCTTCCATTTAATTCTCCTTCTTGGTGATGCCAAGACTAGGCATCTTGAAATCATGTGACCTAGCCCAATGAGGCTACCAACGAGCTATGATTTATTCAAGTAAAAATTATGAGTTTTTGTCAACCAACTTATCCTCTTTAGGTTCCCATACCATAGGTCCATCAAGGAAAAGGTTGATGGGGTGAGGAAAAGATGAACTAGCTGGTGGAGGTGGAACATAGAACTCAAAATTAGATTGAGAGTGAAATATAGGGGATTTTTGGGGAAGCTCTTGAGGAAGGGGAGGTAGACCTTGGGCTAAAATGGTTTGGTTTTGTTCCTTCCATTTGATATTCACTTAATTATAATCTGATTTTCCTTGAGAATTATCTTGAGGAAGGTTAGATGGGGTGTGTTTAGCTATAAGATCTTTTTTCGGGTCTAAATATTCCATCACATCTTGACTTAGCAATTTCATCCTTGACTCTAAATCTTTAATTTTATTGGCTAGGTTCTCTTGGAAAAGTTTCTCTTGGAGTTGATAGGAATCATCATGAGGATTAGGATTACAAGAGGGATAACATTGAGGTCTCTTGAGGAAGGGTATGAAGGGCTTGCATAGGATCAAGTTCTTTCTCAACTTCACACTCCTTATCAAGTCTTCTATCCTCTTTCTTTCCCCATGACTCCACTATATTATTCCAACTTAGGATGTTAGGATTATGAGTCTCTTTTTGAGATGGTGATGTAATTTGAGGAATGGATGATGTATTCAAAAAACTTGGAATCTCCTTAGGCTTATATTCTCCACCTTATCTCCAACTTGGAATCTCATATCTAGAGGTCACCTTTTGAGGTGGGAATGTAATTAGAGAGGGAAATGAGGGATTATATTCCACTTATTTTGTTGATGGCATGGACTAATGCATATGCATATTATCTAACTCAATCTGCCTATCAAGAGTTGCTTTAAAAATAAGGTTTCTCTTTTTAATTCTCTCCTCTAACTAATTGGGGGAAGAATGTCTTTGATAATCTTGATTGGGCTCATGAGTAGGAATCATATAGGACTAATAAAAATGTTGGGGAAGTGGATATGAAGGTTGATAGGTTTGGTTAGGCTACTTTTCATGAAATTTTAGCCTATCTTCCAAGGATGAAACTAGGCCACTCACATCTAGAATCTCACTTGTGAGCCTTTGCCAATTTGCTCTCTCAATAGGTTCCCACTCTCTTTTGACTAGCTCTAATGAATTTCTCACCTGATGAATTAAATGAAAATGAATATCTAGACCATATCCCCTTTATGTGTCAAGATCTAACATGTACTTCTCATAGCCCAAAAATATGTGTTTGAAGGTGGACATAGATTGACTTGAGAAGTCGCTAGGTTGACTAGGAGAAGTAAGATATTGAGAAGGCTAGCTATAGGAATAATAAACTTCATGATAAGGTTGAATATTATGATATTGGGTCTGAAAATAATTATATTAGGGCTAATAATAATCATGACAAGGCTGATAAGGATTGCCATAAGCTTGGTAAACCTCACCAACTTGTGTAAAACAAAATTGAACACCACATTCAGCCATTAAACTTCATTGAAAACATGAACAAAAAGAAATTCATTACCAAAAATATTCAAAAATAAACCTGGACTACTTGACCAACTAATATATCTTTGGTTGCCATTGATGCTTTGATAGATGCTTCCAAAGGCTAATTATTGAAAGACAAGACCAAAAATCTTTCAATCTCTGAGACTAAGAGTCCCATAGGGTGTGCCAAAAAATATTTTCACTTATATTTTTACCTTTTGAGGAGATGTCTCAGCTCTCCTCATCTAAGTGGCACAATTGAAACACATCTAGGATAGTGGGTATCCTAAGGATGAGGTGAATCTCTAGATAGGGATAACTTCCTTGATGTATTATTTTAGATCACTACTACACCTAAAATTTCAAGGGGAAAATGGAGAGATAAAATTTAAAGAAAATTATCCTAAGTGAGGTGATACACCAAATAAGTTGATGACTTCCATCCAGCTGCATGTTACACATGAAACCATGAGACTAACCAAACATACACTTTTCCAATCTATATCTTCTCACATTAATATTACATTATGAGGTTATAAATGAATGTTTAGGCTAGGAGGACTAGATAAGAGGACTTGAATGGAAATATTTCATAGACTAACTCACTCAACCTTGACACTTCCTAGAACACTACACATGCCCTACAAGAATAAGCTTTCCAACTGCAAATAGGATGAAAGAATGAGAAAACATGCTAAGGAAATCATAGTTATCACAAAGTAAGATCAATCATCCAATTAAAACACACTATGAATAGTCATGAAGAGGTAAAAATTAGTAATCTTATTAATCAAATGGTATGCAAATGAGAATGGCTTCACCATACTCAGTTGGAGCTTATATTGTAAAGGCCAAAATGGCTAGTTCTTATAGAACTTGAGAGAGAAAGAGAGAGAGGAGAAAAGATAAGTCCAAGGGTCACAAGGAAAATTTTAAAGCTAATAAATGAGTTACCTATGCATGATAAGAGAATATGGTATTAACTATTTTAGTTAAGAAGAAATAAATGGACATACAAGGCATGAAACTCATGAAAAGTGGCATGAAAGTTCTCATTCTGGCTCAAAAAATTACATTAATGATTTGGACCTATTTAAACATCCAAAAACTGATTAAGGATAGGTCTAATGATTGTTACGAGAGGGAAGGATCTTAGAAATACCTCTCCATACATTGGTTTTAGTCTTGGTCATCTATAATCATTTGGAGGTAAGCTATCATTGCCTACATTCTAAAAAAACTCTTCTTTCATGCACCCTACACATTTGGCCTCCAAAAAAGCATAATTTTTCCATGAAAATATGTGGGATGGAGTGGATGACACTTTTAAATACCCTCCATACCCTTCTCACTTGCTTGGTCACTTGCCAATTTTGACTAGCTGAGATGAAAGATATTGTTTACACACTAAGGAGTATTTATAATTCATTAAATGACCATAGATAATTATATTAAGTCTTAATATTTCCCTCAAACTTGATTTCATCTTTAGAATCCTTATATAACCTATAAAACACATAAAACAATCAAAAACACCCTATTTTGTACCCTATATGTATAATTTAATACAACTAAAAAGGGTGGGGAGGAACCTGAGAGTGTCCTATGAAATTTAAAATAACTTTCATTATCAAAATAGGCTATTATGTCAGATTTATAACTCCATTTCCTTCATTATATCTTTACATGGGTTTACAACAGTTTTTGGCCTATTTTTTGTTCTTAAGGTTTGATCATAAAGTTATGACATTGGAATTGTAGAAAATTTAAACTAATGTGATTTTTATTACCCCTAATAACTTATCCAAATGTATTAGGTTTCCATGTAAATCACCAAGGGAGATATGAACTTCTAAAGTTACTCTATCAAGCTCTTCCTTCCACTTACATAGGCCTAATACTACATTTGAGCCAACCTTGGATTCCCCATGAAAATCCTATACATTACATAAGCTTGGCAACCTATTTTAAGACCCTATTAACATTCATAAATTCATTTTAGTGATAATATAAATCTATACATGAAGGTGATCCCGCTTTTGGATTTTAGGCCTAGTCATGATTAGTAGGCCTGTCTGCACCCTAAAGCAAAAAAAGAAATTTTTAATGGCTTACATTCATTAAAATAGATCATAAATATCTATTATGACCCTATATACATTATTAAATATTTTTTATTTCCCATATCATGCTAAAATTGAATTTGACCTTTCATTTAAAGTTTAGGCCTAAACCCTGCCTATTGAGTCTAACTGCAACCTTGATGTTTTAGAATTCCCTATTTAGTTCCCTCATTATAAATAAGGATTTTAATGTTTTATTATACATTTTATAATATTCCAAACCTTATTTACATGTCTAACCAGACACCAACTCACTTGTCTATTTCCATTCCTTAAAGCCTGTCATTTTGTGCATAAGGGGAGTGCCCTTTATCTGATAAAAAAAAGGGAACTCCACCTATTTTATCATAAAAAATTAATGTTTTACAGGGTTTTATAGGTTATGTAAACCATCTTCACCAAATTTTTACCCTCGGTTATACCATCTGACCCTCCAATTCCTCAAAATTCTAAAACATACTTATGCAAAAGGACTATGCACAATGTTTTGGATTATAGGCTGGGTATAGAATTTGAAAATGTCATATTAAAATTATTATATATAATTAAATTTTTGTGATTCAGGTGCTCAATCCCCATTCAACACTCTGACCCTTCAATAAACCATTCACACTCCTCTCTTAGTCAAAAATGTGTTTAAAGTCATGAAGGTAAACCTATAGGCATTCAGGCCTCTTTAAGTATTAAATATAATTATTAAAGACTTTTAAAATGTGTTTTTTATCACACTATATCATGTTCATGCCAATCTAAGTCATATTGATACCTTGATATGGTTTTAACTATTTTCTCAAGCTCACTATCCCACTCAGTCACAACTAACTATGTTTATTGCAGAACAGGGGTCCTAATTGTAGGTTAATTTTAATGATCTAACCTAAAATAAAATGTAAACATCCTCCTGAAAACCACCTATAGTCATTTTATATTTTTTTGGTCTATTTTCTCCATACTCAAGTTAACATTGCAAGCAACATCTCCTATTCACTATCTAAGACAATCATCTAAAGTGTTTGCAGGTGCATATTATAGGTGTAAATGAGATTGAAATATCATCATGTTTTTTATCAAGATAATTGAGACCTTTTATTGAGATTCCAATAATTTTTAAAACCATCAACATTCCCTAACACTCATACATGCAAGAAAGGAACAACTTCTCAAACTTGAAACCCATGTTGGCTATAAGTGAATATGCTTAGGGTATTGTACAGATTGTAGGTGCGTATGGGAGATAAGAGACATTAAATTTTATTCTTTAGATGATATCTTAGTCCATTAATGATATTATCAACCATTTAAGACCATCCAAATGTGAAGACATGGCTTAATACTACCAATGTGGATGAAAAAAGCTCTTTTTAGACTCAGACCTACATATGATAATATAGGGTTTTAGTGCATAATTAGGCAACTTTGAGGCCTCAAAAAATCAAGATTCATCAACCTTATACCATTCAAAATATACTAGGTCATTATCCTATGTAGGTGCTACAAAATTAGTACACCTAAATTCTCCCAATCTCATGACAACCTTGTTTTAAAACTTCCACATGACTTTCAGGCTTTCTATTTTGCCAATTTAGGGATTAGAGACCTGAATCTCAATCATCATCCTTTTAAAGTGACCCTAAAATTTTTCTATCAACCTATCAATTTAAAATGTTTTTTCATAATGTTTTAACCTACTATAACCTCAATAAGGGTTCAAACACTTATTTTAACACTTCAAAATGGCATTTTAACTCTTTGTGGTACCACCTATAAGTGGCCATCTTCATGTCTGCAAATAGTGAAGGGAATGAGAGCAATGTGCATGTTTTACTTTGTCTTATTATGATTTTTAGGATCTCAAGGGTTAAAAATAGACTTTCTTAATTATGTAGAACCTTATTTGACTCATACACTCCCTTTAGTATGACTAATCTTCTCATGAGATACATGTAGATGAGCATTTTGACTATTATGTAGGTAGTAAGCAGGGTTATGAACCACACTCATGGTATATGAACCTCAAAAAACCATTGTATCCTATTTAAAATTATAATATTGATCCATTCCAACTTGTGAGGACTTATATCAAGTCAAGATAGCTCCATTTCAAGGTTTAGACCCTTTCAAGCATTGGTAAGTGTATGTTTATGGTAGAATTATGTGTGAGTGAATGTGTTGACTGTCACAGTCCCTTTTGTACTCTTTAAAGGATATAACCTATTTTTTAATACTTATAAACACATCTCAACCTATTGAGACCTAAAATACAACTCCATAAACATACTAAACATGTTCTACACACGTGATCAACATGGCTGTAAGTAAGGATAAACAAGAAATTGACTGTGAAAAAGGCAAGATTGAATAACTCGATCCAAGAATGATGTTATGAGGATAAATATGAATGGAATATTATAAATATGGCATTGATACATGTTAAATATCACATCACATTCCTATGAGACCTCTTATGAGAACCAAACATTTTGTAAATAAGGAAAACTGACTGAGACTGCACATAGTGGCATCTTCCTGCAACATGAGATAATTTTCTCATCCAAACACAATGAAACATGAAACTAAACCTAGAGAGAATCTGATACAAGATCCCACATCCTTTGGATTCAACATCAATTTGTTTACATGGACTTGCCCAAAATGGATCAAAACCTATAAGGTACATGAAACAACAAGCAGAAAAGCACAACCAACTTCATGAGGATGGTTCAAAAATAAAAAGACACCATTCTTAAAAATATTTTTATTTAAATGAATCTATATAAGTGTAATTTTACCTCCCAAAACCGTTTTCCCTGAAACTCCTTCATTTGTTCATACCAAGCATGAACTTGTTGATCACTTATGCATGTCTAGAAGGGCCAAAAAGGAACATAATGGTTTTATAAATTTATTATCAGTTTAAAATCATATAAATCACTAATATGAGTGTGAGGAAGATGAATATTCATATTACAACCTTTTCCCATGTGTAAAACTCTATCATAGGCCGTACAAGTGCCAAACTATTCTCTCTTTCCAAGAAAACTTCTATTTATTCTAAAGAACATACCACTTTCAGTTACAAATAGTTGATTAAGACATATTATGACACATTTCATGTCACATCACCTTTTATAACCTTCACACTTCCCTAAGAGTCCATATGACTCATTTAATGCTCTATTTATGACCCTAAAATGACTCAAAATTATATATGGACTAAAAGAGTAATAACCTAGGCTAATATGACATTAAATAAAATTAAATTACCTATGATATACCATATTGCCAAATATTATACCCCCTAAAACATCTAAAATTAAGTTTTTATCTATAGGAGTCCCAATTTGACTTGCAGGGTCAAATTTGGTCATTAGATACTTGCTGAAATACTATAGCATATGAGGGAGATTCTCCAAGTTTTTCCATTAGGATGTTCTAAAAATTTCAAGGGCAAATATAAGTATTTATTAAGTTTTTAGGCTGCTCAAGCTTCACAAAAAATTTAAGATGATTGTTTTTCAAGGAAATAATATTGAAGATCTATCCTTAGATGTATTTGTTTGAGGGGTAATAAGGATGTGAAGGTTTTGTGATAATTTATTTGAAGCCTCATAAAATTTCACACATGAATCTATTTGGGAAGAGTTACAAAATACTATATACACAATGTTTTTCTTAACACAATTCATATTTGGTAAGATTTGCAATGCTCTTACTTTTATTTTTTAAAATTTAATAAACACTATGATATACTGAAGATAATACATAAATGATTGTCTTTTTTTTTAATGCTTATCTCATGTATTCATTATGTGGGTAATTATGACATAATATATTTATAATTACAAAGAAAATAAGAACAAATTGGAACATAATTTCACGTGTAGTTTATTTAAATTCATTAAGCTTATGACCCATTTCAAATTTTTGCATATTTTTTCATGCTTTGTTAATGGAGAGTTAGTGATATTTACTTTTAAAGTGGATTCATGTGAAAATTTAAAATAATATACTTTTGTAGTTAACAAATGAGAAAATTTAAAACACATAGAACAAGCAATGCTAGTTCACACAATCAAGTAATGCCATCATCAACAATAGAAAATCATAATATCCCTATGAAATATCACCATAGAGAGTATACGAAGATCAATTCATGTGTAATAAATCTGAATAGCTCAATATGATCAATGGAATGATCATAGAAAGATATAACCTGAAGTTGACCAAGATGGTGGGTGTGTAGGTATGCCTCAGGGTGTAAATAATATCCTACATCTGTATGTCCAAACATCATATGTAACTTATATGACATGCATCCCAATCATGTATATAGTAAAAAATATGTGCATATCAAATGGATATGTGATCTATTGTATAAATTTATAAATACCATCAATTGATCGTGTAACTAACAATTCATGTCTTGCATAGGTCCTGATTATTATTATTTTGAATATTTTTTAATGTTTTAATTATTTGAATTTTGAATTTTTGAATTGTTAATTTTTTATTTACGCTCATGCTAACCAATGATCCCATCAATGGGATATCCACATGTATATATTAGATCAATCATTATGCATTTATTATGCCATGGGTGGGTATTAACCTCTATATCAATGTCTGAATTAAAAAAATGATAACTCATTGTAAAGTATCCATCATCATTATCATATTCAACCTAATCATGTGTAAGCCATAAACTATAGTATCCATATTAATATATGACTTTTATTGTGTGCGTGGGGCATGTATCTACATATTCTATGAAATAGGCGGGGGATATTGTAGAATTATTTGAGGATGTGTCAAACAAATTTGTAACCCAAAGTCATGAATCAACGTAATGATATTATTGAGCTCAATATTATGGTTTTCAATCAAATCTTATATCTATGTCTCAACCCAAAGCATATGTTAGTAGAGTGTCTTCAAAATCTATGTCAAGTAAAATATGCATTGATATGGAGCAAATTAGAATGTGATTTCATCATCTCAAACACAAATGGTGGAGAGAGATATAGGATATTACACTCCAGTAGCACATTTAACATCTTCTAATGAGGTTTAAACTTCCTCCTTTGAGGAGCAAAAATGATAGAGTAATTGAGAGATCTTGAAACTATATTACCCTTATCTATAAAATTATTGATATATAATGGTGTTAATTTACCTATGCCTTGCACTTTAAAATTCTAAATATATTGTTATAATTCCTTACAATTATTTATTCCATGTCTAGTCATTTTATTATAACAATATGATTTCCATTTTTTATGTGACAATTGAACCATATGATAGTTTGGAATAGCAATAAAAATGATCTAAAATTTTCAAGTAATATTTTTAAGATGATGTTTTCCTATCACATACACTATTTTATTGTAATAATTCTTTATTATATGTGGAATATCATTTATCCATGCATTCTACATTGTTGACTAAATTTTGTACAAACATTGGGCTTTGACCTTTGATACATTGTACAATGTGCAATGCTTTTTGTGGTATAGTCATATTAGATTTCACAAAGTACCAAATCAATGGAGAACTTAACATGAAATATTCTTGTCATTAAATTATACTACAAAAATAATTGGCATTTACATCCTTGTGAGTGCTTGAAAGGGGTTCCTTCACTTTTTCCAACTTTGTTGGAGCATAAACAGGACTATTTTAATTCTTAGTACTCATCATGTTTGAATCATATAATAATATCCTAGATGAATAGGTGTGAAATTTAGATGAGAAACATACTCATATGTGTTTTTCTATAATTTTATTGTCATCATCATCATTACCCTCTTCCATAAATATCTGATCGTGATCTTTTGGACTGACCAATAAAAGAATGCACTTCAAATATTTGTGATGGTTATTTTATTGGGTTTTACTTAAGTGGTATGTTTTTAATTGGATATTTTTCATTAGTTTTACTTGAATTTTAAACTAGTATAACATGTGATGGAGGTATTATGGAGGAATGAATAATATCAGATTACAGAATACATCTATCACCAGGTTCCACTATCTTTTAATATTTGAAAGGTTGGTTATATGTAGGGAATGTATTATAACATCCCTCATGAATATTTTTTAATCATAAATGTAAATTATATGGTATTATCTTCCAATAAATTAATCCATGGTCTACCTAAGAGTAGGTTATAATGCAAATGATTAAGAAATACGTGAAACAAAGTAGTCAACATTTCTGGACCCATTTTTAAAGATTTTCACTTAAATAAATAATGGGAGATTATGATCTATATTGTGTTTAAATATTCATTGTAAAAATAAATCATATCCTCACTATTCTTGAATTTATTTACAAATGGATGCAAAACAACCAAGTTACAGTCATTTTGTAAAGTTCTATGACACAAAATATCCTTGCAAATAGTGGACCTCTTGAGAAACTCTACTATGATGATCTTAGCTAGAGTATTTTCAAGTTGATAAATAATATCACAATCTTTTTTGGTATTAAATGGTGATATAGGAGGTGGAGGAGGATTAGGAGGGATATTTTGACTATCTTCATTTTGTCACATAGGATGGGGCACCCTACCTCTTTGCATTTTTATAGCATGGATATCTTAATCCAATATAAGACTAGGGAAAAAATGGGGGTAGGATGGTGCATATAAATACCTTGATATCTATGTGGAGGAAGAACAAAATTAGTCATGCATGCCATTTTATGTCGAGTAGTAACCATAAACATGTCAAATTAGATATTCAGACAATATGTGTTATTAAAGAGAGCTAAGAAATTTTGGTTTTTATATAAGGGTATAAAAAGGGTTTTGAAAGGTCCCCATAAAATTTTGCATATCCATTAAGATATTACAATAAGGTTTCCTAGCTTAACTTATGTATCATTACATGCATATGTGACATTGCAAAATGATTTCTTAAATCAATTTATTGTTAATAATGTACTTCAATCTAATTCGAGTGTATCTCATTTATGCAACAACATCAAAATGAGAGTTATCATGATTATATCATTTATTTTAATTACTACATGTATTCTCTCATTTATCAACCCTCATATTTATAAAGAAAATATCATTTTAGTGATGACCTTTTTTGCCCATTCAAAGACAAGTTACTACAAAAAGCTTATGCATCTTTCAACCATGTTTGTTTTGCATCTATTTTATTTGAATAAGACACTTTTTCATCACATGAGATTCACGATTACATCCGTGGTCATTCCCACATTTATACTAACCATGTGCATAGGAAAACGAATATACAACATTGGCTTAAAAAAGAAAAACACCTCCAAAAAACCCTACACCTTCCTTTTGTGGATCAATACAAATTTCAATATTCTTTCAAAGTTAAGATTAAATATTGATGAAATTATTACAAATTAAATTAATCATGCTACCATCCATTATGAAACATAATTTAAAACAAGTAAAAAAAATTAAAATGATAATGTAATTTATGGGTATCTTAGAATCAAAGGTCATACAAAAAATAAGTGCATTACATTAATAATTAAAGATCAAGATATTATCAATAATTGTGTGGTTGAAATTGACACATATAAAATGAAACTACACAATTTCTAAAGTAGAAAATATAACTAAAAAATAATAAACACCTATTCCTAAGGAATTGTCACCTACACACAATAATGTACCAATCAAGGTTTCCATTGATCCCATAGAGATTTGCATATGATGCCTTTGATCATTAGTATTATATATAAAGATATGAAGAGCATGGATTCATGCTAGATAATCATTCTTAGTATAATGTGTAGACATCCTTTTCTTAGATCAATGGGATATGACATTGAAAATCTAGCACAACAATCATCATCTTCAACAAAATACACATTTTTAGAAGCATTTAATTACCTATATTTTCAAGTTCTCAAACATGTATTACAATATTATATGTTATGACATACCTATTTTTTCAATCTTCATCTTCTAGAAAATTACAAAAAAAATAAAAACATGAAAATAAAAGAATATATTTTTCCATTTATATTTTTCAATTACACATATCACATGTATCTACCTATGCCATGTATTTACATATACCTTTTACAAAATTTATTCTCATTATATAATTTAATTAGGTGATAATCAATAAATACATGTTACATATATGATTATGGACATATAGGTGCTATATAGTTATATTCACAACCATTTTTGTGGGCATTATCACATCGATGGTAAGCCTTATACTAGGGGAATATTTTTAAAATGGAACTTAGGGATATCCTTTATACTTTCCATTTATCATATAGAGATACTTATATTGACTAGACATATCTTTTTGTTTCATGCATCTTACAAATTATATAAATATAATATGTGTTATCTTATGTACCATATCATTACTTGATTATTTGCATGTGTGTTTTTGTATTTTTGTGTGTTTCTTTTGATGTATTCTCCATTCATGTACATATATTATCCTCTAATAGTCATGTCATGTTGTCATTTATTTATTTTAGGTCAGAAATCCTTGTATGCTTCTATGTGTGGTTACATATATTCTATATTTTCTTGTCTCATTGAATTTGATATAATATGTGTTATATTATATTTTGTGTCACAATATATATTATGCATGATACTATTCATAGTATACTATGTCTATTTCCTATATTTTCATGCTCTTTACCATGTATCTGGTGGGGTATATTAAAATAGTGTGTGTACTTCATTTCTATATCTAGACCTCCTTGGGTCACCTTGAGACATTAGGACATATGATTTGTCCATATCTTATCTTTACATTATGATCATCGAATGCTTGTCTATCTCATTGAGCTTATTATCCATATCTTATGTATACAAATCTCACATTAGCACATATTGATTTCCCATCAATATCTCATCTTCATATTACATTTTATCTTAAAATTAAGTTTCACGTGTTGACCATTTTACATATTTATATACATGTGTTTACAATGATTTTTTTGAAACATTCTAACAACTACTGGATTACATGATAAATCCTGGTGTACATTACTCTTTATTTTGAGATAAGTGATTATAAGAATAAGTCTTCAATACCTCACCTACAAATAGAGACATATATAGATATTATACATCCATATTTTTGGTAAGTGCATGGAGTTGGGGGATAATTTCATGGACATTTTAGGTAAAATGATTGCATTGATAAATAATGTGATCAAGTTAATAAATAATACAATTGCATTACTTAATTAATACCATCACATTATTTAAATTATTTCTTGGAAATTATCAATCCATACAATAATTGTGTTAATAGATAATGTGATCAAATTATTATAAAAATAATAACGTGATCACGTTAATCTTATTTTTCATATTAAAGCAATGAACATGTAGATGGAGTGAATGTTGGTTAATACGTAACACAACCATGTTATTTATAACAAAATCAAGTTATTTTTTATAAAATTTCATTCCTTTTATTTTGCATATTAAATCATGTGGGAATTGCACATGAAGGTAACTTTGGCTAGAAAATTATATTTACTACTCTAAATGCCAATTATAAGAAAATAAATTAACAATATAAATGTAAAATTATACTTTAAATTTATTTTAGTAAATATAAGAAATTAAGTTCACTCAACATCTGATAGAGTTCATCTCACATCTGCATGGCTTAAGATGTGTAAAATAGTTCTTGAAAATCCAATCTGGTCAGTACTTAGGCATTTTCAGGGTCTAAGTATTAAACCTAGGGATTTTAGGACTTTATTTTTGTAATTGATGTCCATTTTTGGTAAACATATAGTCATTTTTTAGGTTTTTGTGTTTTCTAAATTGATTCTTGGAATTTCTAAGAGTCTTAAGTTTATCAAAATTGAAGTTTTCAAACCACTCACTTTGAAATTGATTCAAAGTGTTGTGGTTTGGGTAGCATATGTCACATTGATGACTTGCACACATCAACCAACCAATTTATGTTAATTTTACTTATTAATCATCTTTAAATCATCCCTTATTACTACATACCCATCCCTAATCACCCGTAATCACTCTCTCATCATTATTCATTATCCCTAATCACTTTCTCATTGACCCTCACTATCCTTAGTCATCTTTAATCATTCCCTCATCATCCTTGATTACTCCCTCATTGACCCTCACTATCCCTCATCATCCCTAATCACTCACTCCTTGTACCTCATCATTCATCATCACTCACTCATTGACCTTTACCATCCCTCATCATCTTTAATCACTCACTCATCACCCCTAATCACTCCTTCATTGGCTCTCACCATCCCTCATCATCCCTAATCACTCTCTAATTGGATCTCACCATCCCTAATCACTCCTTACTTATATCTCATCATCCTGTATCACTCCCTTATTGACCCTCACCATTCCTCATCATTTATAATCACTCCCTCATCATCCCTAATCACTCTTTCATCCTCCTTCATCACTCCCTCATTGACCCTCACCATCCCTCATTATCCTTATTTATTCCCTCATCATATCTATTCAATTCTTCCTCATCCTTAATCACTCCATGTAATCCCTTGATGGTGGTATTTTTTGGGGGTTTAATAATTTTAGGATCTATAAGTGGAGAGTTTATTACTAGCATAAAATATAAGACATAGTGATCAAAATGATGTGGAGGCAAATTTAAAACATAGATATTTAACACCTATGAAAAAAATACGGGCCTATTAGAAATGATGTAATTCACAATTGAAAATCCACAATAAAAAGATTGAAGAAATTAAAACCACCATAATACTAAAAATGGGTAGTAATACTTGAGGATCACCAAGCTATGTGATTTATTGAAACTAATTAATGGTATGTGCACAAAGTTAGGGGATAAAAAACATGACACAATGAAAAATACAATCCATTTTATGTAAAAGGTGTACACATTTTTTTTAAACCAATGTCATTCCTAACCCTAAAGGGCGTACACCTTTAAATTTCAAAGGGAGTACACCCTTTGGAATACAAAAGGTGCATGCCTTTTTTAAAGGGCATACACCCTTTACATAAGGTGTACACCCTTTTCATAGGGTGTATGCCTTTTTCAAAAACATTTTTTTATTACAACTAGATTTATTTGTTTTGCAAGAGAAGTATTTTTTTGTGTATTTTTCAAGTAGAAGTTTTTTTTTAAAAATATTTTACTAAATATAACAAATTAGGACCACTCCACATTTTCTAAAATCTATTATAGAGCTATAGGATTGACTAATTAGAAGTTAGTTTTTCAAATTTTATCTAGCTAATACTTAGTTTTTAGAATTTTAGGATCAAAAGATAGAATGATAAATGAGGTTACAAATCATGTCACATATGTAATAGATCTAAACCATTGAGTATTACATATTTTTAAATATAATCAAGTATTTCATATCTACTTTATCTACTTGAGTATGCTTTACCTAATTAAATAGATGAGCCATGGCTTGATGTTAAGGAGTATGCCCTACCTAAATACACAAGCCATATATTCATATTTACTATTCCCTACTAGTGTCAAATTAATTTATCCTCTTAATCAACCTGGTCTACTTCAAAGTCCTCTAGAAACTTACATGAAATTAGGTCTCTTCCTAGCCATAAATTATCTCTTGTTCTATCATAAAAGGTATTCTGAGTATTGGTATTGAAATACTAATGACCTTATTCTTTAGTATTATGTCTTAAATTATTAGCATCTATATTCAGATAAAAAAAAACTTAAAATTACTTAAAATAGGGTACTCAATCCCAAGGTAGTATTCTACCTTCAAACAAAGCCCTTCTTTGACTCCTACAGCACTCAATTGTACATCCTCACTTATTTGAATAATACTATGAGGGTTTCACCAATTATTTGACTCAAGATTATTAGAGCATGAAGAACTTCAAATCAAAACTCATATGACAACAACTCTACCCTTTATAGGTAAATTAGGCCAAATTCTACCTCTTAAGGACTTGATACAAAGAGGCCTACATGTTTTTCATTAAAAAGTGTTTTATTGCATATAATTGTCTCCATATGTTGCAAGCACATGTTTTACACCCATCCCACCACTATTTTAGTTGGTTTTAAGAGTAGATTTAACATTGAAGCATTGACTAAAAGCCATTCTTTTCTTTTCTTCTCTTTTCTTATGTTGGAAAATAAAAAGAAAATAATTGAGGGTTTTCTCATTCTTTAAGTTATGAATGTTAATATTATTTATAAAGGTATTTGTTTTATTAGTATTATTTGTAGCAAGTATCTATTATAAAAAAAAAATTATTCATTATTTTAAGTTTTAATTATTTTTCAAATAAAAAATAAAAAATATTATTTTTATGTATTTTTATTGGTCAATGGTCTATGAAATGATAATTTATTCAAGGAAATTCAAGTATTTAATATTAATAAATTAGAGGAAAATAAATATCATAGCTATAAAAAAAAATCTCTTGCTTCTAATTTTATGTTTTGCTTCCTTCAATTTTTTTTAATTTAAATATGCAACATTAATTTTTGAAACAATAATATAATAAGTGGAAAATGATGATCACATTAAATTTAGAGAGGAAAATTCAATATGTAGTGTCACGACTGTTAATATATTATGGGTCCCTGGTGCATAGATTAAATTGCTTGGATGACTTTAGAAGTGTGTGGATGCTTGAGAATTTTGAGGTGGCAAGTTTTTTATGGATTTTGGAAGAAAGGGAAGTGTTGTAAAAATTTCATTACATATTTTTAGTTGATTACCTATGAATGCATTAAAATCAATTGACAGCTCATGCATTTCATTCTTGTTGATAAAATAGAAACATGTATTATAAATGAGCATTATGTGGAATCAACAGCCCTAGTATAAAAATAACATTTACCCTCATGTTTCCACTTATAACTCAAATAATGTTTTTAACAAATTGGTGTCATGAAAGATATAAATACCTATATAAATGGAGAGCAATGTTGTAGTATCAGTTATCTATATTCTAATGTAGGATAATATGCACAAGAATTCCTTGCATGGGTAGGAAATAGCTTCCCAGTAGTAAATTATATGGCATGGCATCCTTTTCACAACATGAAAGATGCCAAGGAGTTTCTTGCATGCTCTATAAACACCTTACACATTAGTCATGACTCAATGTTATATGTCTTAATGGAAATCCATTTGGGCAAATCAATGCTTGATTTTCTTTTATCTTAGTGAATAATGTTTCTTGTTTATTTCATAGTTTGTGTTCTTATCAACCTTACTTCATGGATTATGGTAGCAATATTCACTTATATGATATGATTACAAAATTTATGAATAATATGAATGATTCAAATTTTGATTTTACATGTGATGAAAAGCTTCATGAGAATATGTTTAAACATATTAGATAACACATTGGAAAAAATCCTTTTTCTTTTCCTAGAAGATTATGCAAATGCTAAATAAAGTATCTAAGATACATTATTCTTATCATGTGAATAATGATTTTCAAGAAATTTTTAATGGCTTGTTTATATTCAAATTTTATTTTCTTTAGTGTGCCCATAATTGAAATGAGTAATAAAATTCATCCTTTAAATGAACCCCTTAAGTGTTCCAACATTCCTACTAATGAGACAATGACCATAATGCATTCCATAGGTGAATTTCAAAGAAAAGTGTGTGATGTATGTCTTCAATTTGAGTCATCCCATTGTAGGATTTATTCTAAGGATAAACCTTCTAATCCTATTTCATCTAAGGTGTTTAACACTCTGCTCTATAGAGATTTTGGTATGCCTACCTTTATTTTATTCGATGGATTTGGATACCATGGTTATGACCTCCTTAAGGCCTTTTCAGATTTTATGGAGATCATTATGTACATGATATATTATTCCTTAATTTTTTTCTTATATGATGGGTTGGTATTATGTTAGATTGGTTTCATAGCTTAAATTATGTATCATTACATGCATATGTGACCTTACAAGATGATTTATTAAATCAATTTATTATTAATAATGTACCTCAATCTAAGTTGAGTGTATCTCATTTATGAAACAACATAAAAATGAGAGTTATCATGATTATATCATTTATTTAAACTACTACATGTATTCTCTCATTTATCAAACCTCATATTTAGAAAGAAAATATCATTTTAGTGATGACCATTTTTCCCCATTCAAAGATAAGTTACTACAAAAAACTTATGCTTCTTTAAACCATGTTTGTTTTACATCTATTTTATTTGAATAAGACACTTTTTCATCACATGAGATTCATGATTACATCCATTATCATTCCCACATTTATACTAACCATGTGCATAGGTAAACAAATATACAACATTGGCTAAGAAAAGAAAAACATCTCCAAAAAACCCTACACCTTCCTTATGTGGATCAATAAAAATTTCAATATTCTTTGAAAGTTAAGATTAAATATTGATATAACTATTAGAAATTAATTTAATCATGCTACCATCCATTATGAAACATAATTTCAAATAATTAAAAAAATTAAAATGATAATGTAATTTATGGGTATCTTAGAATCAAAGGGCATACAAAAAATAATTGCATTACATTAATAATTAAAGATCAAGATATTATCAATAATGGTGTGGTTGAACTTAACACATATAAAATGAAACTACATTTTGACCACACAATTTCTAATGTAGAAAATAAAACTCAAAAATAATAAACACCTATTCCTAAGGAATTGTCACCTACACACAACAATGTACCAATCAAGGTTTCCACTGATCCCATAGAGATTTACATATGATGCCTTTGGTCATTAGTCTTATATATAAATATATGAAGAGAATGGATTCATGCTAGATAATCAATCTCAGTATAAGGTGTAGAATACATTTTCTTAGATCAATAAAATATGACATTGAAAATATAACACAACTATCATCGTCTTCAACAAAATACACATTTTTTAGAAGTATTAAATTACCTATATTTTTGGGTCCTCAAACATGTATTACAATATTATATTTTATGACATATTTGTTTCACTACACTTTTATAGTTGCAACTTCATGGTTATAAATTATGAATGCATCATTAGATAGTACAAAAATCACATATATTTAAATTTCTAAGATAACAAAGTTTTAATTCAAAAAAATATCATGAATAAAGAATAAATTGAAAATATATTTATCACATATTTTGCCACATATCAACATAATATCACTAGTCAATTTAATACATTGAGAAATTTATTTATGAAAACATGATTATTTAATAACAAACTCTCGATAGTATTTGGAAAGCATGTCTCCACTTCCTATCTATGATGACACTTTGGGGATTGATAATATTATTATGTAGTTTTTTATCTTCCTTACTATAAGATTTAATGCCTATATCTTTCACTATGAGTTAGGTACTTAGTCATCATATATCTTATAGCTACAATTCTAGTTATTAGAGTTATAACCCTTATTTATATTTTTATTCCATTTTAACTATGAGGGTTTCAACTTGTATACCATTAAGGGTTACTACACCTAATCACCCACATCACAAAATCAATCTATCACAAAGTTTAATTACACCAAGACATATTTGAACTATTACTTATGCTTCAATCTTTGGCCTATATCCATTGTCAATATCTTGTGATGATGATTTAATTTTATAGATAGATCAAGACCATTTTTATAATACTTGTAGTGATGTATCTAATTCCCTACATGGATGGTTCCATACTTTTAACTATATAATCATGATCATCAATTAACCATTGTAACCTATCACTTTTACTTCATCAATACATCCTATTATACAATATTTTATATTATTAATATTTAATTTATATGTGATTTCTTCCAAATACCTTCCTCCTTTGAGTTTGTTGCATTCCTCATCTTCTTTTTAGATTTGGCATCTTAGCACTTTCCTTCTTTTGTACTAACATTTTTTTAGTGCCTTGGTTTTGTTATTTGATATATTGTATTATCCCTTTCTCTTTGATTTATGATCCCATTATAAACATTTACATGAATTTATCAATGATGACAACATACATATCCTGACCTTTCATCCTAGCATGCACTATTTTCTAAGAATTTTGTTTGTTTGTTTAGAAGCCTCCTATTTCTTCTCTCTTAAACATTATGCCCCTTCATTTACCTTTTTCATTTTTTACCCTAATTGTAACACTCAGATATTTTCTCCCTTTTTCATATTTTTATGCCTTGGTTTATTTGATTTCCTTTTCCAATAATTATCCCCCTTGGTTATTTTATCTTCTTTCTTTTAGGATTTAACCCCTTAGCTTATCTCATTGCCTTCTTGGTTTCTTCTAAATTTTCCCCTTGGATTATTTTATTACTTGATTAAACTACACTTGATTATTATTTATTGTGCCTCTTGGCTTCCTATTTTTTCAATCTTCATCTTCTAGAAAATTACAAAAAAAAAAAAAAACATAAAAATAAAATAATATACTTTTCCATTTATCTTTTTCAATTATACATATCACATGTATTTACCTATGCCATATTTTTACATATACCTTTTTCACAATTTACTCTCATTATGTAATTTAATTGGGTGATATTCAAGAAATACATGTTACATATATGATTATGGATATATAGGTGATATATAGTTACATTCACACCCATTCTTATGGGCATTATCACATCAATGGGAAGCCTTATACTATGAGAATATTTGTACAATGGAACTTAGGTGATATCCTTTACACTTTCCATTTATCATATAGATCTACTTATATTGACTAGACATATATTTTTGTTTCATGCATCTTACAAATTATATGGATACAATGTGTGTTATCTTATTTACCATATCATTACATGATTATTTGCATGTGTGTGCTTGTAATTTTGTGTGTTTCTTTTGATGTATTCTCTATTCATGTACATAGATGATCCTCTAATAGTTATGTCATGTTGTCACTTATTTATATTAGGTCATAAATATGTGTATGGTTCTATGTGTGGTTACATATATTCTATATTTTATTGTTTCATTGAATTTGATATAATATGTGATATATTATATTTTATGTCATGATCTATATTATGCATGATGCTATTCATTGTATATGATGTTTATTTCCTATATTTCCATGCTCCTTACCATGTATCTGGTGGGGTATATTACTATAGTGTGTGTACTTCATTTATACATCTAGACCTCTTTGGGTCACCTTGATACATTAGGACATATTATTTGTACATATCTTATCTTTTGATTATGATCATCAAATCCTTGTCTATCTCCATGAGCTTATTAGCCATATCTTATGCATATAAATCTCAAATTAGGATATATTGATTTCCCATCAATATCTCATCTTCATATTACATTGTATCTTATAATTAAGTTTCATTTGTTGACCATTTTACATATCTATATACATGTGTTTACAATGATTTTTTTGAAACATTATAACAACTTCTACTACATTACATGATAAAACCTAGTGTACATAACTCTTTACTTTGAGATGAGTGATCATAAGAATAAGTCTTCAATACCTCACCTACAAATACACACACACACACACACACACACACACACACACACACACACACACACACACACACACACACACACACACACACACACACACACACACACACACACACACACACACACATCCATGTTTTGGGTAAGTGCATGGAGTCGGAGGATAATTTCGTGGATAGCTTAGGTAATACGATCACGTTGCTATATAATATGATTATGTTAATAAATAATGTAATTGAATTATTTAATTAATACCATCACATTATTTAAGTTTTCTTGGTAATTATCAATCCTTACAATAATTGTGTTAATAGATAATGTGATCATATTATTATAAAAATAATAACATGATCATGTTACTGTTATTTTTCATATTAAAGCAATGAAAATGTATATGGAGTGAATGTTGGTTAACAGGTAACACGATCATGTTATTGATAACATAATCATGTTATTAATAATGAAATTTCATTCATTTTATTTTGCATATTAAATTATGTGTGAGTTGCACATGAAAGCAAATTTGGTTAGAATATTATATATACTACTCTAAATGTCAATTATAACAAAATAAATGTAAAATTATAATTTAAATTTATTTTAGTAAATATAAGAAATTAGGGTCGCTCAACATCTAATAGAGTTTCTCTCACATCTCCAAGCCTTATGATGTGTAAAATAGTTTTTTAAAATCTAATATGGTCAGTACATAGGCATTTTTAGGGTTTAAGTATTAAACCTAGGGATTTTAGGACATAATTTTTGTAATTGATGTCCATTTTTTGAAAACATATAGTCATTTTTTAGGTTTTTGTGTTTTCTGAATTGATTCTTGGCATTTGTATGAGCCGTAAGTTTTTCAAAATTTAATTTTTCAAACCACTCACTTTGAAATTGATTCAAAGTGGTGTGATTTGGGTAAAATATGTCACATTGATGACTTGCACACATTAAACAACCACTTTATGTTAATTTCACTTGTTAATCATCCCTCCATCATCCCTGATCACTTCCTACTCATCCCTCATCACCCCTAATCACTCTCTCATCATTAATCATTATCCATAATCACTTCCTCATTGACCCTCACTATCCCTAGTCATCTTTAATCATTCCCTCATCATCTTTGATTACTCCCTCATTAACCCTCACTATCCCTCATCATCCCTAATCTCTCACTCCTTGTACCACATCATTTATTATAACTCCCTCACTGACCCTCACCATCCCTCATCATCTTTAATCACTCACTCATCACCCCCAATCACTCCTTCATTAGCTCTCACCATCCCTCATCATCCCTAATCACTCCCTTATTGGCTCTCGCCATCCCTAGTCACTCCATCCTTATCTCTCATCATCCTTTATCACTACTTTATTGACCCTCACCATTCATAATCATTTATAATCACTCCCTCATCATCCCTAATCACTCCCTCATTAATCCTCACCATCCCTCATAATCCCTAATCACTACTTCATCATCCCTTATCATCTCTAATCTCTCATTCCTCATCCCTTATCATCTCTAATCACCCCCTCATTAATATTTACCATCCTTCATCATCCCTAATCACTCCCTCATCCTCCCTCATCACTCCCTCATTGACCCTCACCATCCTTCATCACCCTATTTATTCCCTCATCATATCTACTCATTTCCTCCTCATCCTTAATCATTCCATCTAATACCTTGATGGTGGTATTTTTTGGGGTTTAATAATGTTATGAGATACAAGTGGAGAGTTGAGTACTAGCATAAAATATAATACATAGTGATCAAAATGATGTGGAGGCAAATTTAAAACATAAATATTTAACACCTGTAAAAAATATGGGCCTATTATAAATGATGTAATTCATAATTGAAAATCCATAAAAAAAAGGTCAAAGCAAGTAAATCCACTGTAATACCAAAAATGGGTAGTATATACATGAGGATCACCAAGCTATGTGATTTCTTGAAACCAATCAAGGGTATGTGCATAAAGTTAGGGGATAAAATAAATGACAAAATAAAAAATGCAATCCATTTTATGTAAAGGGTGTACACCTTTTTTTTAAACCAATGCATGATTAGCAAAGGGTCGGTCCTTACCCTAAAGGGCATACACCCTTTACAATTCAAAGTGAGTACATCCTTTAGATTGCAAAAGATGCACACCCTTTGAAAATGGCATATGTCCTTTACATAATGTGTACACCATTTTCATAGGGTGTATACCCTTTTCAAATGGTGTACACCCTTTTCAAAAACATTTTTTTAACTTACAACTAGAGTTATTTGTTTTGCAAGAGAAGTATTTTTTGTGTGTTTTTCAAGTAGAAGTTTTTAAAAAAATATAGTTTACTAAATATAAAAAATTAGGACCACTCAACATTTTCTAAAATTAATTATAGAGCTATAGGATTTACCATTTACAAGTTAGTTTTTAAAATGTTATCTAGTTAATACTTAGTTTTTAAAATTTTAGGATCAGAAGATAGAATTATAAATGAGGTTAAAAATCATGTCACATATGTAATAGATCTATACCATTGAGTATTACATGTTTGTTTTATCTACTTAAGTATTCCCTATCTACTTTATCTACTTGAGTATGCTCTACCTAATTAAATAGCTAAGCCATGGCTTGATGTTAAGGAGTATACCCTACCTAAATACACAAGCCATATATTGATATTTACTATTCCCTACTAGTTTCAAATTAATTTATCCACTTACTCACCCTAGTCTACTTCAAATTCCTCTAGAAACTTACTTGAAATTAGGTCTCTTCCTAACCATAAATTATCTCATGTTATATCATAAAAGGTCTTTTGAGTATTAGTATTGAAATAGTAATGACCTTATTATTTAGTATTATCTCTAGAATTCTTAGCATCTGTATTTAGATCAAAAGACACTTTAAATTACTTAAAACAGGGTAATCAATCCCAAGATAGTATTATACCTTCAAAAGAAACCCTTATTTGAATAATACTATGAGGATTTCACAAATTATTTGACTCAATCTTCCTAGTACATGAAGAACTTCAAATCAAAACTCATATGACAACAACTCTACCCTTTATAGGTCTATTATGCCAAATTCTACCTCTTAAGGACTTGATACAAATATGTCTACAACTACCTTGTGTTTTAGACTCATTTAATTAAAAAAGTGAATGGAAATATCAAGACAATGATATAAGACTCATAGGTATCTTTACAAAATATCAAGATACCAATTATATCACTAAAGTGCCTAAAAAGATGTCTAAGTCCTAAGCACTACTACAAAATTGTGTATAGGCGTGTTTGGTTTTAAAAATATGTTATTAATATAAGATCATCAAAGTATTATAATTAAGATGTTTGGAGACTATCTCTGAGGATAAGAAAATTTCCTTTATTGCTTTCTCAATATTTAGAATTCAATGGAAACTCTACACTTTATGTCCCAATGGCCTAATCTACTTACTTGGAAGGATATTGATTTAGCTTAATTATCAAATGTTTTGAATTACTTTAATTTTAAGTATTATATAGAATTTACATAATAACATTGGACCCTCATAAGAGGTTTATACTTAATTAACAAAGTTGTATATGTACTATACTTGGAGTTTGTTATCTTTGCCTTGGAATCTTCTTAACAACCTTGTTCTCAATATGCTTAAATGAATAGCCTATAGCATGCAACCTATATTATATATATATTAATGATACAGTTATTCATATATTACATCTACCACATACATGGTATCACATGTAAGTATTTGGTCACTCATATATGACATATTTATGTGGTGATGATATGGTTACTCATATTGGAAATGAATGCAGATAATAACCCTAGTGCACTCCATTTCCACCTAAACCATTAACCCTAAACACCAAACCCCTAACCCTAAATATTAAACCTTAAACCCTAAACATTAAAACCTAAACCCTAAACCCCAAACCCTAAGCCATAAACCCTTAAACATGGACACTAAATAATATACCCAAACCTTGAACCCTTAACTCTAATACATTATCCCTAAACCAAAAACAACAATCCATAAACCCTAAAATATATACCCTAAACATATAAAATTAAAACATTAAATCCTATACTTTATACCCTAGACCCTAAACCACAAAACCTAAATGTAAGCCCTTAACCCTAAACCATAAACTTAATATCTTAAATCATAAACCGTTAAACCTAAATGTAATCCCTTAACCCTAAACCCCAAGCCTAAAACCATAAACCATAACTCATAAAAATTAAACATTAACTCCTAAACCAAAAATTCTAAACATAAATCTAAAACCCAAAACCTTAAACACTAAACCTAAATCCCTAAACCCTAAACCTAAAACCCTAAACACTAAACCTTAAAAACTAAACCCAAAATCCTAAACCCTAATCCTTAATCCCTAAATACTAAATCCCAAACCCTAAATACTAAACACTAAGTTCCAAACCCTGAACCCTTAACCAAACCCCCAAGATTAAAACCCTAAACCTTATACCCTAAACCCTAAACCCTAAACCCTAATTCTGAAACCATAAACCCAAAACACTAACCCCAAACACCAAGCCCCAAACATTAAAAGCTAAAATTTTGGTCCCTTGAGCCATAAATCATAAATCACAAACCTTTAATCATAAAATATAAATTATATGTCATAAATCATAATTCCTAAGCCATAACACTGAAACTTAAACCCTAACTGCTAATCCCTATATATTAAACCCTAAACTATGAATCTTGAACCATTAACCATAAACCTAAAACCGTAAATTTATAAATCCTAAACCTCTATCCATAAACCATAATCTTGAGTTATCACCTATATAGAGAAAGGAGAGGGGGCATTGGCTAAGCCATATATTGAAAGGATAGGGGTCATTCTAACCTATATAGATAAATGAGTGACTAGGGACATTCGTGTAAAAGGTTTGAAGGTGGATTAAATATGAATTACTAATAATATGTGGATTTTTTAATTAATGGGTCTATAAATATGCATAAATGGATAGCCTATAGCATTCAACCTATAACACACATATAATAATGATATAGTCATTCAAACATTAAATCTACCCCATACCTATAACTACATGTAGGTATGTTATCAATCATACATGACATCTTCATGTACTCATGATATAGTCAATCATACCAAGCATAAATATAGCTAATCACCCTAATACACTCAATTCACACCTAAACCATTAACCCAAAACCCTAAACCCTAAACAACATAAACCTTAAATTTCAAACCCTAAACCTAAACCCTATAAACCATAAACCTTGAACACTTAACCATAATGCATTATCCCTAAACCCAAAATCATAATACCTAAACCCCAAAACCTAGACCCTAAAAATAGAACCTTAAACCCTATAATTTATACCTTAGACCCTAAGCCCTAAAACTTAAACTTTAAGCCATTAATCTTAAATCCCAAACCATAATCTTAAAATCATAAACACTAAACCATAAAACCTTAACCCTATACCCTTATTATTAAACACTAAACCTTAACACAAAATTTAAAATCATGAACCTTAGACCCTAAACATTGAAACCCAAACCCTAAACCCCAAACCCAAAATCTTGACCCCTAAACTCTTAACACTAAACCCTAAACATTAAAATTTTAAACCTAAACCACAAACCCAAAACCATAGACCCTAAATCCTAAAACTAGATAAACCCTAAACCTTAAAACCTAAATTCCAAAACCTAAACAATCAACTCTAAACATTGAACTATAAACTTTGAACCCTAAACCTTTAACAAGAAACCCTAAAAATGAAACCTTATTGAGAAAAACTAAACATAAATTATGGATTCCACACTATAGAGTAATGATTCAAGCATTGATTATTCATATTAACCCTGTCTCCATTTTCATATCATAATTCCTACACAAACAAAAATATTACAATTCAAGGAGAAAACATGCCATAATAAATTTAGTGGCATAAATGCTAATAATTTATAGTTATGACCCACATCATTCTTTAATGAGAACTCACAAACATGAGAAGATCCAAAATGTTTTGACCCTTTCACTCAATGATTTAGATTAACTGTGTCTAGAAGAAGGATTTCACCTCATACGAAGAAAGTAAAAAGAGGTAATTTTTTATCTATCATCATTTTTCATCATCCCTCATCATTGAAATTGAATTTTTTACATGAAAGTGAAAAGAGGATATTATATTATTTTCACCATGTAAATCATTTTACAATCTCCCTAGAGTAATCCATCATGACCCTCTCTAATCTATTAGACATGAATGACAATAGTCACCCTAGCACACTCCAATCAGAATAAAAGGAATTGAAACACCATTCAAGATTAATCTAAAACATATATTATTTAGTCTAAAAAAAATTATACTAACTACTAGATTGGAACACACTCTACTAGATGAGGGAGTGACTAGGGATGATGATAGAGTGATTAGGTATGTTGAGGGATAATGAGGGAATAGTTAGGGAAAATGAAGGATAAGGATAGATAAGGATGGGGTAATTAAGGATGATAAATAATGATGAGGGTTGATGAGGGAATGATTAGGGGTGCAATGAAATATTATGAAGGATTAACTAGGGATGATAATAAATGATGATGGTTAATGAGGGAGTTATTAGGGATGATGAGGAATGATGAGAGTGTGACTAGGGATGATGCTCAAGATGATGAGAGAGTGATTAGGTATGATTAGGGTTGAAATATTTTGATGAGGGAGTGTTTATGTATCATTAATGCCAACAAGGGATGATGAGGATTGATGAGAGAGTAATTAGCAATAATGAAGGATGATGATAGCCAATGAGGGAGTGATTAGGGATAATGAGGGACAATAAGAACCATTGAGGGAATGATTAGGGATGATAAGTAAGTATGAGGGTTGATGAGAGAGTTGTAGACACCAATATCATGTTAACCCCCCTTGGTCCTCTTCTAAACGTTAACACTCCTAACCCACACTTGAACCCCTTCCACCTTGGACACCTCACCTAAACACCTCACCCTAAGACCATTTCCTAGCCTGAGTCACCCTGAGACTAGGTCTTCCAAATCCTAACTACCCATGACCTATTCTCACTCCCTATTAACTCCCTAACCAACTCCTATGCCTTATAAACCTGTGTTTTGACTATTTTCCAACAAAAAAGGCACTTGGCGGGTGGAGAAATAGGGAAAGAGCTAAAAATAGCCCTTTTACCTATTCTCACTCTGTCGACATTGGTCAACCCTTAGTTGATGCTAATAGGATCGCTTACATTAGTTACATAAGCCTAGTTCTAACATTGAGCTTACCCCTACCTCTTTGTAAGATTGATGTGCACACTCTATCAAAATTCAACTATCACTCTCCCGGCTACCGAATCTCTGCATAAGTCACTCTAGACACTCGATTGAAACATTGTACGAGGACCTCAACATCAGCCACAATAGGAATAATCACTCTAACACCTCTGGTTCTTCATCGAATAGAGCTAAGTATTTTGTCTCATTTTAGTATTTTAGAATACATTGTTACTTAGTTTCTATTTGATATTTCTAAAACACTGTCAAGAGACCCAACTTCTTCTATGGAGAGGCTGAAAAGCCTTCCTCTTATTCTCACCCTCTTTTCACACCTATCCTCTACCTTTGCCCTTCCTCAGACCTTATTCACTTTCCCACAACCTTGCACAAACCTTTAAATTTCCATAGACTCTTTTATCGACCACAGACATAACCTAAAAACCATCCAAGGCCAACAACCCCTACTGACATCAGCAACATAACTGACGTCAGTACCATTTATCCAACTAACCTCGGTAGACCTACCAACATCGGCAACTATGACATACAGACTGTAGGAATCATGTATGCATTATCTATTTCTCTCTTTCTTAGTCAGTTATCATTTCTTTTTATAGAAATACTCTTTTCTTTAAACAGTGGATTGCCATCCCTTAGGGAGCTTCACGCTTCCAAGACCGAGCGCGTAGCTTGGTAGTCCACCATATCCTTTTCTAACATCTTCTTTGTTTAAGTCTTATTCTTATTGCAGGTGTTTCCTCCATAGCCAAAGAGGAGCTCCCACAAAGCTTGGATACGGTGTGCACTTAATCCAGGTAACATCAAACCCCTAACTCTTAACTTAGTTTCTTCCTTCTTTTGAATACAATTGTAGCAAAAACTAAGAGAAACATTTTGGCACACCAGGTGAGACCCTTGGAGTTTTCCTTGGGTTCATTCTTCTTCTTTTAAAAGATCAAATTTTCATGTAGATGCATTAGAAAAATATTCTCTTCTTGCATCCCCTCTTCTATCTTTATATTTCAAAAAGGAAATCATTAGCAAAAGTTAAAAAGAACATCTCTTTTTCTTCTTGTTAATTATTACATGCATCATAGAGTAGTGAAAAACTCATACTCTTAACCTCTTCTCCATTGTTTGCATTTGAGTAACATATTTTGATTTGGGTTAAAAACTACAGCATTTCATTCTTGCTTGGATGCATACTTAGCCCACTTAGTAATTAAAGCATTATGAATAAATCATAGTGCACAAATGTTACACAACCAAACCACAATCACTTCAAATCAAACACTTAAAATTACTTGAGACAAGGCCCGTCTAGGATTTCATCACCTAGCAGATACCTTACCCCACCTGGTGATCCTACTTGGATTTCACCACCAAGAGGAGGACCCACTCTGTTCTCTGGTAGAGTATAAACTATAGGCAAGGTATATTTTGGCTAAGCGGCCCAGCTCAGCTCTGGGTTTGTGAAGTGAAGGGAGCAAGCCCCAGCACCAAGCCACATACCAAACCTAACATAAATATTTTTGAGCACCATAACACAACCTGAAACCAGCCATAGACTTCTTTTCTAGGACCTGTTTTACAAGCCCAATTCCCAATACATTCTATTAAGGCATAAGCCACCATGACTCTAAAATTTATTCTTAGGAATCTAACGTTTAAGAGGTTTCTTGCCTAATCATCTATTCTGCTATTTTTATCTAATTGTTTGAGTTGGTAAGGTCATACCATTCTGAAGTCTAAAACAACTCAAAATTTCTTCTTCTTCCAAAAACTATCAGTTTTCTATGTTTTTGGAATTACATAGAAACCAACATTGATCTCTTCACCGATGTCAGCACTTAACCTTCATCAACATCGGTTAACTCATCAACCTCAACAACATTTCATTCACTGTCAATAAAAAATAAAAAATTATTTCCCAGACAGTGAGCTTAAAACCCATATTTCTTGCTATTTAACACAAATTCTAGTTTTTTAAAACTAAAACACATAGTTTTTGGAACCTGAACCCCTTTCACCTTGGATGGTTCTGACACGCAGTCAATCCAAATCCCTTGTTGACCACGTGAGTCAATAGCCACTCCCACCTTTGCCCTTCATACCAAGTCATCTAATGGAGCATACTTCAGACACTGAGCATACTCCTATCCAACCTACCCCTAATCAACCTCCTATTGTTCCTAAAGGGGATCAAGACTTTGAGATATTCCTTAACCACAATGTCAAGGCTCTCCAACACTATCTCACTAGAAGCCAACCATGAGATCCCTTGGGTAACCCAATTTATGGGATGCCAACTTCTCTGGCTGAAGTGACAATGATATCAACAACATCCACTACCCAACCTATGGTCACTCAAGCCATTGCCTCAACTAGTAACCCAACCATGGCCAATATTCAAGATTTGGCCTCCCCTTCTATCCTTTTTGGCCCTACCTCCATCTGGGTTTCCGTACCCCCTCAACCATAAACAATTCAACCAAGTTTGACACCTTTCCAAAACTTGATTGTCTTTATCCCACCCACTCTTGTGCCTATGAACATGAGAGTGACCACCTATCCTTTAACTAGTGTCACCCCCATTCATCTACCATTGGTAGCATCTAGTCAAGTTGTGCCCTCCAACTTCATGGCACAAGCCCCCTTGGCTTCGACATCGGCCCCTATGACAAATTATCAATATGTTGCACCTATACAAGTGCAACCAAGTACACTATATGCCCCTCCCAATGCCTTCCAGGTACCCTATAACTTAGGGGGTGCCTCTCTTGCCAATCCATCTACCGATCTAATTAAGATGCTGATGGATAAGATGTCCAACCTCCAGACATCTATTTCAAGTTCAAAGAGTGTTCTTTCATATGAAGAAATCTATAATGAACATATCCACCCTTTGGTTCCTATTTGACCATACCCTATCCAGTGGGAACTCCCAAAATTTACCCACTTTTAGAGTAAAGAGGACCCACAACAACATCTGTGAGCATTTAGACATGCTTGCTATCTCATAGTGCATGATGATGCATTATTACTTCGCACATTCTCTATGTCACTTTCTGGCACTGCCCTTGACTGGTATAGCTCCATTACCAATCATTCTCTCTTTAGCTTCACTCAACTCACTCAGCTATTCCTCAATCATTTCTCAATTAAAATCTCCAAGAAGGTCTCCATCACAGACCTTTATTCAATTAGACAATTTGAGGATGAGTCAATAGCTGACTTCATCGCCCATTGGAGAGGTTTGATTAACCAACTCTCCTTCTCACTACCTCAACCTGATCTCATTGAGCTCTTTTCAAGAGCATGTGCCAAGCACATCTCATCCACTTTGTGGGTTCAAAATTTTTGCATAGTCGATGAAGCTTTCACTATGGCCTGAAAACTTAAACTCTGTGCAATCGAAGAAGATAGGGTCAAATTGCGTAGCAAAAATACCAACGCAAAATCCAATGACCCTTCTTCTTCCAAACCTTCTTCTTCTCACCCTAAGTCTAAGGGATCAGTGAATGCTATGGTCCTTAGGTCACCATCTTCTACCACAACCAACCAATCTAAGCCCTCCACTTCACAAAGCATCACTAGACAATTCCAACAATGATACGAATAGTGACGATACACTCCAATAGGAGAATCATATGCTTCTGTATTGGATAAATTAGTGAAGTAGGGGGTCCTCAACCTCACTCAAATCTAACCAATCCAATTTGACCCCTCATAAGCCATCCCTGCATGGTATAGGGAAAATGACTTTTGTAACTATCATCATGTCAAGGGTCATGACACAGACAATTGCAAAACCCTTAAAAACATTGTTCAAGACATGTTAGACAAAGGGGACCTTGTTTTGGATAACCCTAATGCATCGGCCAACCAAAACATGGATGTCTTTAGGCAACTATTTCCTAACCATCCCCCAAGTTAGAACAATGTTTAGACTATGATCGATGACCCTCAAGAACACAACATACACATGGTCAACATGGTCTTTCTTGTCATTCCTAACCAACCTCTCCCACAATCTAAGGAGGTTACTCAACCCATTTCTCTACCATGGGTAGAAGAGCCTATTTTACCCATACCACCCCCACGCAATGAAGAGATCCCTTTGCCTCATCCTCTCCTCACGTGGATGAACCCATTTCACCTATATCACCCCCACAACATCAAGCACCTCCTCTACCCATTATTTTACCTCGTGAGGATCTCATATTACCTGTTCCTCTTGCCCCCACCTTCCCTCTTCTTCTACCATCGAAAGAAGTTATCATTCATACCCCATGCCCTCATGTAGAAGGGACCATCATCCCTCTACTTCACCCTTTAGAGGAGCCTTCCTCTCCTATTTTGACTTCACCAATGGAGGATAGTCCTCCATCAACCCCCCTTTCACATGTAGGAGAGTTGACTTTGATCTCTCCCATATTGGAGGATGCTTTGATGGTACCAATGCTGGTGGCCCCACCCTCATCTTTCTTATTTCCAATGGAGGATCATACTTTTCACACTCTTAGACCACACGTGGAAGGCATGATCATCCATGTGCTCTATCTTCTTGAAGAGCCAAATTCTTCAATCCCTTCTCTACTGAGAGAAGAACTCACCACCTCACCTACTTCAATAGAGGAAGATCTAGTGATTGTTCTCTCTCACCTTTGGCCCATGATCACTGCATCCAACACATTTTTGCTCTCACAATCACCCAAATCCTCTAAAAGATAGACTGTAAGTCCTCGCACAACATCATCTAAACCCTTTTCTTGATTGGAAAAAAACTTAGGATTTCTCCATTCTAGGAACCTAAAACATGAGGTGTTATAGGAGCGACTTAAGGCTCTTTATCTTACACATTTTGCTTCACCTTATACTGCTAATCCCTCTGTGATGATTCACCCCAAAATATCTGATGAGAATCAGGCTTCCACTTCTAAATTATAAAAAATTTAGCCTTCCATATCTGAACTCAAACCCTTGCAGGTGTCCACCATGCCAAAATAGATTAAATCTCTCGGTGTTCACCCTGTGACAAACCTCACTCACCCACAAGTAAAGGTAGATTTGAACCTCACCCCACACAATAGTGGTCCTTGCACCATACTAAAGAAGGTTTCTAAACCACATCGGTATACTCCTCCCCAACCTTCACCATTACCCTCTATCTTGGGTCCACATCCTTCCACTTTAACAAGATTTCTCCCTATTCCAACACCTCACAAAAACAAACTACCTCCATTACTCCCTCTACCCATCAAAAACATATTTCCTCTAAGAAATCTAACACCTCTCATCAAGAAAGTGCCATTTATGCATGTGGCTACACCACCAGCCAAAAAGATGGTACAAAAAACTCCTCCTACAACTCCTAAATAGAAGTTGTCAACCCCTACTGCAACAACAAGTGCAAACCCATTAGTGGGTTCCTATGATTTGCTATTACACTGATTGTTGTAGTCTTCTAGCATTGTTCTCCCACCTATTAAGCCATACCAACCTCTCAGATCAAAACCATCTTGGTTCGACGACACTCAAATATGCCTATATCATCACACACCTGGGCATGATACTGAGATTTGTTGCGCTCATAAGGTTTTCATTCACCAACACCTAGAAAAGAACACCCTTCTTGTTGAGGATACTTTTGAAAAATTACTGACACCATCCCATGTCTCCCAAACCTCTTCACTTGAATTGGGATCCCAATGCAAAATTATGGTCCCTCTACCACCTTCTCTCCCTTTATTCAAAATCAACACTATTAATGTGGCCACCAGGTCCCAAACTCTAAAGGATAAAGGAAAAGAGCAAGTTTCTACCCCTTGGACATATCCATTCACCAAACCTTCTCAACCACTAAAACCCAAGATTTCTATCTTGGGCACATCTCAACCAACATCTTTGGAGGCAATTCATGACTCCATGGTGAAACAACTTCACCAAACCCCTGTGAAGATGTCTTTGTATGACCTAATTCAAAGCTCTCTGCAACATCACCAAGCCTTGATCATAGCTTTACAGGGAGTGGAGGTCCAACCTAAAGACCCCCAACCACTAGCTGCTTTAGTTAAATCATTACCCACCATTGCCTCTATCACCTTTAGTGATTCTGAGATTCCTACCTCCAACTTGGAAGATCAAGATGTTGCCCTCTTTATCATAGCTTACATTGATCAAAATCAGGTTAAATGGGTTATGATTAATGGAGGTGCTAGCATCGACATCATTTCTACCCATGCATATGATCAACTAGCCCTTCTGAAGAATTGCATGTCAAAAATTGACACAATTCTTTGTTCTTTCAACAATGCCACCGCCACTACCATTAGCACTGTGGTCTTGGATGTTCATGTTAGCCCACGTATAATTCTGGAACTCTTCTATATTATCAAGGGGGAGTTCTAATATAACATGCTATTGGGACGACCTTGGATACGTGCCATGACTTATGTCCCTTCCACGTTGCATCATTGTGTCAAGTTTGAGCACGAGGGGCAGGTTCATGTTATTCTTGCTAACCCTTCCCCCTTTAAAACATGCAACATGACCTACCAACCTAATGATGTTATCATCCCTTTGAAAACATCCACCCAAACACCACCTCCACCTGTGGAAGCCTTGACAAGCTTGCAGACACTGATCACACCTACGCCTACTCCTCAAGTGACCACAAAAGATCCTATGAAAGATACTTTCTAGCACCTTTCACTTGGGGAGTATCATTTGCTTACCCTTGACATGTTCCAAACTCTGTAGGAATATGGACAACTTCATCACCACCCTAACTATGACCATCACATCAAAATGGTTATCCCATATGGTCCTCCCAATCTCCAAACTAATCTCACCTATGGAGGGCTAGATCGGGCTCCTACTGTTGGAAATCCTCTCTCATCACCCCAACTATTCACTTGTAATTTCTCATTCCTCAGCAACCCTACATTTTCTCACATCTATCTTCATAGGTGTGCATGGAAGGGTTTTGGCTTTGCGCATTATGAACAAGGTCCTCACAAGCCCATTGAGCCTCTAAACGATGAGGCAATCAAAAATGCCAAGAAACGGCATGGCATGGGTTTCAAAGAACCTACAACACCCTCTAAGATCCCTCACCATGAACCTATCATAGAGATTTCTCCTCCAAACTCGCCTATTCCCCCACCCTCACCTATAGAGTCAGTGGTCTCTATCCCTCCTAGTTTTTTTTCATAAATGCCATTCACTTGGAACCCCTTACCTATCAACTAGGTGGGGCATCAAGGTCTCTTCCTCTTGTTTATCTAGACATGATAGATGATGAATCTTCTAGCATCAACACTATCCAGTGCATGGATGATGATGCCATACTCACCTACATGGGTGCGGATGACTCCATATAATGATCACTTCCTTAAAAAACACAAGTTATGTTAAATGAATCAACTGTTGACATTAATCTCCCATCTTCTGATGTTCCTCACATTTTAAAGATTGGTCAATCTTTAGATGCCCAGGAACAAATCGACTATACCACATTCCTTACAAATCATAGCAAAGCCTTTGCTTGGTCCTATAGCGATATGCTTGGTATTGACCTTGACATTGTCATCCATAATATCATCATAAACCATGAAGCTAAGCCTATCAGGCAAAAGCTTCACAGGATACATCCTTGCATCACACTCCTTGTCAAAGAGGAGCTTCAACATCTTCTCTCTGTCTCATTTATCCAACCCATTAACTATCCGTAATGGGTGTCAAATATTGTCCCTGTCACAAAAGCAATAGGGGTAATTTAAATTTGTACTGACTATCATGACCTCAACCCAGCTTGCCCAAAGGATGACTTTCCTTTGCCAAACATTGACCAACTTGTTGATATAATGGCTGGTCATGAGATGCTATCACTCATGGATGGGTTTTTAGGATATAACCAAATCTTGATTGTGCTAGAAGATCAACATAAAACCACCTTCATCACCCCATGGGGGACATTATGATATAGGGTCATGCCTTTTGGCCTCAAAAATGTAGGTGCTACATACCAACACACCATGACTTATATCTTTCATGATATCCTCCACAAAATCATGGAGGACTATGTGGATGACCTGTTGGGGAAATCCAAACTACGTCGTAACCACCTAACCATTCTCAAAACAATATTGACTCACCTATTACAATATAATATTTGACTCAACCCCAAGAAATGCATCTTTGGGGTTCTCTCAGGGAAGCTTTTGGGTTTCATCATTTCTCTCTATGGCATTGAGGTAGATCCAGCTAAGATTCAAGCCATACTTGAGATGCCCCCACCAACTAACCTAAAACAACTTCACAGCATGTAAGGGAAGCTTTAATCTATTCATTGCTTCATCTCATACCTATCTGACCGACGCCAACCTTTCCATCACCTCCTCAAGAAGGATGTCTCCTTTAATTGGGATAAGGATTTCCAAGAGGCTTTTGAGGCTCTTAAATGCTATCTTATCTCTCCACCAGTCCTTATTCCACCTAAAAATGACCAACCCTTCTATTTTTACATTTCAGTAACAAATCATTCCTTAGGTGCCATGATTGCACATCGAGATGAACAACATCATGAGCAGGTGGTTTATTATATAAGCTAAATGCTCATTGACTATGAAACTTGGTATACTCATACCATAAAACTTTGCTTGGCATTAGTCTTTGCCACCTCCAAGCTCTGCCATTATCTCCTTAATCACAAGACTTACATCATCACCCACACTGACCCTCTCAAATACATGCATTCCAAGCCATACCAAAACCAACGTATGGCTCGTTGGCTCATGCTTCTCACTGAGTTCAATTTTGAATTCATTCAACAAAAGTCTATAAAGGGGAAAACGATCACTGACCAACTAGCTGATGCCCCTTTACTTGATAAACAACCCTCTAATTGTGAATTTGCTGACGAGTCTATCACCATGCTATCCACTGATGACATCCCCTATCAAATGATGATGTTATTTGATGGATCTAAATGTTAACTCAGTGGGGGTGTGGGGGTCATTCTCATCCCTCATGAGGGCAAGCCCATGCCTCTATCCTTCAAACTCAACTTTGAATGCACCAACAACATGGCTGAGTATGAAGCCTTAATTTTGGGGATTCAAACTACCATCTTCTTAGGCATTAAAACAATCAATATCTTTTGCGACTCATAACTAATTGTTAATCAGGTTAATGGTTCATATCTTTGTAAAAACAAAGTTTTGCAATGATATAAACACCGTGTTGACACATTGCTAGGGTCTTTCGACCGTTATCTCTTGCAAACTATTCCTCGCTCTATGAATAAGTTTGCCAACACTATGGCCTCTCTCACCTCACACATCCCATTTTCATCTGCTTCCTCAAGAATCTATGTCATGGTACACCATTTGGTGTTGCCCTCATATATCTCAACCGACATCAACTTTGTTGGTAATATCGACTCAAGTCCACAAGATGTTTGGTATAAACAACTTGTTGACTACTTGACTTATTCTATCATTCCTCCTAACCTCTCTAGCAATGAATGATGAGCTTTTATCAAGAGTACTGCTTGATACACCATGCTAGGGTGATTTCTCTACAAATGAGGTTTTGATGGCATCCTTCTCTGATGCCTAACCTCCACTGAGACATCTCATGCCATCAAACAAGTCCATGATGGGATTTGTGGGGGACATTTCAGTGGTAACTCAGTTGCAAAATGCATCCTCCGCCTGGGCTATTATTGGTCCACTCTTCACCAAGACTGTAGTGACTATGTTCGACATTGTATCAAATGTCAGCAACATGCTAACTTACTTCACATCCCTAGCCAGGATCTACAAGTCGCTAAGGATTTTTGGCCCTTTTCACAATGGGGCTTAGATCTAATCGATGAGATTAACTCTCATTCGTCTCTCTAACATCATTCTATTATCACAGTGACTGAATATTTCACTAAATGGGTGGAAGCTATTCCCCTCATCTCCACTAAAGTTGCTAAAATTATCAACTTCATTAACCACCACATAATCTATCGATTTGATGTACCTCACAAGATCATCACTAATAATAACAAATATTTCAAAAATAAAACCATCCAAAAGCTTTGCGACTCTTTTGGCATCAAACTCATCTTCTCCTCGCCTTACTATCCACAAGTAAATGGATAGACAGAAGCTTATAACAAAGTCCTAACCAAAATCCTAATGAAGGTGGTCAATGATACTGGAATGGATTAGCACACTCATATTCCCTTTGCTTTGTGGGCCTACCGCACTAGCATCCAAACCCCTACGGGTGCTACACCTTTCTCCTTAGTGTATGGAATCGAGGCCGTCTTGCCTTTTGAAGTACAAATACCATTTATTTGCATCTCCTTGCATGACATACTCTCTAACGATGACTTTTGTCAAGATCAATTAACACAACTTGAGTTACTTGATGAATGTCATCTTGCCACTCTTAATCATCTTCATATCTACCAAAATCGCATCAAGCGTGCCTATAATAAAAATCTGAAAGAGCGAGATTTCAAAATTGGAGATCTCATCCTTAAAGAAAACAAACACGTGACCAATATGGAAAAAAGTAAATGAGGCAAGTTTGCTCCTAATTGGCTTGGACCTTATATAATAACGCACAAGTATGGATTGGGTACTTATCGTCTATCTTCTCTCGAAGGCTGGCTAAAACCTAATCCCCTTAATGCCTTGCATCTGTGACCATTCTACTATTAACCAAGTAATCATTCACTTGATGTTCAACTTGAGCTCATCCCTTGAGCAACCCCATCATCCTCATTCCTATTCCTTTCAACCCTTTTTCCCTACAAATATTAGTTAACCTTTTTTTTAAGCATTAATGCTTTGTCCTAATAAAAGGGAATCCCCTAAACCTCTATAGTCTAGTCCATGACTAAAAGTTTAGTCAAAAACAAAATACATAAAATTGGGATGCCTAACAAAATATTAAAAGGTCATAAACTATAAATGTAGACTGCTCCCTCGAAGAACAACTGCATTATTGCTGTAATTAATAAACTACTCCCTTGAAGGATAGCTATTCAAAGACATCCAAACATACAAAGCAAAATATAGACCACTCCCTTGAAGGATGGCTATACCCAAACTTTGCTACAAAAATAACACCTTTTCATAAGCTTCTTGCATCGATCAGCTTCACATGACCACAAAACAAAACAACATTCCCAAATAGACTTCTTGCATTGATTAGTCTACCAAAAAAAAAGACTGACAAGTTATTAAGTCATGGACATGCCTATAGTCATTTTCAAGGTCACCTATATAAGGGGAAAAGTTATCCCTGTTAAAAAGGGTTATGCTATCCTCACATATAGCATAATCACACCTATTACCCTAACATACCCATGGGATTTTGAGCTCACTTAACGTCAAGTGATTAGAATACTTCTCTAATAAAAACCAATGGTCAATGACATAATGCATGAATGGGGCTTTTGTTTGTAAAAACCTTATCTATGCTATCATTATGGTCGTTGTCAATGAAAGAGCAACGTGCCTTTCACTTCCTACACACCTTCGTCACATGCAACCAAAACATTTTCTAACCACTAACATAACCTCATGATTTGTTTAATACAAATACCAATTTGTGTTATATAAATTATCATAGCCCATTCACATTAGTTTCTATGAAAAATAATACACATGGAAACTATCAACCAAACACAATTTATGTCAAGCATATACCATCACCAATATGGAAACCTGTTGAAGCATAAATAAACTCATTTTATTTTTAGCATACACCATCACCAATATGGAAAATTGCTAAGGATGAAAAACCACATAACCTATGTTACAACATACACCATCACACAATATGGAAAAGGCTATAACATCATCATACATTCATCATTTCAAGCATGTACCATTAAACATATGGGAATTGCTAACAACACTAACATAACCAGAACAACTATCAACCACTTTGACTCTTCTTCCTTTTTTGGGAGAACTACATTGGCCTGAGGCCCTTAAAATAGGGGCTATGTAGGTAGCACTCAGTTGACATGGGGTCTTCTGAGGTTAGCTCGGCCATTCATTCTTTTATCTACCTGATGGACCAACTATCTAAACTAGCCCAAAATCATGACCAAACAACTAGCCCTGACACTGTAGAAGTCACCTTCGACTTCTCACGGGGCACATTGGAGATCATATACATCTCTTTAACCAAAACAAACAACCCTTGAGATCACTTATATCTCAGCCCAACTCGACAAATGACCTCATTGATTGCAACTATCTCCTTAGACCATGACCACTTTCGAGACAACTTTGCCTTGGTTGTTTTGATTGCATATGCTACCTCATGAATAACTAGCAAATTGTACGTGCCCCTCACACCTATTGTCAGATCATGCCCAAGTTGATTTCCAATATTTATGACATTTTCATGTTTTCTAGGAGCACTTCTAGCCCAGATACTTGGAACAAGATGCCCATTAGAGCTACAACTTTGATCATTTAACCCAATCAACTACCACTAATAAGCTGGGGACCAATTACTTTGATTTTAGTCCTCCTCGACCATTAGAGCTACAACTTTGATCATTTAACCCAATCAGCTACCACTAATAAGCTGGGGACCAGCTACTTCAAATTTAGTGCTCCTCGACCTTGCCTATGACAATTTGACCTACCTATCAATTGAAGTGGTATACGTGTATTCTCAACTATTGTAGTGTTCATGCTCTCACCTCATCCTACCCATCCATTGCCTATCAAATTGGCAACCGATTTTGAATTGCCTTCTCTCGATTCTCACTTTGAGGGGGAATACCTCATCTTATACCTGGGGCAACCTACACCTTTTTTTGTCTTACAGTTCATCAGGACAAACCACAAGACAAAAAAGGGAAAATGTAGACACCAATATCATGTCAACCCCCCTTGGTCCTCTTCTAAATGTTAACACTCCTAACCCACACTTGAACAACTTCCACCTTGGACACCTCACCTTGGACACCTCACCTAGACACCTCACCCTAAGACCATTTCCTAGCCTATGAGTCACCCTGAGACTAGGTCTTCCAAATCCTAACTACCCATGACCTATTTTCACTCCCTATTAACTCCCTAACTAGCTCCCGTGCCTTCTAAACCCATGTTTTGATCGTTTTCTAATGGAAAAGGCACTTGGTGGGTGGAGAAATAGGGAAAGAGCTAAAAATAGCCCTTTTACCTATTCTCATTCTGTCGATGTCGGTCAACCCTTGGCTGACACCAGAGGGATCACCGACATTAGTTACATAAGCCTAGCTCTAACATTGAGCTTGCCCCCACCTCTTTGTAGATCGATGCACACACTCTATCAAAATTTGACTATCGCTCTCTTGGCTATCGAAGCTTTGCATAAGTCACTCCAGACACTAGATTGAAACATTATACGAGGACCTCAACATCAACAACAATAGGAATAAGCACTCTGACACCTCTAGTTCTTCATCAAATAGAGCTAAGTATTCTATCTCATTTTAGTATTTTAGAATACATTGTTACTTAGTTTCCATTTGATATTTCTAAAACACTATCAAGAGACATGACTTCTTTCGTGGAGAGGCTGAAAAGCCTTCCTCTTATTCTTATCCTCTTTTCACACCTATCCTCTACCTTTGCCCTTCCTCAGACCTTATTCACTTTCCCGCAACCCTGCACAAACCTTTAAATTTCCACAGACTCTTCTGTCGACCACAGACATAACCTAAAAACCATCCAAGGCCAATAGCCCCTACCGACATCGGTAACACAACCGACGTCGGTGCCATTTATCCAATTGACCTCGGTAGACCTACCGATGTTGGCAACTATGACATACAGATTGTAGGAATTAGGTACGTGCTATCTATTTCTCTCTTTCTTAGTCATTTATCATTTCTTTTTATACAAACACTCTTTTCTTTAAACAATGGACTATCATCCCTTAGGGAGCTTCACGCTTCTAGGACCGAGCGCGTAGCATGGCAGTCCACCATATCCTTTTCTAAAATCTTCTTTGTTTAAGTCTTATTCTTATTGCAGGTGTTTCCTCCATAGCCAAAGAGGAGCTCCCACAAAGCTTGGATACGATGTGCACTTAATCTGGGTAACATCAAACCCCTAACTCTTAACCTTAGTTTCTTCCTTCTTTTGAATACAATTGTAGCAAAAACTTAGAGAAACAAGAGTAATTAGGGATGATGAGGGTAAATAATGGAGTGTCCTATGTGAATTTTGAGTGATAAAATATGACTTTATTCAACGTGACTTTGGAATAATACATGAGATTGGAATTAAATAATTCATGGATTGACCATATATCTAACATTTGTTTTAGAGTGAATGGTATATTTTTAGAATGAATTTTAATGGTGTTTTGATTTATTCTATGTCAAATGGAGTCTATTAAGATGATTATCTACATTCATGTCTAGTATAAGTTAACATATCATGATTACATGTAAATGTCATGTATGAGTGAATGCAAACATATATGTAATAGGTATGTGATAAATGTCATGTATGAGTGACTATATTATGACTATAGGTATGTTATAAGTTACATGATATAAGGAAGTCTTTTATGCATATTTATAGACCCATTGATTGAAAAACCCATAAATTATTTAAGAATCCATCTTCAAGCTCAGATATTCAATTAGGTAGGGTATACTCAACTAGGTAAAGTAGGTAGGGCATACTCAATTAGGAAGAATATGGGGAATAATCAATGGTATAGATCTATTACAACCGTAACATGATTTTTAACCTTATTTTTCATTCTATCTTTTGATCCTAAAATTTTGAAAACTAAGTATTGACTAGAATGGAATTTGAAAAACTAACTTCTAAATGGTAACTATTACATCTCTACAATCAATTTCAGAAGATACTAAGTGGCCCTTATTTATTATATTTAGTAATATAAATTTAAATTAAACTTATACTTAAATTAAATGTAAATTAGATTTAAACTTAAACATAACATTTATTTTACTAAATATATGCTTGCAAAAAAAATACCTCTACTTGTAAAACACAAAAAAAATGCATATCTTACAAAAACATACCTCTATTTTCAAAGCAAAAAAATACATGTCTTTCAAAAGGGCGTACACCCTATGCAAAAGATGCACTCCATTTTCAAAGGGCATGCATATTTTTCATAGGGTGTGCATCCTTTTCATAGGGTATACGCCCTTTGTAAAAGGTATATGCCCTTTAAACATTTCAATATTTTTTTATGTTTTCCCTCCAAATTTACCTTGGGTATAGGATTAGAAGGTTTGAACTTAGCTTGAAACTGGTCATGAAGCAGTCTACTTAGTTTTCACAAAATTTAGGAGTTTTTTTCATCTTTGTTGACACATTTGATTAGGTAAATTTTATTATTTTAGAAAAGAATTATATGGGTTTGTAAAGGAGAAAGTCTAGTTTTAGAATATATATATATATATATATATATATATATATATATATATATATATATATATATATATATATATATATATATATATAATGTTAGAATATTAGTTATAAATATTACTTAATTTATACATAACCACCTCATTATGGAATATATACATATCATTACAAATTCCCTTATAAATTTTTAAATATTGATCAAAAGTTTATAAAATTTATATCTCGACAATCTACACATTGCCAAGTGTGCTTTAAAATTTTTGATTTTCATGAAGTTAAGGTCAAAAAGTTGTGTTTGTACACTTGCAGTTTCAATTTTCCAGCTGTCTTGACTTGCAAAATTATTTATATAATAAAAAACATTATAAACATTATTTGACATTTCACCTCTCTTTATATGAAATTTCATAAAAAAATTCAATCATTTAGTCAAAAAAATGTGTTCGTACACATGCAATCTCCTTATCTTTTTCTAAAAAATGACCAACCTATTGTCATAAATGCATCTATTTTATAAACTTTTATCATCTTGGTATTGAAAAATATTATATATTTATAAAATACATTCAAAATTACACAATTCATATTTTTATGTCATTGTCAAATTATTTTTCAAAGTTTCTCTAATATTCTCTCCAATTTCAACTATTGTTATTTTTAGAAAAAAAGTGTTGCTTTATACCCCCCCTACCTTTTTTCCCTCATTATCTTGCATCTACCTTCAATTATTTTATATATGAGGACATTTATGATCTAAATAATTAGATTTAATGCCCTTTATTTGTATATCTATTTATTGAGTCATCATACCAGAGAATGGAAAATAATTTTCAAATGATTAGAAGAAGTAATCCAAGATTAGAAAGTGGTGCTTAATTCATAATTTCAATATTCAATACATTGAAGAGTGTCACACTATGAGCTCTCTACATGCACATATTGATAAGTGGGTACAAGTTATCTAACACTATAAAAATGTAAATATATAATAGATTATAAACCCAATGATATGGTTGGTACTAAAAATATATCTACTTCCTCCAACAAGAAATTATATGAATTAAAATATTATTTTATTCACAAACGTAGATCAATGGTGAGCTAATACACTTCATTAATTCCAATGAAAGTTAGAAGAATTTAATGTCTCTTCAAACATATTTTCAAAAATTAAACATGAAATTTATACATCATCCATAACCATGTGCTAGTGTATAGTCTAGTGTCGACCTTGAGAAATGGATCACCTAGTAGTGTCACTTGGTATACAAAATCAAACTTTTTAAATATTAAATTATTTTGGAAATCTCACCATTAAAGGTGGGTGATGTTTTACATGTGGTCAACCATTTATTTACCATTTAAATGCATTCTATGAAGTAAATCCTTGAAATATTGTGATAAATTGTCATGATCTTAAATACCATATATCATAGTTAGTTCATAATCTTTCAGTCATTAGTGCCAGGAAGTGCAGGATTCTTGTCAGTTATATTAAGAACTATACTCTTGATGGTAAGAAGTAAATATAATAACATCCTTATGTCACCATATCATAGTGTGGTTTATCTAATAATAACAAAGACAAAATTATTAAACCATAAACTAAATAAATACAAAGATATCTTTCAGTCACCTAAATAAGTTCCTACATACTATACACTAAAAAATACTATTTATTTGATCCCTTAACTACCTCTAATTCAAACCTCTTTATACAACATATCATTTCTATAGAATGAATAGATCATGTGGTAGATTCATGAAATCATGGATAATAGACACATCATGCCTAAATCATTGCCTTGTAGAATCCCAATTAGGTTTATGCCAAACTTATGAAGCAATTAAAAAAATATTAACCAAATTAAAGATAAGAAATATTATCCTCATTTAAATATTAAGGAATTCTTATGGCATATCCATGGTGTAGAAGTATTCTCTAGAATTGATTTTAAGTTTGGGTATCTTCATATTCATGTTAAATCTCTAGACATTTGGAATATAGTCTTAAAAATAAAGAAAGGATTGATTGACTAGTTAGTTATTCCTTTTATATTAACTCATGTAACTAATTCATTAGTTTAAAGAGGTTAAACGACATCCTTAGACCCTTTACCTAAAAATCTATCTTGATGACATCTTAATCTTTAACAAACATGGGATTAACATCTACACCATGCTGAAATAATGTTTCACATTTTTTAGAAACATATTTTTATGATAACATGAATAAATTTTCATTTTTCATGTAAGAGATCAAATATTTGGGACACATTACACACACAAGGAATGCATGTGTGAACCTAACCAAGATTCAAGTCATACAAGAATGCCAAACACTAAATAAATTTGTATCTGATTCAAATATTCATAGAATTAGAAAATTATACAAGAGATTTGTGTTTAATTTTTATCTTTTGAACCAAACTACTAAAGTCAGAACTAAATAAAGTTTCATCTAGTCAGATTCATAACAAATATAATTCTATGAACTAAAATTTAGATACTATTTTATTTTAGTACTTATATTACTTGACTATAAATTTGGAAGATCATCCAATTCTTCAATAATAAATTGACTATCATAAATGGGTATTAAAAATAAAAGTCCTAGAAAAGAGTTAATATTTATTATAATGGATTAAATAACATATTAATAGAATCAAAGATATCTTTAGAGTATATACTTATGTCAAATGATGAGGGAGAAATTAGGGATGGTGAGGGTCAATGATGGAGTGAAGAGGGATGGTGAGGGTGAATGAGAGAGTGATTAGTGATGATGATAGATGAATAAATATTGATTAGGGATTATGAGAGATGAGGAAGGAGTGATGAGGGATGATGAGGGATGGTGATAATCAATTAAAGAGTGATTAGAGATGATAAACCCGAGTGATTATAGATGATGAGGGATAATTAAGGTTAATGAAAGAGTGATTAGGGATGAAGAGGGATGAGGAGGGAGTAAATAGAGATGATTAAGAGATAAATAATTATGAGTGATGAGAAAAGAGTGATTAGGGATGATGAAGGATAAAGAGGGAGTGATTAGGGATGATCATGGATAGTAAAGGTCAATAGAGGAGTGATTATGGATGATAAGGGAGTGATTAGAGATGACTAGGCATAGTGAGAGTTAATGAGAGAGTGATTAAAGATAATGAGGAATTATGAGAGAGTGATTAGAGGTAATGAGGGATGATAAACAAATTAAATTAACGCAAAGTGGTAATTTAATGTGTGGGGGTCATTAATATGACCTATAGTACCCCAATCACTCTAATTTGGATCAAATTCAAAGTGATTAGTTTTCAAACGTCAATTTTGATAAACCTAGAAATCTTATAAATGTTAGTAATCAATCTAGAAGGCATAAAAACCTATAAAATGACTATATGTTTACCAAAAATGGATATAAATTATAGAATTTATGTCTTAAAATCCCTAGGTTTAATACTTAGACCCTAAAATGCCTAAGTACTAACCAATTTAGATTTTGAAAAACTATTTCCACATCGTATTGTGTGCAACTGTGAGACCAACTCTATTAGATGTTGAGTAACCCTAATTTCTTATATTTATATTTTTACATTTATTTTCCTATACTTAACATTCAGAGTATTAAATACAATATTATAGATAAATATGCCTTCATGTGTTACTCCCACATGTTTTAAGGTGTTGAGAATATATAATGTGATTGTTATTAATGTGATCACATTATTAAGTAACATGATCATGCTATTAATGTGATCGCATTATCGAGTAATGTGATTGAGTTATTGAGTAATGCAATCACATTACTAGAATTAATAACATTATCATGATATTTTAATTCAATTACCATGCCTTTTGACTCAAGAATGTCTTGGATTCCCAAGACAAAGGCTTGGACTATCAATGTATAGCCAAGTTTTGAAAGGTATGATAAAAAATAACAAATTTCAACTTTGATTTCCAAGTACACTAAAAAATTCAACATGAATATTTAAAAACTTAATATCATCATGATGATTACACTCTCTTCTTTACAAAAATATAATTTTTGGAATAATTTAAGGTTTCAAACTATGTTGATTTTTAACTATCTTTTTTAGGCCACTATATGCCACAAACATACATTCCTATACATATTCCTATAATTTTTATTTCATTGATCCAAGTGATAAAAAATTTATATGGTAAACAACTAGGCCTAATTCTACATACATTAAAAATAAAATAATTTTTTTTTGTTTTTTCTTGAGGTAGTTAGGTGCACCGTATAGACAACTATCCATTTTTTGTCAATTTTTAGGATCTATTTATTTGAAAAATTCATTAAAAAAAAATTCTTTGAAAAAAAATATAGGTGACATACTATAATATCTTATCTAAATTTTATCCAAAGGGTTTCAAATAATATTAAACGCTATTCAAAAAATGTTGTGCAACACGACCATCTATCTACTATGTTTTCTAAAAAAATAGGAGTTCTTCAAATTTTAAATGTTTGACCTAGTTATGATTAACCATTTTTAAAAAAAAACCTTAATGTTTTTGAAACTAGACTTGAAATTCTACAATTTATGTTTTTACATCATGTTTAAATTTAGAGTGTAGATATCTCAAATTATCTATAGAAGTTTAGATTTAAATAAATTTAGGAAAATCATGTCCACAGGTAGGCCACTTTTTGCCCCCCAACATTGTGCACTTACCATTTATCAAGGTGAAGGATGAAATAAAATAAGGAGAAAACTATTTAGAAAATATAAATCTAGGAACATTATATATATGCTTCTTTAATAAAAAAATGGACTTGCTTTGTCTGAAATTACTCTAAAATTTATAGTACCTAAGAATACCTGAGATGATTTTATTTTATAGTTACCTAGGAGTGGAAATATAGTTCATGTACAAATAAGTATATTCATTATTGTACTTATTTTCTAGTTTCAATTACATTTTAATATATTCACATTGACTTAAAAGGACATTACCTATTAATATACATTTTAATTTTCTTACAAGTACACTAATTTTTTGAACATCAGAGTGTGGGAGCACCCCCAATCCAAAATCCATGTGTTTCATCCTTCCTTCCCTAAGTAATTATATGTGCATGTTTCATTTTTTTTACTTCAAGACACACACACACACACACACACACACACACACACACACACACACACACACACACACATCAAATTTGGGTATTATGTAGACACCTATTTTGGGTTGGGAAAAAGGCACATTATTGTAATGTTTTTAGTGTTTTTTTCCTTATGGATTATTATTTTGAATTAGGGTATTATGAGAACATTTTTATGTGTTTTCCTCCTCCCCTTTTTTCTCTACATGGTCCCATTTTTTTTTTTTTTTTTTTAAATTTTTTATCTATCCTCTATTCTTTTGTTTTTGAAGGACTCATGTATTGTTCTTCTCATTTTCCCTTGCATTTTATTTTGTTAGGATAAAATTAACAATCTATCGATTCATCTTGTTTTGTAATTTTTCATGATCATCTCCTATTTTTTATTTGTCATTATTTATATCTAATATTTAATAGAATAAAATTAAATTCAAGGCTTATATAATTTTTTTAATTTTTATTTTATTTTATTTGTAAAAAAATGAAAGTTAGTCCAGCATATTCTATTTTTTAAAATCAACCTTTTGATCCAGATTTTGATATTATTTCATTTTTATGATGAATAGATAGGCATTGACATGATTTTTTATTTTATTTTATTGATGGTGAATAGAATTTTGAAAAGGATATTATTGTTTTTGTTAAATTGATAGTTATTTTCTTGATTTTGTTTGGTAGTACATCTGATAATGTTGAGGTTAGAGATGCTGAAAAAATTCCTATAAAGTGGTTGTTAGGATTTGGAATTTTTATTTTATGTTCATGAAGTGATGGGTTCCTTGATTTTATGTTAATTTGAGAGATGATTTGTGTTTTTATATTTTATAACAATTTAAAATTTTGATTATAAGTTTCTTGACATCACAAATGCCCAATTATTTGAAAGGAGTAGTAGCTCATATTTATAAGAGGTTTTAATAATTTTATAAATATAATTTCCTTTATTTTCCTTGATAAAAACTTAACTTTTATTTTGAACCACTATGTGTACAATCATAGGAGCAATAGAGTTCCTTAGTGTGCTCAACTTTGAAAAATTATGAATGTTGTGAATGGTTTTAGATTTATGTAAATAATAATAAAGATAAGTATAAACTAATTATTATTTTTAATTTATAATTTGGTTAAATAATTTAATTTTTTTGTTTAATGAAGTTTCTATAATTCATAAGATAATACTTTATATCTACATTGAATATTATAACTAACACTTTATGTTATGTTTTCATGATAGAAGGTTTTGAAAATGATTCAATTTATGAAATGGTTAATAATACCATTTTTTAATAAATTATTTTAAGACATTTAACTATTTATTAATTAAATATGTTAATTAAATTGATTATTCAGCAAACTAAGAAGAATGAAAATATAATGATAGATCAAACAAGTGTATCCCTTTGTAGATAATATTATAAATGGAAAGATCCAATGTATAAATATATTATTGTATTAAAATTAAAAATATTTTACACAAGAGTTTAATATTAGTATCCTCCATTTATTTAATTGGATATTTATCTTTAAATTGAATTATACATTGTATACCTAGTAAATCATTATATAATTTTTTGATTTTGTACTTTATGGAACCATTGTAATGAACATTTAAATGTATATATTTTTAAGAGTTATAAAACAAAGGATGATGAAACTATATTAATAAACATTTATTGTTTAAATATAAGGAGGAAATTGATCTTAATGAGACAATAGATATGAGACTATTTAATATAAATTGATATTTCCTTACAATTCATAAGGATCTCATTTAATAAATATAACTTATGTTATGAATTATAAAATTAAAGTAGTTTTTTTAAAATGAAAATCTTTCTAATAGTAAATAAGGTTTTATTACCAACCATATTTACCAAATCACGTACACAGCATAAGCACTCTTGAAAGTATTGTCATAAATGCCACTTTTCTTATTGTAATATGGAATTCTTTTTTATTAATATTATTAATGTATGTTGTGATTAACTTTTGACCATTATGATGGTAGCATTGAAAAAGAAATAAAAATTATGAGGCTAAATAGAGGGTTTTGACTAGGCCCTTCAACTAGGAACAATAAAGAAAGATAAACATGACAATATAACTTGGATCAAACATAAATTTGATCTACATCTAAGTATACCATATAAAAATAATGGAAGATCCAAATAAAAGTAATCATAACATCCTACACTCATTAGTAAACAAAAACTAACCATGTAAAATTGCCAAAGATCTCAAAATTTACAATACTAAGTTCTTATCCTATCACATTTTTGGGAGTGAAGGATCATGTTAGCTAGTTTAGTGGACTTGTTATGAATTATTTATTTTAAGTACACAATAAAATATAATAATATGTTTATCCTAATCTTATTCAATAAATAGAAGATTAGATACTTCAATCAAATCAATGGGATGATATCTTTCACTATAAGTAGAAGATTCTTTAACATTAATTATTAAGGCCTTTAGATTCACCAAGGTTTCTTCCACCACATAATTCCTCACCTTAGTATTTTCAATCATAATATTTATAGTAACATCTCATGTTTCATAATATTTTTGATCTAATACTAGTTCTTTCAAAGCCAGAGCTAAATCTTCACTCTCTAAAGTAATAACTCCTTTCACTTTAAGTAGTTAGGTAAGGGCCTCTTTCCACCCAAATGTCTCCACCTTTTTGTGAGATATTAAAATTAATATCAACATGACTTATTTCAAAACATATTTATAAATGAAATGGTAACCCCTCATAATCTATAAATTGTGACCAAATTTAATCCTCCACTTTTAGATCATTTTTTCTTAGGAATTTTTTTATAAATATAAATACTAACAAGGATTAGAGAAAATGTATTATGATAAAAATTATTTTAGATTAATCTATTAGCATAAAATCACCCAAGGCATTGCCAATAGCTTTGAGACATGATATGACCCAAAATTGAAAAGGGAAGTGAAAAAATCAAACATAGATAGTCATGGTATTGAAAGACTCAATGCTGGGATTAAAGGATAGGTACAAAGGTTTCATTATGATAAGGTTTATATCCTAACCCCATTCCCAACACCCACCTAAAACTACATTCATACTAAGAACAAGGGTATATTTCTAGTTTACTTGGCATAATGGGTTGACATAACTCTAAGTTCCAAGCATGAAAATATATTAGACATGGCCAACAACTATTAAACCAATAGATCACACCTCTATATTTGAACCAAAAATTTGTGTGGAGCATGAAATCAAGTGCCTCCCCATAAAAATTAATTGTGATAATATTTTTATCAAGGTTGTAAGGCTTCACCATTGTTTTATTATATGGTAAATGATGGAAGATCGCATCCATAAAATATTTACAGGTTGTGATTTCCTCCCCTATTTTTTGGGTCACATTCTTACCTCACCCTAGCTATGTCAAACTAGGTGTCCTCATCCATGTGCCATTAGCATTACCTTCACAAACACGTATGGTCATAATCAATAGATAGGTTCTTTTGACTAATCTACCTTGACTAGAATGCCATTCAAGGATACCCTAGCAACAAGTTATTCCTTTGTTTTGGACATTGATACCTTGACCTTGGTGCTTCAACTATCTCTTCTGATACCCTTATTTTATTCATGAAAATTACATGTCATCATAACCACTTCCTCCCTTCTTTGACTAGAATCTCTTACCAATCTCATTATCGAAAGTTAGAATGTTAGTTTGGAAACCCTAATAGAGGGAGAAACCATATTTACATTGAGAAAATTGGTAGCACTATAATTTGTATAGAAATGTGGCTAGTTAGATTTTTATATAATATGTAGTTATAGGTGGGAAATAAAAATAATATTTAAGGATAATGGGAACTTTGATAGTCTACTATTATTTACATTTTTTATTTATTAATTTAACTTATTTTTTTAATATTTAAATTATCTTTAGATGTACTATGGATAAAAGGATTATATTCAAATTTACCATAAATAATATAATTAAAAATAATTAAGTATGATATACATGTACAAAATAATAATAAATGCTTTAACAATTATTTGATCTTTCTAGAATGTATGCTTTAACAATTATTTGATATTTCTAAAATGTATACTGGTGTTGAATAATGTTTTATTAATGTTTAAGGTAGTTCTAAAGGTCAAATGAGTTACAATGTTTGTATATTTATAAATAATTGAATTGATATTTAAACCCTATGAATACACGAAACAAATTTGAAATAGTTACAAAAATAAAAAAATGGTCCATAGGGGATGTGTACACCCAAATCAAATGAAGAATCAAAATGTGAGAGTATAAGTGTATGCATTTTTATGGAAAGAATCAAAATATTTGAGATAATTTTAGCATTGCTACTAGTGGTGGTTGTTGTGGTGATGATGATAATTATGACTTATTTATTAGTAAATTAATGATAAGAATTTTTCTAAAGCTTTTCCTTATTGATAAAAAAAGATATCAATTTTGGTAAATATTAAAAAAAAATATGGCAAAGGTGTGTAAGGTTAGCATGTAAAATATTTTTGGCATTTCATAATTTTGATGCATAATGATAGACTAAGTTAATAAATTGGCATATTTATAATTTATTTCACATGTTTTTATGTTTGTGAGAAAATCCTTGTTATTGTAGATGTTTCATTTAATGTGAAAATTTTAATTTCTACATTATCTCTTTCACAACTTTTTAAGATCCATAATATGTAGTTACTTTGTATTTTTCAAGTGAAACAAAATAAGGTTATTATCTTATCTCTAGAAATTAAATATTTTTATTTAAATGTTTCATACTGTCAAAAGGGTTATAGTACATGCAGTGAGGATCATGGCTAGTTATACCATCCACCAAGGTAAAAATACCTCTAGATAACTAACACATAGAGATAAATAGATAGGGTCAAGATCATTCCCTAGGTGACTTCGACAGATTAGATGTCCCTTAGTCTTAGTTTTTTAGATGAAAGAACACTCAAATTTAGATGTATGTTTATTAATTAGTTTTAATTATATATATGAAATCCAAAATATGTGCATATATTATGATATCTATGTAACTCTAATCTTATCAATCAAAATAAAAATGCTACATAGTGGAAAATTATATATAATATTTCTAAATTGAGAATTGTATCTTTTATATGTAAAATATTATGAAACTTGGTTTTGTTTTGATGATATGTATGTAATGTCCCATTTTATAAAAATAAAACAATATTATTATTAAAATAATTTTTAAAAAAAATACTTTAAATAAAATTAATAATATACTTTAATTTGTCAAAAGTGATTTATTGTTATAGTTTTCACTTAAGTGGGGGACTTTGAGGCTCATGGGCATTTCAAGGCCTTAAGTGGAAGTTATAAGGGAAATATACCTATTAAATATTTGAAGTTTAGCTCCAAAATAAACACAAACCTTGGAGGAAAGAATATAAAAAGGATTTGATGTTTCATTATGAAGATAGACTATCTTTTCAATAATTGAATTACTAAGTTGAAGCATGAAAAAGCTTGACTTATTAATTTGAAGACTAAAAAATTCAATGTGGCCAAAATTGAGGATGAAAACCCTTGATATCTAGTTTTTAAAACTTTGTGAGGATGTTTTATTGAGTGTATTTGGAATCCAAGGGTGTTTTAAACACCATTTTGTCTTTAACATATCTAGCGATAAGTTTGAGGGCTTGGTGAGTTGGTTACGAGCATAAGAGAGGGTAGTAAGCTATCTAAAGTTGTAACAAAATATATTGGGGATAAAAAAACCATTTATAAGGTTGGTGAAGGGTTTTTTAATGTTATTTTGTCCATCTCCTAGATTTGGAATAACCACACACACTTATGGTAATTGTATGATAATTTCTACACATTGAACATTGGAAAAATCATATTCTTGAACGATTTTTGTTGGTTGAATTATTTGATAATTTTATATAATATTTAGATCAATTGAATATTATTTTTTTATTATAATTGGGCACCTAAATTAGTATACAATTAATTTCATATATCTAGGGTTTGAATAAATTCAAAAAAATTATATATTTAAATAGGGTTTGTTAGAAAAACCTTTTTTTAGTTTTTAGCCCTAAAAGGGACATCACAATGGTATCAAAACCATTTTATATCTATCTATCTATGTGTATCAAGTTTTTATAAACTCTTATTCATGTAGGGTAGTGACAGAAAGATGAAGACAACATTAGAAGCCATGGAAGAGATGTTGCAAGCTACACAAAAATATCATAGGGAGCTAAGGGCAATGTTTCCTAAGGTATTGATGAAATTTATAGGGATAATCTATAGACCTATAGAGTCTCCCTTATAAAGAGAAAAATCACTAGTAAAGTGATGAATGGTTCATCGCCATAAAAGATCAAGCTTGCCATAGAAGAGAAAGATGGAGAGTTAAACCCTCATGAGAGTTCCAAGGAAGGAATCAAAAAATAAGACAATTCAAATCTGAAAGGGGTTAGTTTATAGTTCATAAATTCATCCACCATAACTAAGGAAAAGTGGGAAATATGTTACAACCCAAGAAGATTTTGATTTAAAACATTTTGCTGAAAAACTAAAAGTTCTAATTGTGGAATTGGATAAGTAGAAAGATGGTTTGATTAAGAGGATAAAAATAACTTTCAATATTTTGATAATCCATTTTTTTTAAATGGATGTAAAATCAACATTTGATAATCTTTTTTTTGCTATGGATGTGGTAAAATCATATTACAAGTTATTATTTCTAGACAAGGACAACTACAAAATTGATCTTATTGATACCACCAAATCATTGGGAAATGTTGGAAAGAATGAACATATGTAAATTTTGATGCTTCATTATATATCATGATAAATTTGGGTTCATAATAGACATCATAATAAATATTTTGATAGAGTGAATAGCACTTTGAGTGGCAAAGGGTAAAACGATTCTTTCATAAAATTTCAAAATTGTTTGTACATGAATGTTTTAGATCTGGGTGATCGTTGGAGATACAAGAAGGGTAAGGTATTCGAAGAATTTAATGTTCCTATTTTTAATGAATTCTTTCTCTCATACAATTAGATAGGAAAGAGGTTCATGAGTAATCTTATGAAGGATCTCATACATTCCAATGAAATTATGGTGAGTCAATGCTCACATTCCAAGAATCATTCCTTGGAGTTAAGTCCTACACATAAGGATAAGGTTATGAATAAAATCACCATTGTCAAGGAAGTGAGATACTTGATGTGGAAGGTGGGTGATCCATTTGAAATTTATGTACTTGTTACCATGCAAGTAATTTTAGTCTTTATAGTGAGTGTTTTTTAGTTTGAGACTACTTTTTAGGAAATTTCATTCACATGGTGTGAAGGGGAACTCAAGGAGGATGTATTTATTCAAAATATATTAATTATTATGGGTCAAAGAGCTACTATCATAATCATTTCCAGTCATACATTGGAGTGATCTTCCATTTGTTGAAATTTTTGGAGAATTTTTAGCCACTTTATGGTGGATTCAATACACCACCATTCTGATTTTCAATAAAAGAATGAATACTTCAATCAAGCTTCTTGAGAAACTCATTATTTGGTACCAAAATTGGGAGTCATAAAGTGAAAAGTTTTAGAAACAAGCTTGTCAAGATATGATGAGGAAATATCCTCCATCATGCATGTTTTCAATAAATACATACATCATCGGGTTTATGGTAAGTTTTTCAATTTTTTGTGGATCTACATAGTGAGCTACAACATGGGGAAAGATCGATCCAAAATTAAAAAATAAAAAGTGAAAGGAGTGTAGATGCTAAATTCTTTTTTAGAATGGATACTATTTGTCATATTTTTATCCCTCATAAGGATTGGGAATTTATCATCATAATTAGTCTAGACAAGGATGTAGTTTCTTCTAACATACTAGGTGAAATTTTTTGACCTTGGGAAGAGGCTAAAAATTCTAAGTTTGAGAAACCATTATAACATTTAAGAATTCACCCCACTCCATTTTTGGCAAGTGTTAAAAATTCTAAAAAATTTTGGAAAATAAGTGAAGTGAAAAAAGGCTGCAAATTCTAAGTTTTGGATACCAATATAGCATGAGATAATCCACCCCACTCCATGTTTGGTAAGTAACAAAAATTATGAAATATGTTTTTGTGACAACCCCTCTATTTTGTGAAAACTCAGTATATGTCAAGAGCAAAAAACTCTAATTTTTTTTTGAAAACTCATCCCACTTCAAGAGGAGAACATTTTGAGGTTTTTTTAGACAATCATCCACTCCATTATGTGGGAACTCATCTCACATCTTATGCAACAAATTCTGAAATTTATAAGATAACTCATCCCACTTCATGTGTCAATAATTCTAAATTTTTTGAGTGGGTACAACCAATCTCATGTGTGATAAATACACTCATTTTGAGTGAAATAAATTCTATAAATTTGGAATTGGTTAAGCTCCTTGTAAGAAAAAAACTCATCTCATTCTCAATATGGTAAGTGCCCTTAATTTTATAGTTTCTGTGTTAAGGCAACAATATATAAATAGTGGTGTTCACCTCTTTTCAAGGAAGAATGATTTGAGGAAGGAAATTTGGAATGCCAAAATGGGAAAAGATGATTGGGATACAAACTCGCTCCACTTGATTAAGAAGGGAAAGCTAAGGGCAATTCTAAAGGTGAAATAATTATACATTTATTATGCACTCACATGGCACCTTGGAGGTATGATTGGAAAGGGTATAATGAAGGTGAAAATTGGTAATATTGCTACTTATTTGGGACTTATGGAAAGGCTACCAACTCTATGAAGTTGATCACATAGGAATTTGGGAGGGGGCACTCAAGTGGGTCATAAAAAGGGTGTGGTTCTAATCTTGTTCAAGTTTGTTTATTTCAAAAAAAGTCATGAACCCTATTATAAGCTTGAAGGGAGAGCCTTAAGGATCATTGGAGGTCTTAATGAGTGATTTTATACTACCTTTTAGGAGCACTAATAATAAAAAGTGGGGAAGGCTTGGCTACAAATGGAGTTTTCAATAAGTAATAATGGAGGATTATACCAAGGAAGGAGGATGGCACCTCTCTAAGGTCCATGTATGGTTAAGAATGACCAAGGGAACCATGGAGGGAAATATCCATACCTCTTTTTACCATGCTACCAACAACATCACCCATTCATGTGGTATGATATTTAGGGTCATCAAGTCTATGTTGAAGGTATGTTGTAAATGAAAACTTCAAAAGGGTGAGTTTTTATTTAAAAATATCATAAATGTGGATGATAATAATGTTTTAATACATGATTATAGATCACTAACCACTAGATACATGATTGTATATGTAATCTCTTTTGACAAATTAAAAGATAACATGTTCATGGAGAATGAGGATTTGATTTTAGTCATGTTGAGAGTGTTTCCAACACATGGGATAGGTGTAATAATGAGTTTAGGGGAAATTTTTGAGCATGAGGGAAGCTATTCTAGGATTTGTACTTTTTGATATATCATTGGCAAGCCCTTATTACCTTCTTGGGAAACCAAAAAGATATTTCCATTTACCAATTTGGATGTGATAGTGGTTAAGGGTTCAAGAAAGGAAGGATATTTGAACCACACTCTTGTTTGTCAAGGAAGGAGGAGTGGAAAAGGAAGATGGAGAATTTTGGTTTTCATTAACATTTTTTTCTATCTATAGGTTTATAATTAACCCATATGAGTGTTGATAAAGAGACTCTTATGAGTCAAAGAGTTCATAGTTTCTATATATCCAAGGAAACTATAATGATCATGGAGCGTGACAATCATGAGTGGGGTTAATTATGTTTATTCTTAGATAATAATAACAATAAGGGACACATTGAAGCTCAAGGCTATGTCTATGAAATAAGTATTTAGGGTTACAAGTTCTAAAGATTGAAGTGGAAGCTAGGTATTTTAGAAATAATAATAGATGGTTTTGTAGTTTCTTAAGGTTAAGAAAATTTGGGCAGGGTAGACTGTAATGGCTCCTTTTTTGAAAATAAATTAATATTATTATTAAAAGTTTTTTATTGTTCTAATTTTCACTTAAGTAGGGGACATTGAGGGTCATGGGTGTTCCAAGGCCTTAAGTGGAGGTTATAAGGGAATTGGACCCTTTAAATATTTTAAGTTTCCCTTCAAAAGGATCATAATCCTTGGAGGTAAGAATATAAAAATGAGATGATGTTTCATTTTCAAGATAGACTATCTTTTGAAAAATTGAATTTCTGAGTTGAAGCACACAAAATCTTTACTTATTGGTCTGAAGATGAAAACCTTCAAGTGGCTAGAATTGACGATGAAAACCATTCATATCTAGTTTGGAAAACTTAGTGAGGAGGTTGTATTGAGTGTATTTATTATCCATGGGTGTTTTTAACATCATTTATATTCTACATGTGTGGTAATCAGGTTTGAGGACTTGGCAAGCTGGTTGGGAGCACAAGAGAGGGCAATAAGGTGCCTAAAGTTGCAGAGATCTCTATTGGGGATATTTAAACATTTTTTAGGGTTGGTGAAGGGGCTTTAAGCCCTATTTTGGCCATTTATTGGGTGTGTAAAAACCACACACACTTTTAGTATTTTTGTGATAATTTCTAGCCATTGAACATTGAAAAAATTAGGTGTTTGAATGAATCTTGTTAGCTATGTTATTGGATAATTTTTTATAATTTTTGGAGAATTTAATATTATTTTGTTCCATAATTGGGTACCTGAAATAGTCTACAATTAATTTCATATATAGGGTTTGAATAAATTCAAAAAAGTTACATAATTAAATAGGGTTTGTTGGAAAACCCGTTGTTTTAGTTTTCAACCCTAAAGTGGACATTACAATGCACTTCAAAAGGGGTTGTTTAATATATTTGTGAATGTCTTTGAATTAGGGATGAGATTTGATGCCATTTGTATCCCTTTTTCATAGGTTTTAATATATTTGGCATGTATCTTATGATCTTTTTTGTTATGGAAAATCTTTGTTAATTTTTAAAAATAATAAAATATGTTTATACTTTATAACATTTTAAAAGTGTTATGTTAACATTTTTAAATTATGTTGAGCCCGTTATGTGGATGTTATCCCATTTATTATGTGCTTACCTTATATTTATAATGTTTTATAGTTGTATTCAATTTTAACATGATAATATATTTGTTTAAGTCAATGGAGGGTGTTGAATGCAAACAACTACTACGGGTTTTGTCAAGCATAATGTTGAGGACAACATGCCATATATTATTAAGGTCCTACCATGGTCTTCAATAATTGTCTTCATGACTTACCTGATGATAACATTGTTGAAAACTTGATGCGACTTGGTTCAATCTTATGCAAAATGTTCAAAATATTATCATGAAAAATGCCAAAATGAGTTTGTAAATATTTTTTACAACTAGGTTTCCTAATACTTTTCTTCACAATTTTAGAAAAATAAACACATTAAATTGCCATGACTTGCTCAATGTAATACTTAACAGTCCTCCAAAAAGTGCCTCGACCTCTTGGAAAAATTTATGTTATTTTTTTATGGAACTAGCACTGAACATCTTGAATTGATAATGTTTGTTGTTGTGCACATGAATAAATGTATAGGCCCAACATTGGGATTTAAAAAATCCTCACAATATGTTGATCCTTACCATAACTTGAGGCAACCTTAAACAACTTTCATTGAAAATGGTTGGCCTTTGAAAATACATAAATTGAAAAGGTAATAGTTGACATTAAAAATATTGAATGTCGGGGCCTAACTTTTACTACACTATCAAGATTGCAATCCTAAGAAGGCCTTTGGATTTTTCCTCCTTTCTTTTTTAATGGATATGCAAGAATGCAATATGACATATACATCCATATCAGAAAGAACTAAGAATAAAGATTGCAATCTTTGTCAAAACTCTCTTTTAGTTGATTTCTAAATATTCACATCTATTCTCTTTACTTAATTTATCTCTTAACATCTTTTTATCATATAAAAAATGAATAATTTTTTTGATTCTTTATATCAAATATATTCATAGAATCTCTTATTCGTATTTCACTTCCTTCTTTTCAAATTATTTATAAAAGATTTCTTTCAATCTTGCACTTCTTCGCACAATTGCTACTCATATTCGTTTGTTAGCAATGAAATAGTGGATTATATATTCAACATGAATGGCATTATTTGCGTCAAATTCCAAAGAACGTGGTATTTATTGTGTACACGAAATATTACACCAACCGTGAGGAGCGACCGTAGGGGTTTGGAATTTGCCTTAAGAGCTCGTAGCAATGAAAAGTGAGAAAACAAGAGCTCTAAATTTCTACGTAACAATGTACGACCTTATCAGATATTAACATAGGTTAACTGCACAACGGCCTGCCCGCCAGGCATCTGGAAGTGCCGCTTAATATATGCTTTGGAACAGACGTGGTGTTGGGATTGCCTGCAACTGTACAGTTTTTTTCAATACCAGCCCAAATGTTTCGCTCCTGTCCAGCTTCTTTCCATTCATGCCATCAGGAAGGTTCCAGTCAAAGGAATGAATCAGCGAAGCCAAAATCAAGTGAACAATCTTATCAGCCAAATGAAGCCCCACACATATTCTTCTTCCTGCACCGAATGGTATCAGCTCAAAATCTTGTCCCTTGAAGTCTATCTTACTCCTTTCACTCTCCAAAAATCTCTCTGGCATAAATTCCAAGGGCTCTTTCCAGATTGCAGGGTCTCTTCCCATTGCCCAAACGTTGATCCATACCTGGGTGTGTTTGGGGATCCCAAATCCAGCGACTTCACACGAACTGTCGGCTCTGTGAGGGATCAACAGAGGAGCAACTGGATGCAATCGATACACTTCTTTCACCACTGCATTGAGATAAGGCAGACGATCTATATCAGATTCTTCCACTCTTCTGTTGCGACCCACGGCCTCGTCCAATTCTGCTTGGACCCGTTTCATTATCTGAGGACTGTAAATGAGTTCTGCCATTCCCCATTCTGCTGTCGCACTAGTGGCGTCACTACCCACCATCAACAGCTCCTGCCAGATTAGAAATAATGCCCGATGAAAAAAATAACATGAAAGAATGAGAAATCTTCTTCTCCTTGACGATGGGTTCAGAAGACTACTCAAAAAGTCAGATCTACAAATTTCAGAATACAAAATATTATAAAATTTAACACTTACAAAAATTAAAGCCTTGATTTCTGTGAGAGAGAGACAATTGCCTCTCAGCTCGAGCAGAACATCCAAGAAATCCTTCTCTGCCTCTCTTTCATGACGCAACTCTTTGTTTCTCCTGGCCAGCCGTTTGGTTATAAATACATCTAAAAAATTATATGCTCGTTGTAAGTAGGTGTTCAACTCACGGCTCACGCCCTGAAGATCCAGGAACCCAAGACATGGAAAGAAATCGGCCAAATTGGGCTTTACTGCAAGCTTCACCCATGACCTAACAGCGTTGGTGAACTCTAGAGTGTCGGGATTGTTGGGATCGAACACTTCTGTACTCAACATCATATTACTTAACATATTCAGAACCGTGTGAATCAGTGTTTGCGCAATGTTCACGCTCTTTCCCTCCATGCTGCTGTCCTTTAACATCAATCGAAGCATTTGGAAGATTAGATCTCTTCTGAGATGCTGCGAAGCTTGGACTTTCTTGGGAGACAAGAGCTCAGCGGTGGAAATACGCCTGAGTTGCCGCCAATAAGGTCCGTATTGACCCCATACTATAGAGGTCTTGTGATAAGAGAAAGCCTTCACTGCTTGTATGACGCTCCTCCCAGAAAATATTTGGTCGTGGGTTTTGAGAATCACCTTTGCCATGGCAGGGGAAGAGACCACCACTGTGGTCTTCATGCCAAGGCAGAGTGTCATCACGGGGCCATAGTTCCGAGAAAGGGCAAATAGTGACTCATGGGGCTTTGTCCCTAGCAGAAAAAGGTTTCCTACAAGAGGCCAAACCGGAGGTCCAGGTGGAAGTGTCGCCTTCTTCCTCCTCCATATTAATATGGAGATTAAAACACTGCTAACCATCACAGAAAAGCAATACACATATTGAGCATCCATGGGTATACCAGAGCTCCAGCAGGCATATATAGAAATAACAACCGACTAATTTATAGGTAGAGGTGCGCATATATCAGTCTTTTGATCAAGTCTGAATATAAAACTGATCGAATCTGCATATAAAACTGATTTACATGTGGGGTCTCGGCGAGCCATGAATTTTAAAAAGCGTTCTCTATTATGAGAAGCGTTCATCTACAAATGTAGTAGCAATAGTAAATAGTGAAGCGTTTACAATCACACAACCGATTAGAGAGATCTTGACCCCACTTCCTTAAAAAAATTGAAATCCAACAAAAATAATAAAAATAGTATTAGAATTTAATCGATCATTCAATTAATAAATGTTTTATATTATGGACGCCGTACACTGTGAACAAAATAATATAAATATGATCATACTTTATTGCATACAGTTGTCTCAGTTCTGACCACCTAATTTACTCCGGATTTTTTGCAGGGCAGATTTCCATTGTTTTCATTACAAGCACATGCTTTTCATTAAAAGGTGTTTTATTGCATATAATTGTCTCCATATTTTACAAGCACATGTTTTACACCCATCCCACCATTATTTTAGTTGGTTTTAAGTGTAGATTTTGCATTGGAGCATTGACTAAAAGCCCTTCATTTCTTTTCTTCTCTTTTCTTATGTTGGAGAAGAAAAAGAAAAGAATTGAGGGTTTTCTCATTCTTTTAAGTTATGAATATTAATATTGTCTATCAAGTATTAATTTTATTAGTATTAGTTGTAGCAAGTATTTATTATAATTGTTTTTATTCATTATTTTAAATTTCAATTATTTTTTAATAAAAAATAAAAAATATTATTTTTATGTATTTTTATTGGTCAGTGGTCAATGAAATGATAATCTATTTGAGGAAATTCAAGTATTTAATATTAATAAATTGGAAGAAAATAAATATCATATCTATTAAAAAAACAAAAAAAATCTCTTGTTTCTAATGTTATGTTTTGCTTCCTTCAATTTTTTTAAATTTAAATATGCAACATTAATTTTTGAAACAATAATATAATAAGTGGAAAATGACAGTCACATTAAATTCAAAGAGGACAGTGCAATATGAAGTGTCACGAATGGTAATAAATTGTGGGTACCTGCCGCATAGATTAAATTGCTTCGATGACTTCGAAAGTGTGTGGATGCTTGAGAATTTTGAGGTGGCAAGTTTTCTGTGGATTTTGGAAGAAAGGCAAGTGTTGGACAAATTTCATTACATATTTTTAGTTGATTACATATGAGTACAAGAAAATCAATTAACATCTCATGCATTTCATGCTATGATAAAATAGAAACATGTATTATAAATGAGCATTATGTGGAATCAACAGTCCTAGTATAAAAATAGCATTTACCCTCATGTTTCCACTTATAACTCAAATAATGTTTTTAACAACTTGGTGTCATGAAAGATATAAATACTTATATAAATGGAGTGCAATGTTGTAGTATCAGTTGTCCATATTCTAATGTAGGATCATATGCACAAGAGTTCCTTGCATGGGTGGGAAATAGCTTCTCGACAGTAAATTATATGGCATGGCATCCTTTTCGCAACACGAAAGATGCCAGGGAGTTTCTTGCATGCTTGATAAAACCCTTCCACATTAGTCATGACTCAATGCTATATTCAATGGAAATCCATCTGGGCACATCAATGCTTGTTTTTCTTCTAACTTAGTGAATAATGTTTCTTACTTCTTTCATAGTTTGTGTTCTTATCAACCTTACTTCATGGGTTATGGTAGCAATATAGACTCTTACGATATGATTAAAAAATTTATGAATAATATGAGTGATTCAAATTTTGATTTTACATGTGATGAAAATCTTCATGAGAATATGTTTGAACATCTTAGATAACACATTGGAAAAAATCCTTCTTCTTTTCCATTATGAAAATTTGAAATGAAGTAGCTAAGATACATCCTTCTTATCATGTGAATAATGATGTTCATGAAATTTTAATGGGTTGCTTGTATTCAAATTTTATTTTCTTTAGTGTGCCCATGCTTGAAATGAGTAATAAAATGGATCCTTTAAATGAACCCCTTAAGTGTTCCATCATTCTGACCAATGAGAGAATGACCATAATGCATGCCAATGGTGAATTTAAAAGAAAAGTGTGTGATGTATCTCTTCAATATGAGTCATCCCATTCTAGGCTTTATTCTAAGGATAAACCTTCAAATCCTATTTCATCTAAGGTGTTTAACACTCTGCTGCATAGAGATTTTGGTATGCCTACCTATATTTTATTTGATGGATTTGGATACTAAGGTTATGACCTCCTTAATGCCTTTTCAGCTTTTATGGGAGATCATTATATACATGATATATTATTCCTTAATATTTTTCTTATAAGCTTGGTTGGTATTATGTTAGATTGGTTTCATAGCTTAAATTATGTATCATTACATGCATATGTGGCATTGCAAGATGATTTCTTAAATCAATTTATTGTTAATAATGTACCTCAATCTAATTCGAGTGTATCTCATTTATGCAACATCATCAAAATGAGAGTTATCATGATTATATCATCTATTTTAATTACTACATGTATTCTCTCATTTATCAACCCTCATATTTAGAAAGATATCATTTTAGTGATGACTTTTTTTTTGCCCATTCAAAGACAAGTTACTACAAAAAGCTTATGCATCTTTCAACCATGTTTGTTTTGCATCTATTTTATTTGAAGAAGACACTTTTTCATCACATGAGATTCATGATTACATCCATGGTCATTCCCACAATTATACTAACCATGTGCATAGGAAAACAAGTATACAACATTGGCTAAGAAAAGAAAAACACCTCCAAAAAACCCTACACCTTCCTTATGTGGATCAATAAAAATTTCAATACTCTTTGAAAGTTAAGATTAAATGTTGATGGAATTATTATAAATTAAATTAATCATGCTACCATCCATTATGAAACATAAGTTAAAACAAGTACAAAAAATTAAAATTATAATGCAATTTGTGGGTATCATAGAATTAAAGGGCATACAAAAAATAAGTCCATTACATTAATAATTAAAGATCAAGATATTATCAATAATGGTGTGATTGAACTTAACACATATAAAAGGAAACTACATTTTGACCACTCAATTTCTAAAGTAGAAAATACAACTCAAAAATAATAAACACCTATTCCTAAGGAATTGTCACATACACACAACAATGTACCAATCAAGGTTTCCACTGATCCCATAGAGATTTGCATATGATGCCTTTGGTCATTAGTATTATATATAAAGATATGAACAACATGGATTCATTCTAAATAATCAATTTTAGTATAAGTTGTAGACTTCCTTTTCTTAGATCAATGGGATATGACATTGAAAAGCTAGCACAACTATCATCATCTTCAACAAAATAGACATTTTTTAGAAGCATTAAATTACCTATGTTTTCAAGTCCTCAAACATGTATTACAATATTATATGTTATGACATATTTGTTTCACTACAATTTTATAGTTGGAACTTCATGGTTAGAAATTCTGAATGCAGCATTAGATAGTACAAAAAATCACATATATTTCAATTTTTAAGATAACAAAGTTTCAATTCAAAAAAAATCTCATGAATAAAGAATAAATTTAAAATATATTTATCACATATTCAGCCACATATCAACATAATATCACTAGTCAATTTAATACATTATGAAATTTATTTATGAAAACATGATGATTTAATGATAAAATATCAAGAATATTTGGAAAGCATGTCTCCACTTCTTATCTATGATGAAACTTTGGGAATTGATAATATTATTATGTCATTCTTTATCTTCCTTACTATGAGCTTTAATGCATGTATCTTTCACTATGATTTAGGTACTTAGTCATCATACATCCTATAGCTATAATTATGGTTATTAGAGTTATAACCCTTATTTATATTTTTATTCTATTTTAACTCTGAGGGTTACAAATTTTACACCATCAAGGATTACTACACCTAATCACCCACATCACAAAATCAATCTATCATAAATTTTAATTACACCAAGACATATTTGAACTATTACACATGCTTCATTTTTTGGCCTATCTCCATGGTCAATATCTTGTGATGATGATTCAATTTTATACATAGCCCAAGACCATTTTTCCAATACTTTTACTGATGTATCTAGTTCCCTACATGGACGGTTCCATACTTTTAACTATATAATCATGATCATCAATTAACCATGCTAACCTATCACTTGTACTTCATCAATACATCCTATTATACCATATTTTATATTATTAATATTTAATTTATATGTGATGTCTTCCAAATTGTTTCCACCATTGAGTTTGTTGCATTCCTCATTTTTTTTTTTTAGATTTGGCATCTTAACACTTTCCTTCTCTTGTACCAATAATTTATTAGTGCCTTGGTTTTATTGTTTGATATATTGTATTAGCCCTCTCTCTTTGATTTGTGATCCCATTCTAAAATTTTACATGAATTTCTTGATGATGATAACATACATATCCTGACCTTTCATCCTAGCATGCATTGCTTTCTAAGAAAAGTTTTAGTTTGTTTAGAAGCCTCCAATTTCTTCTCTCTTAAACATTATGCCCTTAGCTTACCTTTTTTATTTTTAACCCTAGTTGTAACCCTAAGATATTTTCTCCCTTTTTCATATTTTTACACCTTGGTTTATTTGTTTTCCTTTTCCACTGATTATCCCCCTTGGCTTTTTTATCTTCTTTCTTTTAGGATTTAACCCCTTATCTTATCTCATTGCCTTCTTGGTTTATTATAAATTTTCCATTTCAAATATTTTATTACCTGACTAAGCTACACTTGATTCTTATTTATTGTTACTCTTGGTTTCCTATTTTTTCAATCTTCATCTTCTAGAAAATTACAAAAAATAAGAAAACGTGAAAATAAAATAATATGTTTTTCCATTTATTTTTTTAAAATATACATATCACTTGTATCTACCTATGCTATATTTTTACATATACCTTTTACACAAGTTATTCTCATTATATAATCTAATTGGATGATATTCAATTAATACATGTTACATATATGATTATGGATATAGAGGTGTTATATCATTACATTCACACCCATTTTTGTGGGCATTATCACATCGATGGTAAGCCTTATACTATGGGAATATTTGTACAATAAAACTTAGGGGATATCCTTTATACTTTCCATTTATCATATAGAGCTACTTATATTGACTAGACATATCTTTTTATTTTATGGATCTTACAAATTAGATGGATACAATGTGTGTTATCTTATGTACCATATCATTACTTGATTATTTGCATGTGTGTGATTGTAATTTTATTTGTTTATTTTGATGTATTCTCTATTCATGTACATAGATGATCCTCTAATAGTCATGTCATGTTGTCATTTATTTATTTTAGGTCATAAATCCGTGTATGCTTCTATGTGTGCTTACATATATTATATATTTTCTTGTCTCATTGAATTTGATATAATATGTGTTATATTATATTTTGTGTCATGATCTATATTATGCATGATACTATTCATAGTATACTATGTTTATTTCCTATATTTCCATGTTCCTTACCATGTATCTAGTGGGGTATATTACTATAGTGTGTGTACTTCATTTCTATATCTAGACCTCCTTGGGTCACCTTCATACATTAGGACATATGATTTATCCATATCTTATCTTTACATTATGATAATCTAATCCTTGTCTATCTCCTTGATCTTATTATCCATATATTATGCATACAAATCTCACATCAGGACTTATTGATTTCCCATCAATATCTCATCTTCATATTACATTGTATCTTAAAATTAAGGTTCACATGTTGACCATTTTACATATCTATATGCATGTGTTTACAATAATTTTTTTAAGACATTCTAACAACTTCTACTAGATTACATGATAAAACCTAGTGTACATAACTCTATACTTTGAGATGAGTGATTATAAGAATAAGTCTTCAATATCTCACCTACAAATGGAGACATATATAGATATTACATATCCATGTTTTGTGTAAGTGCATGGAGTTGGGAGATAATTATGTGGACATTTTAGGTAATACGATCACATTAATAAATAATGTGATCACATTAATAAATAATAAAATTGCATTATTTAATTAATACCATCACATTATTTAAATTATGTCTTGGTAATTATCAATCCATATAATAATTGTGTTAATAGATAATGTGATCACATTGTTATAAAAATAATAATGTGATGGTATTACTGTTGTTTTTCATATCAAAGTAACAAACATGTAGATGGAGTGAATGTTGGTTAATAGGTAACATGATCATGTTATTGATAACACAATCATGTTATTGATAATGCAATTGCATTCATTTTATTTTTCATATTAAATCATGTGAGAGTTGCACATGAAGGCAAATTTGGCTAGAAGATTATATTTACTACTCTAAATGTCAAGTATAAGAAAATAAATGTAAAATTATAATTTAAATTTATATTAGTAAATGTAAAAAATTAGGGTCACTCAACATCTAATAGAGTTTGTATCACATCTTCATGCCTTATTATGTGTAAAATAGTTTTTCAAAATCTAATCTAGTCAATACTTAGGCATTTTAGGGTATAATAATTAAACCTAGGGATTTTAGGACATAATTTTTACAATTAATGTCCATTTTGGGTAAACATATAGTCATTTTTTAGGTTTTTGTGCTTTATAAATTGACTCTTGGCATTTCTAGGAGCTTAAGTTTGTCAAAATTGAAGTTTTTAAACCACTCACTTTGAAATCAATTTAAAGTGGTGTGATTAGGGTAGAATATGTCACATTTATGACTTGCACACATTAAACATCCACTTATTTTAATTTCACTTGTTTATCATCCCTCCATCATCCCTGATCACTTCCTACTCATCCCTCATCACCCCTAATCACTCTCTCATCATTATTCATTATCCTTGATCACTTCTTCATTGACCCTCATTGTCCCTAGTCATCTTTAATCATTCCCTTATCATCCTTGATTACTCCCTCATTGACCCTCGCTATCCCTCATCATCCCTAATCATTCAATCTTTATCCCTCATCATTCATCATCACTCCCTCATTGACCCTCACCATCTCTCATCATCTTTAATCACACACTCATCACCCCTAATCAATCCTTAATTGGTTCTCACCATCCCTCATCATCCCTAATCACTCCTTCATTAGCTTTTAGCATCCCTAATCACTCCCTTCTTATCTCTCATCATCATTTATCACTCCCTTATTGACCCTCGCCATTCCTCATCATTTATAATCACTCCCTCATCATCCCTAATCACTCCCTTATTAACCCTCACTATCCCTCGTCATCCCTCATCATCTCTAATCACTCCCTCATTAATCTTCACCATATTTCATCATCCTAATCTCTCCCTCATCCTCCCTAATCACTCCCTCATTGACCCTCACCATCCCTCATAATCCTTATTGATTTCCTCATCATATCCACTCAATTTCTCCTCATCCTTAATCACTCCGTCTAATACCTTGATGGTGGTAATTTTTTGGGGTTTAACAATGTTAAGAACTACAAGTGGAGAGTGCTAGCATAAAATATAAGACATAGTGATCAAAATGATGTGGAGGAAAATTTAAAACATAAATATTTAACACCTATGAAAAAATATGGACCTATTATAAATGACATAATTCACAATTAAAAATCCACCAGAAAAAAATCAAAGCAAGTAAAACCACCATAACACCAAAAATGGGTAGTAAATACATGAGGATCACCAAGCTATGTGATTTATTGAAACCAATCAAGGGTATATGCACAAATTTAGGGGACAATAAAATGACATAATGAAAAATAAAATCCATTTTATGTAAAGGGCGTACACCATTTTTTTAAAAACCAATGCATAATTAATAAAGGGTCAGTCCTGACTCTAAAGGGTGTACACCTTTTATAATTCAAATGGAGTAAATCCTTTGGATTTTAAAGGATGCACACCCTTTTAAAATTGTGTATCCCCTTTACATAGGGTGTACACCCTTTTCATAAGGTGTATTCCCTTTTCAAAGGGTGTATGCCCTTTTCAAAGACATTTTTTCTTACAACTAGAGTTATTTATTTTGCAAGAGAAGTATTTTTTGTTTGTTTTTCAATTATAAGTTTTGAAAAAATGTATATTTTACTAAATATAAAAAAATAGGACCACTCGACATTTTCTAAAATTGATTACAACACTCTAGGATTTACCATTCAGAAGTTAGTTTCTCAAATTTTATCTAGTTAATACTTAGTTATTAGAATTTTAGGATCAGAAGATAGAATGATAAATTAGGTTACAAATCATGTCACATATGTAATAGATCTATACAATTGAGTATTATATGTTTGTTTTATCTACTTAAGTATTCCCTATCTACTTTATCTACTTGAGTATGCTCTACTTGATTAAATAACTAAGCCATGGCTTAATGTTAAGGAGTATTCCCTACCTAAATACACAATCCATATATTGATATTTACTATTCCCTACTAGTGTTAAATTAGTTTCTCCACTTACTCAACCTGGTCTACTTCAAAGTCCTCTAGAAACTTACTTGAAATTAGGTCTATTCCTAACCATAAATTATCTCTTATTCTATCATAAAAGGTCTTTTGAGTATTGGTATTGAAAGACTAACTAAATTATTCTTTAGTATTCTCTCTTTAATTCTTATCATTTGTATTCAAATCAAAAGACACTTTAAATTACTTAAAATAGGGTACTCAATCCCAATATACTATTCTACCTTCAAATAAAACACTTCTTTGACTCCTAAAGCACTCAATTGTACATCCTCACTTATTTGAATAATACTATGAGGGTTTCACCAATTATTTGACTCAAGATTCTTATTTCATGAATAACTTCAAATAAAAACTCATATGACAACAAATCTACCATTTATAGGTCTATTAGGCCAAATTCTACCTCTTAAGGACTTGATACAAAGAGGTCTACAACTACCTTATTTTTCTGACTCATTTAATTAAAAAACTCAAAAAAATATATATCAAGACAATGATACAAGACTCATAGCTATCTTTACACAATATCAATATACCAATTAGATCACTAAAGTGCCTAAAAAGTGGAATAAGTCCTAAGCACTACTACAACATTGTGTATAGGCATGTTTGGTATTGAAAATATGTTATTAATCTAAAATCATCAAAGTATTATTATAAATCTTTTATAAGATGTTTGGAGACTATCTTTGAGGATAAGAAACCAATTTCCTTTATTACTTTCTTAATATTTAGAATTTAATGGAAACTCTACTCTTTAGGTCCTGATGGCCTAATCTACTTACTTAGAAGGATATTGACTTGGCTTAATTATTAAAGGTTTTTAATCACTTTACTTTTAAGTATTTTATAGCATTTACATAATAACATTAGACCCTCATAAGAGGTTTATACTTAATGAACAAAGTTGTAGATGTACTGTACTTGGAGTTTATTATCCTTGCCTTAGAATCTTCTTAACAACCTTGTTCTCAACATAGAAAATAAACTTTAATTAATGGGTCTATCAATATGCATAAATTAATATCCTATAGCATGCAACCTATATCATATATATATTAATGATACAGTCATTCATACATTGCATCTACCACATACATGGTATCACATATAAGTATTTGGTCACTCATACATGACATCTTCATGTGGTTGTGATATGGTCACTCATATTGAATATGAATGTAGCTAATAACCTTAGTTCACTCCATTTCCACCCAAACCATTAACCTTAAACACCAAACCCCTAACCCTAAACACTTAACCTTAAACCCTAAACATTGAAACCTAAACCCTAAACCCTGAGCCATAAACCCTTAAACATGGGCACTAAATAATATACCCAAACCCTAGACCCTAAGACCTAAAACTTGAACCCTTAACCCTAATACATTATACCTAAATAAAAAATAACAATCCATAAACCCTAAAATTTAGACCCTAAACATATAAACTTAAAACATTAAATCCTATACTTTATACCCTAGACCCTAAACCCTAAACCATAAAACCTAAATTTAAGCCCTTAACCCTAAACCCCAAACCATAAACTTAAAATCTTAAATCCTAAACCCTTAAACCTAAATGTAATCCCTTAACCCTAAATCCCAAGCATAAAATCATAAACCATAACTCATAAACCTTAAACAATAATTCCTAAACTAAAAATTCTAAACACAAATAAAAAATCAAAAACCTTAAACATGAAACCTAAATCCCTAAACCAAAAACCCTAAGCCTAAAACCCCAAACCCTAAACATTAAACACTAAACCCAAAATCCTAAACCCTAATCCCTAATCTGTAAATACTAAATCCCAAACCCTAAATACTAAACACTAGGTTCTAAACCCCAAACCCTTAACCAAATCCCTAAGAATAAAACCCTAAACCTTACATCCTAAACCCTAATTGTGAAACCATAAACCCAAAACCCTAACCCCAAACACCAATCCCCAAACCCTAAAAGATAGAATCTTAGTCCATTGAGCCATAAACCATAAATCCCAAACCTTTAAGCACAAAATATAAATTATAATCCCTAAATCATAATCCTTAAGCCATAACACTAAAACATAAACCCTTAATGCTAATCCCTATACACTAAACCCTAAACATGAATCCTGAACCATCAACCATAAACCTTAAACCCTAAATTTATAAATCCTAAACCTCTATCCATAAACCATAATCTTGAGTTATCACCTATATAGAGAAAAGAGAGGGGGCATTGTTTAAGCCATATCTTGAAAGGATAAGGGTCATTCTAACCTATATAGATAAAAGAGTGACTAGGGAAATTCATGTAAAAGGTTTGAAGGTGGATTCAATATGAATTCCTAATAATTTGTGGATTTTTTAATCAATGGGTCTATAAATATGCATAAATGGATACCTTGTAGCATTCAACCTATAACATACATATAATAATGATATAGTCATTCAAACATTACATATACCCCATATGTAGAACTATATATAGGTATGTTATCAATCATACATGACTTCTTCATGTATTCATGATATAGTTAATCATATCAGACACAAATATAGCTAATCACCCTAGTACACTCAATTTACACCTAAACCATTAACCCTAAAACTAAAACCCCAAACCATAAACATCATAAACCTTAAATTTTGAACCCTAAACCTAAACCTTAAACACCATAAACCTTGAAAAATTAAACCTAATGCATTATCCATAAACAAAAAATAATAATACCTATACCCAAAACCTAGACCATAAAAATAGAACCTTAAACCCTAGACTTTATACCCTAGACCCTAAGCCCTAAAACCTAAACTTTAAGCCCTTAATCTTAAATACCAAACCATAATATTAAAATCATGAACACTAAAACATAAAACTTTAACCCTGTACCCTTATTATTAAACACTAAACCTTAAACACAAAATTTAAAATCATGAACCTTAGACCCTAAACACTGAACCCCAAACCATGTACCTAAAACCCAAAATATTGACCCCTAAACTATTAACACTAAACCCTTATCCTGAAACCCTAAGTACTAAACCCTAACCTCAAAAGTTTAACCTTAAACCACAAACCCATTCCATAAAACATCAAACCCAAAACCATAGACCCTAAATCCTAAAACTAGATAAACCCTAAACCTTAAAACCTAAACAATCAACTCCAAACACTAAACTATAAAATTTGAACCCTAAACCTTTAACCAAAAACCCTAAAAATGAAACCTAAATTATAAACACTAAACATAAATTATGGATACCACACTATAGAGGAATGATGCAAGCACTAGTTGTTCAGCTGAACCCCCTCTCCACTTTCCTATCATAATTCCTACACAAGCAAAAATATTTCAATGCAAGGAGAAAAAATTCCATAACAAAGTCAATGGCACAAATGCCAATAATTTACACTTATGACCCACATCATTCTCTAGGGATAACTCACAAACATGAGAAGATCTAAAATGTTTCAAGCCTTTTACTCAATCATTTGGAAATAAATATGTCTAGAAGAAGGATTTCACCTCATAAGAAGCAAGCACAAAGAGGTAACTTTTGATCTATCATCATTTTTAATCATCCCTCATCATTCAAATTGATGTTTTTATATGAAATTAAAAAGAGGATATTATCTTATTTTCACCATGTAAATCATTTAACAATCTCCCTAGAATAATCCATCATGACCCTATCTAATCTATTTGAAATGAATGGCAATAATCACTCTAGTACACTCCAATCAGAACAAAAGGAATTGAAGAACCATTCAAGATTCATCTAAAAAATATATTATTCAATCTAAAACAAATTTATACTAACTACTATATTTGAACACACTCTACTAGATGAGGGAGTGACTAGGGATGATGATAGAGTGACTAGGTATGTTGAAGGATAATGAGGGAATGGTTAGGGAAAATGAGGAATGAGGATAGATAAGGATAGGGTGATTAAAGATGATAAAGGATGATGAAGGTTGATGAGGGAATGATTAGGGATGATGAGGGGTGCAATGAAAGATGATGAAGGATTGACTAGGGATGATAAGAAATGATGATGGTTAATGAGGGAGTTATTAGGGATGATGAGGAATGATGAGAGTGTGGCTAGGGATAATTCTCAAGATGATGAAAAAGTGATTAGGTATGATTAGTTTTGAATAAGTTTTATGGAGTGTTTAGGTATCATCAATGCTGACAAGGGATAATGAGGGAGTGACTAGGGATGATGAAGATTGATGAGAGAGTGATTACCAATAATGAAGGATGATGATAGCTAATGAGGGAGTAATTAGGGATAATGAGGGACAATAAGAATGAGTGAGGGAATGATTAGGGATGATAAGTTAATATGAAGTTGATGAGAAAGTAATTAGGGATGATGAGGGTAAATAAGGGTGTGTCCTATGTGAATTTGGAGTGCTATAATATGACTTTATTCTACTTGACTTTGCAATAATACATGAGATTCGAATTGAATAATACATGGATTGACCATATATATAACATTTGTTTTAGAGTTAATGGTATCTTTTTAGAATGAATTTTAATGGTGTTTTGATTTATTCTATTTCAAATAGAGTCTATTAAAATTATTAGCTGCATTCATGTCTAGTATAAGTTAACATATCATGATTATAGGTAGATGTCATGTATGAGTGAATGAATACATATATGTAATAGGTATGTGATAAATTTCATGTATGAGTGAATTTATTATGACTATAGGTATGTTACAAGTTACATGATATAAGGAAGTCATTTATGCATATTTATAGACCCATTGATTGAAAAACCCATAAATTATTTAATAATCCATCTTCAAACTCAGATATTCAATCAGGTAGGGCATACTCAAGTAGGTAAAGTAGGTAGGGCATATTCAATTAGGTAAAATATGGGGCATAATCAATGGTATAGATCTATTAAAATCGTAACATAATTTTTAACCTCATTTTTCATTCTATCTTCTGATCCTAAAATTCTAAAAACTAAGTATTGACTAGAATGGAATTTGAAAAAACTAACTTCTAAATGGTAACTCTTACATCTCTATAATCAATTTCAAAAGATGTTGAGTGGCCCTGATTTATTATATTTAGTAAAATAAATTTAAATTAAACTTATACTTAAATTAAATGTAAATTAAATTTAAACTTATAATTAACATTTATTTTACTAAATATATGCTTGCAGAAAAGATACCTGTACTTGCAAAACACAAAAAAATACATATCTTACAAAAAAAATACCTCTATTTACAAACCAAAAAAATGTCTTTCAAAAGGGCGTACATCTTATGCAAAATACACACTCCATTTGTAAATGGCATGCATCTTTTATATAGGGTGTGCATCCTTTGCATAAGGTGTACACCTTTTGTAAAAGGTATATGCCCTTTAAACATTTCAATATTTTTTTATGTTTTCCATCTAAATTTACCTTGAGTATAGGCTTAGAGATGTTAGAACCTAGCAGTCTTTTTTGTCTTTGTTGACACATCTAGAAATTATATGAATTAAAATATTATTTTATTAACAAATGTAGATCAATGGTGAGCTAATACACTTCATTATTTCTAATGAAAGTTAGAATAATTTAATATCTCCTAAAAAATATTTTCAAAAATCTAACATGAAATTTATACATCATCCATAACCATGTGCTAGTGTATGGTCTAGTATAGGCCTTGAGAAATGGATAACCTAGTATTGTCACTTGGTATACAAAATCAAGATTTTTAAAGATTCAATTCTTTGTGACATCTCACCATTAGAGGTGTGTGATGTTTTACATGTGTTCAACCATATATTTACCATTTACATGTATTCTATGAAGTAAATCCTTGAAATGTTGTGATAAATTTTCATGATCTTAAATACCATATATCGTAGTTAGTTCATAAGCTTTTAGTCATTAGTGCCAAAAGTGCAAGAATCTTGTAATTTCTAGTAAGAAGTATACTCTTGATGGTAAGAAGTAAATGTAATAACATCCTTACATGTGTGGTTTATCTAATAATAACAAAGATAAAATAATTAAACCATAAAGTAGATGAATACAAAGATATCTTTCAATCACCTAAATAAGTTCCTACATACTATACACTAAGCAATACTATTGATTTGATCCCTTAACTACCTCTACCTCAAACCTCTTTATACAACATGTAATTTCTAGAGAATTAATAGATCATTGGGTAGATTCATGAAATCATAGATAATGGACACATCATGCCCAAATCATTGCCTTGTAGAATCCCAATTGGGTTTGTGCTAAAGTTGTGAAGTAATTTAAAAAACATTAACTAGGTTAAAGTTAATAATTGTTATCCTCATTTAAATATTAAGCTATTTTTCTACCATATCCATGGTGTAGAAGTATTTTCTAGAATTAATCTTAATTTTGGGTATCATCATATTCATGTTAAATCTCTAGGCATTTGGAATATAGTCTTAAAAATAAAGAAAAGATTGATTGACTAGTTGGTTATTCCTTTTATATTAACTCATGTAACTAAATCATTGATTTAAAGATGTTGAACGACATCCTCAGACCCTTTACCTATATCATTTTTTTAATCTACCTTGATGACATCTTAATCTTTAACAAACATGGGATGAACATCAACACCATGCTAAAATAATGTTTCACATTTTCTAAAAACATATTTTTATGATAACATGAATAAATGTTCATTTTTAATGTAAGAGATAAAAATTTTGGGACAAATTACACACACAAGGAGTGCATGTGTGAACCTAACCAAGATTCAAGTCATACAGGAATGGCAAACACTAAATAACTTTATATCTGATTCAAATATTCTCTGAATTAGAAAATTATACAAGAGATTTATGTTTAATGTTTATCTTTTTAACCAAACTACTAAAGGTGGAACTAAATAAAGTTTCATCTAGTTAGCTTAACAATAAATATTACTCTATGAACTAAAATTTAGACTCTATTTTGTGTTAGTACTTATGTTACTTGAGTATAAATTTGGAAGATCATCCAATTCATTCAATAATATATTTGACTATCATAAATGGGTATTAAAAATACAAGTCATAGAAAAGAGTTAATTTATATTATAATGGATTAAATAACATATTATTAGAATCAAAGATATCTTTAGAGTATATACTTATTTCAAATGATGAGGGAGAAATTAGGGATGGTGAGGGTTAATGAGAGAGTGATTAGTGATGATGATAGATGAATAAATATTGATTAGGGATTATGAGGGACGAGGAAGGAGTGATTAGGGATGGTGAGGGATGGTGATAATCAATGAAAGAATGATTAGGGATGATAAACCTAAGTGATTATAGATGATGAGGGATAATTAAGGTTAATGAGGGAGTGATTAGGGATGAAGAGGGATGAAGAGGGAGTGAATATGGATGATTTAGAGATCAAGAATTATGAGTGATGAGGAAAAATTGATTAGGGATGATCAAGGATAGTGAAGGTCAATAGAGGAGTGATTATGGATGATAAGGGAGTGATTAGAGATGACTACGCATAGTCAGAGTCAATGAGAGAGTGATTAAGGACAATGAGGAATGATGAGAGAGTGATTAGGGGTAGTGAGGGATGATGAACAAATTAAATTAGCACAGAGTGGTCATCTAATGTGTGGGGGTCATCAATATGACCTACAGTACCCTAATCACACTAATTTAGATCAAGTTCAAAGTGAGTATTTTTCAAACTTCAATTTTGATAAACATAAAACTCTTATAAATGTTAGGAATTAATCTAGAAGGCATAAAAAATTATAAAATGACTATATGTTTACCAAAATTAGATATCAATTGTAGAGTTATGGCCTAAAATCCCTAGGTTTAATACCTAGACCCTAAAAATGCCTAAGTACTAACTAGATTAGATTTTGAAAAACTATTTTCCACATCATAAAGTGTGAAACTGTGAGACCAACTCTATCAGATGTTGGGTGACCCTAATTACTTATATTTATATTTTTACATTTATTTTCCTATACTTAACATTTAGAGTAGTATATATAAGTTTTTGGCTAAAAATGTCTTCATGTGTGACTCCCACATGTTTTAAGATGTTGAGAATATACAATGTGATTGTGTTATTAACATGATCACATTATTAAATAACATAATCACATTATTAATGCAATCACATTATTGAGTAATGTAATCACATTACTAGCATTGATAACATGATCATGATATTTAAATTTGAATTTGATTCCCATGAATTTTGGCTCAAGAATGTCTTGGATTCTCAAGACAAAGGCTTGGACTATCAATGTACAGCTAAGTTATGAAAGGTATGATAAAAAAATAACAAATTTCAACTTTGATTTTCAAGTACACTAAAAAATTTAACATGAAAATTTAAAAACTTAATATCATCACAATGATCACACTCTCCTCTTTACAAAAATATAATTTTTGGAATAATTTAAAGTTTCAAACTATGTTTATTTTTAACCATCTTTTTTAGGCCACTATATACCACAAACATACATGCCTATACATGTTCCTATAATTTGTCTTTCATTGATCCAAGTGATAAACAAGTTATATGGTAACCAACTAGACCTAATTATACATACATTAAAAATAAAAATAAAATTATTTTTGTTTTTTTGAGGTAGTTAGGTGCACCGCACAGACATATATCCATTTTTTCAGTTCTTAGTATCTATTTATTTGGAAAATTCATTAAAAAAAAATTTCATTGAAAAAAAATTAAAAAATATAGGTGACATACTAGAATATCTTATCTAAATTTTCTCCAAAGGTTTTCAAATAATATTAAATGCTACTCAAAAAATGGTTTACAACACGACCATCTATCTACTATGTTTTCTAAAAAATAGGAGTTCCTCTTCAAATTTTAAATGTTTGACATAGTTATGATTAACCATTTAAAAAAAATCTTAGTGTTTTTGAAACTAGACTCAAAATTCTACATTTCATGTTTTTACACCATGTTTAAATTTGGAGTATAAATATCTCAAATTATCTATAGAAGTTTAGATTTCATAAATTTTAGGAAAATCATGTCTATGGGTAGGCCACTTTTTGTACACTAAATTTATGAACATCAGAGTGTGGAAGCACCCCCAATCCAAAATCTTTGTGTTTTATCCTTCCTTCCCTAAGTAATTATATGTTCATGTTTCATTTTTTTACTTCAAGACACATGTACACATCACTCACACACACACACACACACACACAAAATTTAGGTATTATGTAGACACCTATTTTAGGTTGGGAAAAAGGCACATTATTGTAATGTTTTTAGTGTTTTTTTTTTTCATATGGATTATTATTTCGATTTATGGTATTAAAAGAACTTTTTTTATGTGTTTTCCTCCTCCCCTTTCTTCTCTACATGGTCCCATTTTGTTTTTTTATGTTAATTTTCTCTATCCTCTATTATTTTTTTCTTGAAGGACTCATGTATTCTTCTTCTCATTTTCCCTTGCATTTTATTTTGTTAGGATAAAATTAACAATCTATCGATTCATCTGGTTTGGCAATTTTTCATCATCATCTCCTCTTTTCTCTTTGTCATTATTTATAGCTAATATTTAATAGAATAAAATTGAATTCAAGGTGAATATAAATTTTTTAATTTAATTATTGTTTTATTTTATTTCTAAGAAAATTAAAGTTAGTCCATCATATTCTATTTTTTTTAAATCAATATTTTAATCCAAAATTTGATATTATATCAGTTTTATGATGAATAGATATGCATTGGCATGATTGTTTATTTTCTTTGATTGATGGTGAATAACATTGCGAAAAGGACATTATTATTTTTGTTAAACTACTAGTTATTTTCTTGATTTTGCTTGATAGTACCTCTGATAATGTTGAGACTAGAGTTGCTGAAAAAATTCCTATAGAGTGGTTGTTAGGCTTTGGTATTTTTATTTAATGTTCATGAGGTGATGGGTTCCTTGATTTTATGTTAATTTGAGAGATGATTTGTTTTTTTATATTTTATAAAAATTTAAAATTTTGATTGTAATTTCTTGAAATTTAATTAATAGTGGGAAGTCAATCATGACATCACAAATGCCCAAGTATTTTAAAGGAGTAGTAGCTCATATTTATAAGAGGTTTTCATAATTTTATAAATATAATTCCTTAATTTTCCTTGATAAAAACTTACCTTTTATTTTGAACACTGTGTACAATCATAGGAGCAATAGACTTCCTTAGTGTGCCCAACTTTGAAAAATTATGAATGTTGTGAATGGTTTGAGAATTATGTAAATAATAATAAATATAAGTACAAAATAATTATTTTTTTAATTTAGAATTTTGTTAAATAATTTATTATTCTTTTTTAATGAAGTTTCTATAATTCATAAGCTAATACTTTATATCTACATTGAATATTATAACTAAAATTTTATGTTATTTTTTCATGATAGAAATTTTTGAAAATGATTCAATTTATGCAATGATTAATAATATCATTTTTTAATAAATTATATTAATACATTTATCTATTTATTAATTAAATAGGTAAATTAAATTGATTATTTAGTAAATTAAGAAGAATGAAACTATAATGACAAATCAAACAAGTGTATCCCTTTGTAGATAATATTATAAATGGAAAGAGCCAATGTATAAAGAGATTATTGTATTAAAATTAAAAATATGTTACACATTAGTTTAATATTAGTATCCTCTACTGATTTGATTGGATATTTATCTTAAAATTGAATTGTACATTGTACACTTAGTAAATAATTATATAATTTTTAGATTTTGTACTTTATGGAACCATTGTAATGAATATTTAAATGTATAGATTTTTAAGAGGTATAAAACAAAGGATTATGAAACTATATTAATGAACATTTAATGTTTAAATATAAGGAGGACATTAATCTTAATGAGGCAAGAGATAAATTAAACACTAGCAAGAGATAAATTAAACACTATTATGAAATTATTTAATATAAATTAATATTTCCTTACAATTCATTAGGATCTCATTTAATAAATACAAATTATGTTATGAATTATAAAATTAAATTAGTTTTTTAAAATCAAAATCTTTCTAATAGTAAATAAGGTTTTATAACCAACCATATTTACCAAATCACATACACATCATAAGCACTCTTGGAAGCATTATCATAAATGCCACTTTTCCTATTGTAATATGGGATTCTTTTTTTATTCATATTAGTAATGTATGTTGTGATTAATTTACAATCATTATGATAGTATCATTATAATTTACTTTTTGATCAGGGCAAATAGAGGGTTTTGACTGGGCCCTTCAACTAGGAACAATAAAGAAAGATAAGCATGACAATATAACTTAGATCAAACATAAATTTGATCTAAATCTAAATATACCATATATAAATAAGGAAAGATTCATATAATAGTAAGCATAACATCCTACACTCATCATCAAACAAAAACCAACCATGGAAAACTGCCAAAGATCTCAAAATTTACAATACTAAGTTCCTCCCCCTATCTCATTTTTGGGAGTGAAGGATCATGTTAGTTGGTTTAGTGGACTTGTTATGAATTATTTATTTTAATTACACACTAAAATATAATTATACATTTATCCTAAATCTTATTCAATAAATAAAAGGTAAGATACTTCAATCAAATTAATGGGATGATATCTTTCACTATAAGTAGAAGATTCTTTAACATTAATTATTAAGGCCTTTATATTCACCAAGGTTTATTCCACTACATGATTCCTCACCTTAGTTTTCTTATTCATAATATTTTTTAGGAACATCTCATGTTTCATAATATTTTTGATCTAATACTAGTTCTTTTAAAGCCAAAGTTAAATCTTTGTTCTCTAAAGTAATAACTCCTTCCACTTTAAGTAGTTAGGTAATGGCCTCTTTCCACCCAGATGTCTCCCCCTTTTTGTGAGATATTAAAATTCATCTCCAAGTGACCTATTATAAAAAATATTTAAAAATGAAATGGTAACCCCTCATAATCTAGAAATTGTGACCCAATTTAATCCTCCACTTTTAGATCATTTTTTATTAGGATTTTTTTATAAATATAAATTCTACCAAGGATTTGAGAAAAGGTATTATGATAAAAATTATTGTAGATTAATCTATCATCATTAAATCACCCAAGGCATTGACAATAGCTATGAGGCATGATACGACCTAGAACTGATAAGGAAAGTGAAAAAATCAAGCCTAAATAGTCCTATTATTGAAGGACTCAATGATGGGATTGAAGGATAGATAAAAAGGTTCAATTATGATAAGTTTTATATCTTAACCTTGGGCCTAACACCCACCTAAAACTACATTCATAATAGGAACAAGGGTATATTTGTAGTTGACCTGGTATAATGGGTCAACATAACTCTAAGATTCAAGCATGAAAATATATTAGTCATGGATAACAACTATTAAACCAATAGATCACACATCTAGATCTAAACCAACCTTTTGTGTGGAGCACCAAATCAAGTGCCTCCCCATAAAAATCAATTTTGATAATATTTTTATCAAGGTCATAGGGATTCACCATTATTTTATTATATGGTCTAGGGTGGAAGATCCCATCCACAAAATATTTACAAGTTGTGACTTCCTCCCCTAGTTTTTGGGTCACATTCTTACCTCACCCTAACTATGTTAAAGCAGGTGTCCTTATCCATGAGCCCTTAGCATTACCTTCACAAACACATATGGTCATCATCAATTGATAAATTCTTTTGACTGATCTGCCATGACTAGAATTCCATTCAGGGACACCCTAGAAACAAGTTATTCCTTTGTTTTGGATGTTGGTACCTTGACCCTAGTACTTCAACTATCTCTTTTGATGCCCTTATTTTATTCTTAAAATTTGCATGTCATCATAACCACTTCCTCCCTTCTCTGACTAGAGTCTCTTACCAATCTCATTGGTGAAAGTTAGAATATTAGGTTGGAAACCCTAATAGAGGGAGACACCATATTTACATTAAGAAAATTGGTAGCACTATAATTTGTATAGAAATGTGGCTAGTTAGTTTTTTCTATAATATTTAGTTATTTGTGAGAAATAAAAATAAAATTTAAGGATAATGGGAACTTTGATAGTCTACTATTATTTACATTTTTTATTTATTAATTTAACTTATTTTTTTAATATTTAAATTATCTTTAGATGTACTATGGATAAAAGGATTATATTTAAATATAATATAAAGAATCTAATTAAAAATAATGAAGTATGATATACATATAAAAAATAATAATAAATGCTTTAACAATTATTTGATATTTCTAAAATGTATACTGGTGTTGAATAATAAGGGTCAAATGAGTTACAATGTTTTTACATATATAAACAATTGAATTGATATGTAAACCCTACGAATACATAAAAAAAATTGAAATAGTTACAAAAATAAAAAAAACTGGTCTATATGGGATGGACACACCCAAATCAAATGAAGACTCAAAATTTGAGAGTATAAATGTATGTATTTTTATGGAAAGAATCAAAATATTTGAGATAATTTTAACATTACTACTGGTGGTGGTGGTGGTGGTGGTGGTGGTGATGATGATGATGATGATGATGACTCCTTTATTAGTAAATTAGTGATAATAATTTTTCTAAAGCTTTCCCTTATGGAAAAAAAAGCTATCAATTTTGGTAAAGCTTAAAAAAATGATGGCAAAGGTGTGTAAGGTTAGTGTGTAAAATATTTTTGGAATTTCATAATTTTGATGCATAATGATAGTCTAAGTTAATAAATTTGCATATTTGTAATTTATTTCATAAGTTTTTATGTTTGTGCGAAAATCCATGTTATTGTAGATGTTTCATTTAATATGAAAAATGTAATTTCTTCATTATCTCTTTCACAACATTTTAAGATCCATAATATGTAGTTACTTTATGTTTTTCAAGTGAAACAAAATAAGGTTATTATATTATCTCTAGAAATTAAATATTTTATTTGATATTTTTATTTAAATATTTCATATTATCAAAAGGGTTATAGTCCATCTAGTGAAGATGATGGCTATTTATACCATCCACCAAGGTAAAAATACCTCTAGATATCTAACACATAGAGCTAAATAGATAGGGTCAAGATCATTCCCTAGGTGACTTTGATAGATTAGATGTCCCTTAGTCTTAGTTGTTTAGAAGAAAGAACACTCAAATTTAGATGTATGTTACTAATTAATTTTAATTAGATATATGAAATCCAAAATATGTGCATATATTATGATATCTATGTAAATATAATCTTATCAATAAAAATAAAAAGGCTACATAGTGGAAACTTATATATAATATTTCTAAATTGAGAATTGTATCTTTTATATGTAAAATATTATGAAACTTGGTTTTGTTTTGATGATATGTATGTAATGTCCCATTTTATAAAAATAAAACAATATTATTATTAAAATAAAAAATATTTTAAAATACTTTAAATAAAATTAATAATATACTTTAATTTTTCAAAAGTGATTTATTGTTCTAATTTTCACTTAAGTGGGGGACTTTGAGGATCATGGGCATTCTAGGGCCTTAAGTGGAAGTTATAAGGGATTTATACCTTTTAAATAGTTAAAGTTTAGCACCAAAATAAACACAAACCTTGGAGGTAATAATATAGGAAGGATATGATGTTTCATTATGATGATAGACTATATTTTCAATAATTAAATTTCTAAGTTGAAGCATGCAAAAGTTTGACTTATTAATTTAAAGACAAAAAACTTCAAAGTGGTTGAAATTGAGGATTAAAACCCATGATATCCAGTTTGTAAAACATTTTGAGGGGGTTTTATTGAGTGTATTTGGCACCCAAGGGTGTTTTGAACACCATTTTGTCTTTAACATATCTGGTGATAAGGTTTGAGGGCTTGGTGAGTTGGTTAGGACCATAAGAGAGGGTAGTAATCTAACTAAAGTTGTAGCAAACCATATTGGGGATCAAAGAAACATTTCAAAGGTTGGTTAAGGGTTTTCAAGTCTTATTTTGTCCATCTCCTAGATGTGGAACAACCACACACACTTATGGTATTTTTATGATAATTTTTACCCATTTACATTGGAAAAATCATATTCTTGAATTATTATTGTTGGCTGCATTATTTTATAATTTTATATAATATTTGGAGCAATTGAATATTATTTATTGTGATAATTGGGCAACTAAATTAGTCTAAAATTAATTTCATATATCTAGGGTTTGAATAAATTCAAAAAAATTGCATATTTAAATAGGGTTTGTTAGAAAACCCTTTATTTTAGTTTTTAACCCTAAAAGGGACATCACAATGGTATCAAAACCATTTTATATCCAGATATGGGTATAATTTTTTTTGTAAACTCTTATTCATGTAGAGTAGTAACAGAAAGATGAGGACAACATTAGAAGCCATGCAAGAGATGTTGCAAGCTACACAAAAATCTCATAGGGAGCTAAGGGCAATGTGTCCTAAGGCATTTATGAAATTTGTAGGGCTAATCTATAAACCTCTAGAGTCTCCCTTAGAAATATAAAAATCACCATTAGAAGTGATGAATGGTTCATCACCATAAAAGATCAAGCTTGCCATAGAAGAGAAAGATGGAGAGTCAAACCCTCATGAGAATTCCAAAGAAGGAATAAAAAAATAAGAGAATTCAAATCTAAAAGGGGTTAGTGAATAGTTCATAAAGTTATCCACCATAACTAAGGAAAAGTGGGAAATATGTTACAACCCAAGAATATTTTGATTTAGAACATTTTTTATAAAAACCAAAAGTTGCAATTATGGAATTGGATCAATAGAAAGATGGGTTTAAATAAGAGGATAAAAATAACTTTCAATATTTTGATAATCCATTTTTTTAAATGGATGTTCAATCAACATTTGATAATCTATTTTTTGAGATGGATGTGGTAAAATCATATTACAAGTTATTATTTCCAAACTTGGATAGCTATAAAATTGATCTTATTGATACCACCAAATCATTGGGAAATGTTGGAAAGAATGACCATATTTCAAGTTTGATGTTTCATTATATATCATGGCAAATTTGGGTTCATAATAGACATTGTAGTAAATATGGTGATAGAGTGAATATCACTTTGAGTAGTAAAGGGTAAAAATATTCTTTCATAAAAGTTCAAAATTGTTTGTACATGAAAGTTTTGGATCTGGGTGATCTTTGGAGATACAAGAAGGGTAAGGTATTTGAGGAATTTAATGTTCCTATTTTTAATGAATTATTTCTCTCATACAATTAGATAGGAAATAGGTTCATCAAGAATATTATGAAGGATGTCATTCATTCCAATGAAGTTATGGTGAGTCAATGCTCACATTCCAAGAATCATTCCTTGGATTTAAGTCCTACATATAAGGATAAGGTTATGAAAAAAATCACCATTATCAAGGAAGTTAGATACTTGATGTAGAAGGTGGGTGAACCATTTGATCTTTATGTACTTGTTACCATGGAAGTAATTTTAGTCATTATAGTGAGTGTTTGTTAGTTTGAGACTACTTTTTAGGAAATTTCATTTACATGATGTGAAGGGGAACTCAAGGAGGATGTATTTATTCAAAATAGATTAGTTATTATGGGTCAGAGAGCTACTATCATACTCATTTCCAGTCATACATTGGAGTGATCATCCATTTTTTGAAATTATTGAATCATTTTTAGCCACTTTATGGTGGATTCAATTCACCACCATTCTGATTTTCAATAAAGGAATGCAATACATCAATCAAGCTTCTTGAGTAACTCATTATTTGGTACCAAAAATAAGAAGCGTAAAGTGAAAAGATTTAGAAACAATCTTGTCAAGATATGATGAGGAAATATCCTCCATCATGCATGTTTTTAGTAAATACATACATCATCGGGTTTATGGGAAGTTTTTGAAGTTTTTTTTGGATCTACATATGGAGCTACAACATGGGGAAAGATCGATCCAAAATTAAAAACTAAAAACTGAAAGGTATGTAGATGCTAAATTCTTATTTAGAATGGCTACTATTTTTCATATTTCTATCCCTCATAAGGATTGGGAATTTCTCATAATGATTAGTCTAGCCAAGGATGTAGTTTCTTCTAACATACTAGATGGAATTTTTTTACCTTGGGAAGAGGCTACAAAATCCGAGTTTGAGAAACCATTATAGCATTTGAGAATTCACCCCACTCCATTTTTGGCAAGTGTCAAAAATTATAATTTTTTTTAGATAATTAGGGAAGTGAAAAAAGACTACAAATTCTAAGTTTTAGATACCAATACAGTATGGGATAATCCACCCCACTCTGTGTTTGGTGAGTAATGAAAATTATGAAAATATATTGTTGGGATAGCCCCTCTATTATGTGAAAACTCAGATTATATCAAGAGAAAAAAACTCTAATTTTTTTTTGAAAACTCATCCCACTTTTAGAGGAGAATATTTTGAGGTTTTTGTAGACATTCATCCGCTCCATTGTGTGGGAACTCATCCCACATCTTGTGCAACAAATTCTGAAATTTCTACAATAACTCATCCCATACAATAATTCATCCACTCCGTTGCGTGGGTACAACCAATCTCATGTGTGATAAATATGCCCATTTCAAGTGCAATAAATTTTGTAAATTTAGAATTGGTTAAGCTCCTTGCAAGAAAAAAAAATCATCTCATTCTCAATATGGTAAGTGCCCTTAATTTTGTAGTTTTTGCATTAAGGTAGAAATATATAGATAGTGGTGTTCACCTCTTCTCAAGGAAGCATGCTTTGAGGAAGGAAATTTGGAATGCCAAAATGGGAAAAGATGATTGGGATACAAACTCGCTCCACTTTTTTAAGAAGGAAGGGAAAGCTAAGGGCAATTCTAAAGGTGAAGTAATTGTACATTTATTATGCACTCATATGGCACCTTAGATGTATGATTAGAAAGGGTAGAATGAAGGTGAAATTTGGTAATATTGGTACTTCTTTGGGACTTATGGCAAGGTTGCCAACTCTATGAAGTTTATCACATAGAAATTTAGGAGAGGGCACTCAAGTGGGTCATAAAAAGGATGTGGTTCTAATCTTGTTCAAGTTTGTTTATTTAAAAAAAAATCATGAACCCTATCATAAGCTTGAAATGAGAGCCTTAAGGATCATTGGAGGTCATAATGGGTGATTCTATACTACCTTTTAGGATCACTAATAATAAATGTGGGGAAGGCTTGGATGGAAATGGAGTTTTCAACAAGTAATAATGGAAGATTATACCAAGGAAGGAGGATGTCACCTCTCTAAGGTCCATGTATGGTTAAGAATGGCCAAGGGAAACATGGAGGGAAATATTCATACCTTTTATTACCATGCTACCAACAACATCACCCATTCATTTGGTATGATATTTAGGGTCATCAAGTCCATGCTAAAGGTAAGTTGTAAATGGAAACATAAAAAGGGTGAGTTTTTATTGAGAAATATCATAAATGTAGATGATAAGAATTTTTTTATACATGATTATATCCCACTAAACACCAGATACTTGATTTTATATGTAATATATTTTGATAAATTAAAAGATCACATGTTCATGGAGAATGAGGATTTGATTTTAGTCATGTTGAGAGTGTCTCCAACACATGGGATAGGTGTAATGTTGAGTTTATGAGCAAGTTTTAAGCATGAGGGAAGATATTCTAGGCTTCATACTATTTGATATATCACTGACAGGGCCTTATTGCCTTTTTGGGAAACCAAAAAGATATTTCCATTTACCAATTGGGATGTGAGAGTGGTTAATGGTTCAAGAAAGGAAGGAGATTTGAACCACACTCTTGTTTTTCAAGGAAGGAGGAGTGAAAAAGGAAGATGAAGAATTTTGGTTTTCATTGAAATGTTTTTTCTATCTATAGGTTTAGGAAAAACCCAGATGGGTGTTGATAATGAGACTCTCATGAGTCAAAGACTTCAGAGTTTGCATAAATCCAAGGAAAGTATAATGATCAAAGAGTGTGACAATCATGAGTGGGGTTAACTAAGTTTGTTTTTAGATAATAATAACAATAAGGAACACATTGAAGTTCAAGGCTATGTCTATGAAACAAGTATTTAGGGTTACAAGTTTTAAAGATTGAAGTGGAATCGAGTTATTTCAAAAATAATAATAGATGGTTTTGTAGTTGCTTGAGGGTAAGAAAATTTGGGAAGGGTAGACTATAATGGCCCCTTTTTTGAAAATAAAGTAATATTATTATTAAAATAAAATTTATCTATAAATAATTTAAATAAGAGTAATAATATGCTTTAATTTGTCAAAAGTGCTTTATTTTTCTAATTTTCACTTAAGTGGGGGACATTGAGGGTCATGGGTGTTCCAAGGCCTTAAGTGGAAGTTATAAGGGAATTGGCCCCTTTAAATATTTGAATTTTCCCTTCAAAAGGATCATAACCCTTGGATGTAAGAATATAAAAATGAGATGATGTTTCATTTTGAATATAGACTATCCTTTGAATAATTGAATTTCTGAGTTAAAGCACACAAAATCTTAACTTATTGGTTTGAAGATGAAAACCTTCAAAGTGGCTAGAATTGATGATGAAAACCCTTGATATCTAGTTTGGACAACTTTTTGAGGAGGTTTTATTGAGTTTATTTATTATCCAAGGGTGTTTTTAACACCATTTGTCTTCTACATGTGTGCTAATCAGGTTTGAGGGCTTGGCAAGCTGGTTAGGAGCACAAGAGAAGGTAATAAGGTACCTAAAGTTGTAGTGATATATATTGGGTATCTTTGAACCTTTTCTATATTTTTTGAAGGCATTTCAAGGCCTATTTTTCCATTTATTAGGTGTGTAAAACCAAACACACTTTTTGCATTTTTGTGATAATTTCTAGCCATTGAACATTGAAAAAATTAGGGTTTTGAATGAATCTTGTTATCTATGTTATTGGATAATTCTCTATAATTTTTGAAGAAATTAAATATTATTTTGTTCCATAATTATACACCTAAATTAGTCTACAATTAATTTCATATATAGGGTTTTAATAAATTCAAAATAGTAACATAATTAAATAGGGTTAGTTTGAAAACCCCTTGTTTTAGTTTTCAACCCTAAAGTGGACATTAAAATGCACTTCAAAAGGGGCTGTTTAATATATTTGTGAACTAATTTGAATTAGGGATGAGATTTGATGCCATTTTTAACCATTTTTTATAGGTTTTAATAAATTTGGCATGTATCTTATGATCTTTTTTGTTATGGAAAATCTTTGTTAATTTTTAAAAATAGTAAAATATGTTTATACTTTATAACATTTTAGAAGTGTTATGTTAACATTTTTAGATTATGTTGAGCCATTTATGTGGATGTTATCCCATTTATTATGTGTTTACCTTATATTTCTAATTTTTTATATTTGTATTCAATTTTAACATGATGATATAGTTGTTTAATTCAATGGAGGGTATTGAATGAAAATAACTACTATGGGTTTTGTCAAGCATAATGTTGACAGAAACATGCCATATAATATTACGGTCCTACCATGGTCTTCTACAATTGTCTTCATGACTTACCTGATGATAACATCGTTAAAAACTTCATTCAACTTGCTTCAATCTTATGCAGAATGTTCAAAATCTTATCATGAAAAATGTCAAAATGAGCTTGTAAATATGTTATAAAACTAGGTTTCCCAATAGTTTTCTTCAATATTTTAGCAAAATAAGCACATTAAATTTCCATGATTTTCTCAATGTAATACTTAACACTCTAAAAAATGCCTTAACCTCTTGGAAAAATTTATGTTTTTTTTTATGGAACTAGCACCACACATCTTGAATTGCTAATGTTTTTTTTGTTCACATGAATAAATATATAGGCACAACATTGAGATTTAAAAAATCCTCATAATATGTTGATCTTTACCATAACTTGAAATCAAACACATAGCCTGCCATAAGGAACACCCCTATATACATCCAAACTCTAGTAAGAAATAGACAGTCTTCTACAAAACTATTAGCTCCATGAAATAATCCCACAACCAAAGTAAGAAGGCCCTCTTGATGCAAGGGAAAAACTAGAAAACTTTAAAACCATCCTTAACTATGTAGTAAAAACTATCGACCATCAATGAATGGTGGTATTCTATGAAGATCAAATGAATATTAAGAACCACCCCACTAAAAATAGGGGATTTTATACCAAACTTATACAAAAGGAAAGTCCAAAAATCAAATTTTCAAGGGAAGAGAACCTTATATAAATCATTCATTAGGGGACCCTCCAAAGCATAGGGACATGCTAGAAGGATTCTAAACCGTGGCTTCTCTACCTTTTTTTCTTTTTTTTTACTTTGGTCTATTCTCCCTTCTCATTTGTAGGTTGAAATTTTGTCCACTCCCCCTTACCTTCTACCATTTCTAAGTAGAGGGGGATTGAAATCTCAATTGATTTAAAAGTTTTCTATTTCTCTCTCAATAACTCCACTAGATCCACCCTTAATATTTTGATCCCTCATGCCATCCCATGAGGGCTAGGTTATTCAGAGGTAGTCAAAACCAAATTTGGGACCTTCATATCTCAAACAACTCTATTAATTAGTGTAACATTTAGATTTTTTTTAAAATTATATCATCTAACTTTATTTCTTACTCTTTAACCTTTCAATATTCCTCTCCTAAATCATTATCATTAAAAATTAGATCCCCATACTACCCAAATATTAGAGGAAGACCTTTTCCACCAAGTTGGATCCTTTCTTTTTTGAGGTTGTTACACTCAGAGTTAAGTATCTAATACTAAAACACCTACAAAACTTGAAGGGCAGGTCTTCATAGTCCATAGGTTGGGTCCACACACAATCTTATACAATCAGGTCAATGGAGGCTAAAATATCAATAGAGGTATCGAGGGCGGCTAGGATTCTAGTGAAATTAGTGTGAGAATGAATCAGTGGCATTCTCTATTTACTAGAAGATACCCATTGACTTCCCAATCTTCTTAAAGCAAGGGTCAGACCAAAGTGGAAGCGAAGATGAGATAGGTAGAGGTAGATGGGTGGGGTAGAGAAGGATTCATTGAGTGGGTTGAAAGTTGGAAACCAAGGTTTTGATAATAGTTGGCACTAATCCCAGCTCCACTATTTCTCTAAAATTAGGTCTTTATCTAAAATGATGTTAAAATTACAATAAAAAATCCTTTTGTACTAGGATTTAGATCCACCTTACCTTTTAGGAGAGGTCACCACTACTTGGATATCCAAGTGTTTAGATCTAGGAGATTTGGCCAGAGGTTGTCAAACTAGCATATCACTCCTCTACATAGAAAGTATCTTCTTTTATCTTTATTGTTATTTTTATTTTATTTATTTTATTTTTTAACAAAATAAACTTATTTATTATATTTATTTTTAATGAAATAAATATTAATATGATTAATATTATTAAATTATTAATATTTTTATTTTTATTTTAATAGATATAGAAAAAAGATTTATCACTTCATTAACAAGGTGAATATACTCAAATTTATCTTAGATTCTATTTAATGTTTATTTTATTTTATACACCTAGTTTTATTTTATTGAGTTAAATTTCATATAGATTGAATAATAAATGTTTCTTTCATTTTTGTTTTTGAATAGATGTGAGAATCAAATCATTTATCTATTATTTGGTTTTAAATCCATTTTGTTGTTAACTATTTTATAAAATGTCCCAGTGAAATTACAACACTTAGGATCTTTGTCTACTTCTATACTCTCACATTATCTTTGTTTAAAAATACCTCATTATATGGATTTAAATATTTTCTTAGAGACATAGATTTCATTGTGAAGAAATTCTTCTTTTCTATTTTTTTATAGTTGTGTGAATTGAACACTCAACTTGCATCCATATTAGCATTACGATATCTAATGGTAAAAATAAATGTTTCTAAAACTAGCAATATGTGGAAAAAATAGAGGCAATGAATATTCTAGAGAAATTGATGGATTATCAATTATTTAAGCTCTAATATTGTGTTATGTTAAAGTGAAAACTAGAAATGTTATCTAGCATATGTCCATAGGGTGAGAAAAAGCTATTCCAAAGTGTATTGTCTCTATGTCATCTCATGTGAATATAATTTTAAGTTGAAGTGAAACCCTACCACACAATCCTATTTTGACAAGATAAAAAGATGAAATATAATCTTGTAGTAAAATGGTGTGCAAGTCACAAGTCCATTATAGTTATAGACTATGTCAAATGAATTGTGACATCTATTACAAGATAGGGATTAAAACATTGTTCTTTAATCAATGAATAAGTAAAATTGAAAAAACTAGACCTTGATTATTATGTTTAAGCAAACAAAAACTTAAGGTTAGAGACAAAAAAACTATGAGTAGGTCATACACTATACTTAAGAAAATAATTAATAACTTGCATTGTATCTTGTCATGCATATTATTTTTGTATGCTAGAAAACAACATGAAAAATTTAATGCCATCTGAAGATTTACATTCTACTTCTTAGGAATACATTTGCAAGATCTTGAAACTTAAGAAATAAGAAAAAAAAAATGAAAAAACAAAGAAAAAAATGCATCACATACTTTAAAAAATCTCATTAATATAGATACATACAATAAATATTGTTAGCAATACTTTTCAAGCACTAATGATGCTTTGAACCATGAAAATATTTTTAAAATTGCATCATTCAACTATATTGTTGGTGATTTCTTTTTTGACACAATTCAAGTTTTATTGCACTTTTCTTATACATCTATTATGATACAAGTTGGGATCATTGACTATTTTATAATTTTGATGAAAAATGGTGATGTAAAATCAATGAACTCATATGCTCATCAATTATGTCTGACTTGTTATATGATTCGCATCATATACATGATAGAAGCACATACTTTCACAAGATGATAATTTCTAAAAATAAATTTACAGATCAAGGCAAAACTATTCCATGGGGTGACATGATTTGTATCTAATGGTTATCAAAATGGTTGGACATACCAATTTGCATCTGGTCTCTAACAAAAAATATATATTTACATTTCAACAAAAATAGTTCTATACTATTGTAATCAATCTTGTTTAATGATAAAACCCTGACTTGTGGCCATTTTGAGCCATTTTTTTTTTAAGGAATCAATAACATAACCTTTGATACAAAACTATAAAAAACTTGCAATAATCTACTTTCTTTTTGGAATGCCATATTTCCTGAGATATAATCATGTGGCATATATAGGTCACTTCATTCAACTCAAAACATGGTGAAAGCTTATTCAATGACTATCATTTTTTAATTGAATAGGAATTTGATAGTCATGCTTTTTGGTGATATATATCTTAGTCCTTTAGTAATTAAATTATTAGAGTGCATAACAATGCAATGACTTCTTTAGAAGTTTGTAAATAGAAACTCATAAAAAAAACCTCCAAAATATTTATGATTGGATAACATACATTGTAATGATTGTAATGCCATATAAGCAAAGTGGGATTGAAGGTAATGTCTTTTATTCCTCTTGGCTTTCAAAAATTATACAAATCAAGTTTCGAGTATGGTTAGCCAGAACCAAAAACATTTACAAAATATATTGCAACTGTCCTCAGCTAAAAAAACATACAACATTATTTACTTTGAGATAGATACAACTCATATTCACTATGATCTATTGTAAACAATTTGTGCAATCGACATTTCATCTAAAATGAATCATGGCATTGATGAAAGCTCACCAAATATTTCCCCGTCTAATAAAAATTATTGAATATCATTATGCTCAATAAAATAAAAGATTTGTAGTCAAAAATCCAAGAAACATATAGCCAAACAACATAATGAAAAACTTTCCAAAAACATTGACACAAATAAATACTGAATATCACTACACTTTGTAAAAGTAATGATATGTAGCTAAAAAATCAATATTTTACATGTAAATAACATAACAAAAAAGATGGAAAAAAAACATTAACACCTTTATAACATCAATTAAAGACACACCCATTCATGCTTGTGCACTTTTGAAATACTTACTTTTTAAAAATAATATTGCATAATTGATAATATCGTTGAACAAACATTTTATTCTATTTTTACTAACACAACATTAAAAATGTTTGCATTAGGTCAAAAAATATGCAAACAATGCAAAACATATTTTGACAATGGAAAGCTTTCAATATTTGTTGCTCCTTTTAATATTAGGAAAAATAAAAGAATAAATGTTTTGTGTAAGCTAACCTTTTTATAAGAGATATTGGTTTCCTTGAGAATGGACTTTGCATAAATACATGAACTTGGTTATATACATTCACAATATAGACTCACTAGAACAATCATAAATGTCCCTATAGACTCTGAATGAATACAAAAGGCATTTCCTATGTAATTGAATGAGAGTGAAATAATAATAGTCTAAATAAAGCATAAATTAGAATACAAAGATGTATATACTTAAGAGGAAGTGTTAGACCTACATGTGTCATGAATTTATTGTCAAAGCTTTGTGAAAATCAACTATATAAGCAATAAAAAAATTGAATTGATCAAGATTAGAAAACTAGCTTTCAAAAAAATTGAAGAAGTATCAATCAACAATGTTTCTATTGAAACCAATGAATCTAACACACATAGAAATGAATAAAACCTAATTACTAAATATTTGGTACATTACTTTGTTGAAGCATGATTAATAAAAGACTTACAAGAATAAATTATTGAAAGTATTCCTTCTAAAGGAATCAAATGTGAGAATCCTTTTGCACAGATTTACAAACTACATAAAATAAATGAATAATGAAATTAACTTTAGAAAATAACCCTAAATAACCTTTAGATCACAAGCCACTTTGAGGAGGCAACCTTCTTTGATAAATATCAATACAATAATATTTTTGCATGCCTTCATTGGGCCTCAACACTTACTCAAATACTAAATCTATTCTAATAATTACTACTTCCCATGTATGTGGGATAATTTAAATATGCTAAAGGGATGACTTACAAATCATATGCATTCATAGTGACTAATATACTAATAATTCAAAGAGAAGGGTAGGACATGGGTTCCTAATATCCCCTCCCACTTAGAAAAATATTTGTCCTCAAATCTTTGCATGTAGGAATTGTTATTAAATTTGGAATAGTGGTTCTCATGTGGCATCTTTTGGTTACATGTCATGCCACTAGAATAATACTTTTTTGATTGAATGGGAGTGAATTTGATGGGTGTACCTATCTATGACTACTTTTAGTTCAAGAAGGATGGATTCTTCATTATGAAGTTCTGGTAAAACTATTTACACTCTGATAGTGGTTTCAAGAACTTTCTTCAAATAGGAGACATGAAAGACCAAGTAAACTTAAGAGGAATGTGGAAGCTCCAAATTTTAAATAACATACCCAATATACTAGAGAAATTTATATATCCCTTAAAACTTTAGAGTATAATTATGACACCCTTTTAGTTTAAAGGATGATTGATTGTATTGCTACAGATGAAGAAAAACCACATCATCGAGTTGAAAAGTGAACTTATGTGGTGTTGATCAGCCTGTTGGTTCATGAAATTATATGCCAAATGGATATTTCCCCATAGGGTGTTGAGAATTTGATCTCAATGTCAGATATTAGTGTCAACCTCCTGAATTAGGTAACTATCAAGGGTATAGGGGGAAAGTGTTAGGGTGCTTGACCATAAATTGGTTCATATGGAGTTATTATAGTAGAAGTGTGGTAGGAGGTATTGTACCACCATTATGTGAGAGGGAGCCACTTTTCCCACTATTGTTTTTCCAAATCAAAGAAAAAAATGAATGTTTCCAAACATTTGTTGATAGATTTTATCTGGCCATCTATTTGTAGGTGATACCTAGATCTCATATTCAATTGTGTACTTGTTTATCAAATATCTCTATCTAAAAATAGCTAGTGAAAGTTGCATCATGATTAAAGATGATTGAAAAAGGGATGCCATGAAAAGGGAATATCTGATCTAAGAAAACTTGTGTGACCATGGAGGCTGTATAAGGGTAGTTGAGGGCATAAAATGGCTATATTTAGAGAAGCGATCTTCCATGACTAGGATCATTATTTTTCCTCTATATTTAGGGATCAATTAAATCCATAAAAATATTGGTCTAGATCATAGTAATAATTGTCAAAGGCTTGATCAAACCAAGAATCACAATTATTTCACCTTTATTGCATTAGTAGGTATCATATTTAGCCAACATCTATTTAATTTCCCCTTTCATCCCCTTCTAAAAGAAGTTTTGATGTCCCTGCTCATATGTTTTGAGAGATCATGAGTACCCTACTAATGGAGAAGCATGTATTTCATATAGTATAACTTGGTGAAGGTCTTTTTTATTGGGAAGTAGTAGACAACCCTTGTAACATAGAGAAGCACCATCCCTTAAATAATGTAGTACTACAGAGGAGTTAGTGGTCAATTTTTGAATGAAGTGGTGTAAGGAGGGATCATTTGCATACCCTTGGTGTATATATTTTATCCAATTCAAAATGGGCATGAAGATGGTAGAAAGGGAAGTTTGGTCCTTAAATGTGCATGAGAAAAAATCTACCATGACATTATCTTTACCCTTATTTTAAGTGACCTCATAATCATATCCCATGAGTTTACTAACTCATTTATATTGTTTCAGTGATGAGACCCATTGTTCTAGGAAGTATTTCAAAGTTTGATGATTAGTTTTGATGCAAAAATGATTCTTAAGTAAGTATGGCTACTATTTTTGTACTGCATGCAAAATTATTATCATTTCTTTTTCATGTGTAGATAAAGCCAAATTTAATCTATAAAGGGATTTGATATTGAAATCAACAGGATGAACCTCTTGGAGAATAATAACACCAAGGTCACTGCCACAAGGATCACTTTCAATGGTGAAAGTTTTGGTGAAGTCTAGCATGGCCAAAACTAGTGTGCTATACATAGCATGTTTGAGTGCCACAAATGCCTAGTTAGCTAAGACATCCCATGTTAATGATTCCTTATTAAATAATGAAGTCAAGGGATCCATAATCCCACCATAATCCTTGACAAACTTGTAGTAGTATCTTGTAAGACCTAGGTAGCCATGAAGGCTCTTGAGGGTTATTGGTCAAGGCTAATGTTGCATGGCAATAATTAATTTTGGATCCATGTAGACCCCATAAATTGAAATAATGTCTCCTAGATATTCAACTTCCTCTTGATCAAAAGAACACTTAGACTTATTATCACTTAATTGATTATTTCCTATAAATTATAAAGCCTTATCAGTATGTTGGAGATGCTCAACCCATATGTAGTTGAAGATTAAAATATCATCAAATAAAACAAAATAAAATTGATCAAGGAAATGTCAAAAGATTTTATTCATTAACATGCATGTGGATCTCATGATAACCTAAATGAAGATGCAATTTAGAGAAAAAATTTCCCCATGGAGCTCATTAGGAAGCTCATCAATGACTAGAATTTGGAATTTATCTTTGATAGTGAAGTGGTTAAGGGAACAAAAGTCAATGTAGAGGCACCATGACCCATCATTTTTGTGGATAATAAGCACTGGGGATGAGTATGGGCTAGTTTTAGGGTGAATAACTCTGAACTTGAGGAGTTCTTGTTCTAGCTATTCAATCTCATTATTTTTAAGATGGGGGTAAAGATATGACTAGATGTTGGGTGGATGCTTCTTGAAAGGAGAGGGATGTGATGATATTCAAGGAATGAAGGGGAAAACCCACTAGATCTATAAAAAAATGGTTACTTTCTTATCAATGATGGATTTTAAATTAGCAAGGTAGTTATTAGTAGTGGTAAGATGGAATTGGATGGAGTGTAGCTAAGTAAATACCCCATATGAGCCATTCTTCAAAAGTTTTTCCATGTGATGAGAACTGATGATTTTAAAATATATTGAAAATAACCCTCTTAAGGTATTCTTTTAGAAATTATTTTTGAACTACATCCAAAGCTCATATATGTCCCATAGAACAAATCCCAATGTGTGGAGCCGCTATGACCCTAAGACCACATTACATCCTCCTATGGGTAGAGAAAACATATCTAAGTGAATTTGTGTAATTTCCTATCTTGATACACAGATTATAACACTTACTTTTACATGGTAATGTTCCCCCATTATTAATAATGGCTTCAAAGCTAGAACAAAGGTGTATAAATCAATCTACCTTATTAACAATTAAGGAATCATTGAAAGTATGAGTGATGTTAGAGTCAATGAGGATTATGAGAGGGATATTTTTTTCAAAACCCTTAACCTTCATGGTTTAAGGGATGGTAACACCTGCTAGTACATGTAGATAGATATCAAGTTGAGTCTATTGAGCCATTATGTCCTCTAAGGGTATTTACTCTTCTTGAGCATCTTAGAGCTCCTAGATATTAGGCTCGTTGTCTTAGTCTAGCAATGATTCCACATCTAACAAGTAGAGATTTTGTGTGACACACCTATAACCCTTAACCCATTTATCATCATAATTATAAAATAATCCTTTCTCTTTATGAGCCCATAACTCTACCTCAGTAAGGTGCTTGACTAGTGTGGTTGTGGTTGGTTGATGGTTTGTTGTGTTTTTTATGGGTGAGAAAGTGGGAGGTCGATGCTGCACTAAGATTTTATCTTTTGATAACTTAGATAGACCCAAGGAATCCATCATATTATTGGGTTGAAACATTTTCATCTCTCAATAGATTGGCTCTTTGAGGTTACTAATAAAATAACTCTTGAAGAATTCATCTGATAACCCTTCAGTGTGATTAGCTAGTTTCTCAAATTCATTCTGATAATCATGAATGGTACCTATCTAGTAGAGTTTGGTGAGAGCTCCTATAAAGTCCACAAATGTTGATGGAATAAACCTACCTAAAATTAAGGATGAATTTTTTTTCTAATCAAGTTCATCATTCGACTTGAGATACCAATGATACTATTAGAGTGATTCTTATTCCAAGTGGAAGGAAGCAGTTAGGACTTTGTTGGTAGAATAAGTATTATTAAGGTTGAAAAATTATTTGGCTCGATATATCCATCTTATAATATTTTTACCATTTAATTATGGAAAGTCTAGCTTGGGCCCACGTGATGTGGGGAGAAGAGAAATATTCTCTAAAAAAGAGTCCTTTTATAATTTATTGAACAAAAGGTTGTTCTATTGATTCAGTCCATGAATCATATCAGTTAACTCATTGACCTGGGTTTTCAATGTTATGATTTCATCCTCCACTATCTTTGTGCCTACATGGATGGCTACCATAACCAGTGTTATTTTTTTATCAAGGAATAGAAAAACTCTTTTTAAGACAAAGCCAGTAAGAAATGTTTTTTAATTTGGACTTAATCAGAAGGGGAAAATGTACTTATACTAATTTTTGGGCACTTTCTAGTTACAATTGATGAAGGAAAGGGAAATTTCAAACTCCATAATGGAAATTTTTTTAAAAATGTCTAATAGGGACAAAGGAGTAGAAAAGGGAAAGGAACACTATGGAATTTTTTTCAAGAAAGTGGACAAAACTAAAGAAGTTATGGCAAAACCTAAAAAATTTAAAATTGAGATATTTGGCTAATAGAAGTAGAATTTGGATATGGACCCTCAAGGAATAAAATTTGCATAATAGATTTTTAGGTGTTTCATTAAATTTTGAGAGTAAAAAAAACTATAGAGGGAGGGATATGGCAAAAAAAGAAAAAATTTTACTCTGTTTAAAAACTAATTATCGCTTGTTGTTCATGTTAAAAGTTTGTCAACAAGTGTGCATTTACCAACTATTCTCAACTTTGATCACTCTATTGTTGGTATTTTGAAACTATTATGTTGGATATGGGACCTAAGTTTGTTTGACTTCCTAAGGGTTTTAAGGAGACTCTCTATCCACTAATGATCTCTAAATAAGTACCACTCTCCAAAAATTTTATGGCCATGGATTTACCCCTAAGTAATAGCTCTTAGTTTATCTCATAGGTAGAAACTAGTCAATCAGGATGGGGCCATTTCCATTTTTCTTGGTAGGTCCTCTCAATGGGCCAGCTACTTCAGGGTTCCTATGGTACTCCTCACAATGAGTTATAGGTCTTATGCCCAAGGACTTCTCACAGTTATGTAGAGGGGTATGTACCATTATCTAAACTTGTAATGAATATGTATAAAATAATAGCAAGGAAAAATATTTTCATAAATAACATAGTTCCTAGAAAGCCACTGCTAAAACAAATCTCCAAAATCTACCTATAGGATGAGAAAGTTATTTGATTCCTTCTGCACAGATTTACAAACTATAAAAAATAAATTAAAAATGAAATTAACTTTAAAAAATAACCTAAAATAACTTTTAAATTTCAAGCCACTTTGAGAGGGAAACCTCTTTTGAGCAAGCTAAATACAATAATATTTGTGGATCCTTCATTGAGACTCAACACTTACTTAAATACTAAATTTATTAACAACTACCACTTCCCATGTATATGAGATAATTTAAATATGCTAAAGGGATGAATTAAAAATCATATGCATCCATGACAACTAATACACTAATAATGCAAAGAGAAGGGTAGGACATGAGTTCCTAACATCAAACTATTAAGTATCTTTGAGGAAAACTTCTCAAAAGAAATGATATTTCTAATATTATATTATGGTTATATCTATCCCAATGATGTCACACAAAAACTATCATACCAAAAAATTTCAAAGTGGGATTTCTTGTAGAAATAAAAAGATATTGTAACCCACATCACTAATATCTTCTTCAAATCTATAAAAATCATTATACATTAGGTTTTAAGTTATGCTTGGATATGCATACAAAAAGGTTGAATTAAATAGATAAAAGATTTGTAAAAAAGATGTTAGAGATAAAAATAACCTAGAAACTTTCCTCAAATCAACAATAGCCTATAAATATTTCAAAATCATTCAAACATCACCTAACTATTTTAAAAATTTAAGAAAAAATGATTTTTCAATGATTAGGCAAGTGAGACCACTAAAATTGTTTTCCAATTAACATATGTTGAGCACTTTTGGGAGCTGTTATTTTATTAATTTTACAAAATATATCACAAAAGTAAGAATAGGCATAGTGAGTAAATTGTAAAAGAATACATTAACATAATGATTATAAAAAATCCAATTCTATGCAGTCATTATTTTAACCATAGTTCTAATGCATTTAAAACATTGATGTTATAAAATGAACAACTATTTGGAAAAATTTTGGATTATTTTTTTTTAATATAATTTTAGAATAGATGAAATGAGAATTTACATCTCATTCTTGGGGTAAAATATGCACCTATATATGGACATTACTCAAATGCTGAAATTAAAAAATTTATAGACAACTATATATCTTATGATTCAACATTGCTTGATGATAATTTAGTTAAAATGCAAACACGCCATCATATGAATGCTTACTAAAAACATATAAATTATTATTACATATTCAACTTTTCATTGCATCCAATGAAAAAAACCACAATATTATAGGTATTGGACCAAAGCAATGAGTTGTACAAAGAAAATATTACAAAATTTTTTGCTTAGATTGAGCATTATAAATGTACTAGAGACACAACATTAAAAACTTTTTTTCCAGATGCAAATTTGTCTAAAATAGAATATATATTTTCATTTCAATCTTGTATTTCATGACCTATCATAATATTAAAAATACATTTATCATGTATTTGGATAAATGTTTTTGTAACATTATGGTATGCTTAAATAGATGCACAATTCATCCTTGATGCATATACTACTGTAACATATTATTGGTCATATATGACAAAGTTTTATCATACAATGAAAAATGTTTTTTGTAAAGTGTGTGAGCAATCTAATTATAATAATGATCATAAAATACAAGCCATATAAAAACTTGGAAATACTCTTCTCTAACATCAATAAATATCTAATCAAAAAGTAGTGCACATTATGCTTTCATTTCCATTACATTATAGTTCAAGGAAAACAAACTTCATAAACACATAGCCACATACAAAAAGAACATGTGTTAAAAATCCAAAAACTACCGGCATAGGAACTAGACACTTAAGAAGATATAATATGTTCCTTTCTTATAGAAAAATATATTGCAATACCAATGAATTTGGAACACATGCTTGGCTAAATATGTGGTATATTATCTTGGAAAATATATAAATAGAAAGAAATGAGAAAACCACACATCATTAGACATGTTAGATACAATAATAATATAGATCCTAAAAACTATTATAAAGAAAAAATAATGTTTTTTATGTCGTACTATGATAGTGAAGAGATATTTAAATAAGATTTCATCACATGGGATAATGCATACTTTTTTCAAAAGATACAAATCAATAAGATTGAACACATGTTTATTACAACAAATATAACACAATGGGGTGATATTGACATTGCTAAATAAAACCTACATGTTACTTCATCCATGGTATTTGACATTGACATAGATAAATAAAATAATCAAATGCATGCTACTATCAAAAAGTGTAGCATAGGTTATGATTTACATTACATTGGAAATAATAAATTACTCAACAATAAACAACTACATAAATTTAAAACAACCAACCCATAATTTCTAGTAAGCAAAGAATAATATTTAAACTTGCAAACATAATTGAATAAAGAGCAACAACTAATTTCCAAAGACATTACAATGAGGAAAAGGCTTACACCAAATATTCCAATTTATTTTTCTTAATAAGAGTGGGAATAGAGAAAACATACACAACAAAATTAATATATCAAACAATATCATGATTCTATAATGAGAAACTCACTAGTAATCCTCTAAAAATAAAAGGAATGATGGTTGTAGACACTGGAAAAGCAACATATAATGTAAATGGTGCAACTGTACATTTTATCTTTCAATTGCCATATAAATTTACTCATATGTTGCCATTGGATTTAAATACTATGGATATCATAAGCAAAGATTATATATAATTATGCCTATTATTTATTAATTAAGTATCATTAATAGGAAGTTGTATTCTTTATAATATAGATAAAAGACTTGACCAAATTATGCATACACCTACAAAATCATTTAGAAATGCTAACATTATCTTTGTCGATGACTTTTACCAAATAATCAAGATAAATGGATTTTTGAGCAGTCAATGTTAGATAGAGAAATGATTTCATACAAATTTTGGCATGATAATGGGAAAAGATTTCAACTACAACTAGTCATTAGACAAAGCAACATGCAATTTGTTTCTATTATAAACCATATTGTAACTTGTCACTAGACTATAAAAGCCATTGAATAATTGAATATAATGAGCTATAGACCTGTTCTTAATGACCCAACATTTCCATACCTATTTCACATGAACAATGATGTAAATAATCATAATATCAAGATGTTTTTTATTTTTAATGGAGACACATTTAGTCTAAATGCTATTGAAAAAAGATTAATTATATCCATAAAAACATTGCAACTGATGAAAACCATTTATTGACTGATATAATAATCTTAAAGCAAAACATATTGGTTGAATTTATTGGTGTAAACTATGACATTCAAGATGTGTTGGTAAATGGTGTAGATGGAATTATCAAACATTACAAACCCAAGAGAATTAGAGAAAGTTTGGATAGAATTTAATAACACTATCATTGGAACATTTCAACAAAAAAATGCAAAACTTATACACTTACCATATTTCTAGAAACCAGACTCTCATAACAATAATTTAAAGAAAATTTTACATTAAAAATTAATACTTAGCATTGATGAACAATTTCCAATATAAATAGTGTGTGCATGCACAATACATAAATCATAAGGACTTATGATGGATGCACTAGCTTTTGATCCTACTAGTGTCAAGCACCATAGCCTTGTCTACATTACATTTTTATAAATAAAAAACATCGAATCACTATAACTTGTTAATAAATTAAAACATGAAAAATTTATCATATCTAACAAATTTAGTACCAAAATACAAAGACTTGAAACTTTTCCCTGATAGATGTCATTTTTCATAATTTCTCCTAAAACATACAATAGTTTTGTAATTTTATCATTTAATACACAAATCTTGTAATTGCATTTAGAAATCATAATCCATAAATATGACCTTATGAATTCAAGCATACTATGTGTTCAAGAAACTAGGATTATACAAATAGAAAATAACACAATTTGGGCACAAAAGTTTTGTTACTATTCATCAATGAAGCTCCATGGAATAATGTCATGTTTTTTTAAAAATGTTTTAAAAAATATATGAGCATTGTCTACATAAAATATGGATACTATGACATATGACATACTTTATTTATACATACCAATATGAGTAGTTAATATATAATTAGACTTACATGCTTCACTTATTGACATATTGAGATTTATAGAAATGACCACATCCACTTTATTACCTGATAGCAAGATCATACTTATTGGTGAATTTAAAATTGACATGACTGACTAAACAAGATCCAAAAAACAACTTTTTGACATAATGTACAAACATAATATCTCTTTAGTATTAAACTTGCCAACAACGCATGTTGATAGTATTATAGACCATTTTTGGACAAATATAGATATGAATAGAATACAAATTAGCATTTTTTATTCCTATTAGACTGATAATCATGCAAGTTGTCTTCGTTTACTATCTATATGTACATTAATAATTACAACAATTCTTATATAAAATAACCACTTTCATGTACATTTATTTTTATTAATCCAAAACTTTGTATATATACAAAATAGCTTTAGACCTTACACCATGTAAGTAATATAAAATAAATTCCTTTAGAAAATGTAATTTCTAGGTGATAATTATCAATACCAAATGAAAAAAAACAAATCAATTCCAAACATAACGGTAATTCACAATAATCATCTTATGCAATTTTTATTTTTTTAATTTTTTATCACAAAATAAACATTAATGTGATTGCCGAAATGATTGCAGGAATATAAATATGGAGTTTTAAAAGCATAATAATTTAAAGGAACAGAAATAAAATAATAAAATCTAACAAAGTGTTAATGTTTTATTTGCAATTTTCTCTATATAGCAAAAACCAAAGAAACTTGATAATTAGTGTTGTGTGAAACTCGCTATTCCCCCCCACCAACGCACCCCCCACACCCCCGCCCCCACCCCCCCCCCCCCCCCCCTTTTTATGACATTTTTGTAATTTAAACAAAAAACTAAATATTGATCCAATAATATGCAATAATCAAGAAATAAAACAAGCAATAAAAAGGTAATAATATATCTTTCAACTTGCTCTAAGAAATAACAATGAGGTAAAGTATAATTTTTTTATTACTTATGTTTGCTAGCAAACAAACATTCATACCATTATACAAATAATTTTAGGAATATAAATTTGGAGTCGAGAAATAATACTAATCAAGAAATACAATAAAATAGTAATGTTTTATTTACATCTTGCTCTATCTAGTAAGAACAAGAAAAAACTTACTAGTTATTATTTATGAAGATAACTATTTTCTCCCCTATTTTTACCACATTGTCACAATACAAATAGAAAACTAAATATGGATCCATGGATATGCAATAACCATGAAATATAAATACATAAGCAACAAACACCTAAATGGTAATGTTTTGCTTTTTAAGTTGCTCTAAATGATAACAAAGATCAAAAGTATCACTTGTTTTAACTTATAGAGTTTGTAACTAATTTTACTTTTTCAATTAAAAATACACTGCATTGTATTCCATTATAAATTATTTTTAATTAAAACTTGTATTTAGAAACCATGCTTGCAGCTTAAACACAAGACAAAATATGTTAGTCTTAATCATTGAACTCTCTACAAAAATAAGTGGTAATGTGTTTGAAGGTGATGTATTGGTTCTTTATGGACCTAGATTCATAAAAAATCCAAATTCCCTAATAAATATAGAAATAGTGCACATAGATATTATTGACAAAGATGTCCAAATGATAATAACTATAAACATTAACAACATGATAATTTAAGAATCCTTACAACACTTTTCACTAGGCAAGAATGTGCACATCATGAATGTTACAATAAATAATAGAAGTCAATATGAAAGAGGTGATGTTGATTACTGCCTCATGTTAAACACAAATAATATTATGGAAAACATTACACCAATTTTCAAAGAATAGAGGCTTACTCCAAATACAACCATAAAATATTTTTTACAATCAAATAACACATACGCAGTGGGTTCATTTGGTTCCATCATAATTGGCTGTCAAAAATAATACAATAAATATTAACTTCATCTCAAGGATGGCAAAACTAAAAAGGATATGACAATAGTAAGTGCCCATGCTCAAACATTTAAATTATCTTTGTTCATCATTTGTAATGTCATTTGCTTTATTTTAACATACACACATGTATACTATTTTTTTAAACACTAACATTTAAAAATTATTTCGTGGCATATAATCAATGACACTTATAAACATCTATATGTTAGTTTGTAGTAATCAATATCATTAGTGAATACACCCATAATGATTTTCAAAAAAATAATCATAAATGGAACCAAAGGCACTCCCTTACTCCATGCTAGTCAGTCCACCATTCTGGATGTGTTAAATGACAAGTAAACAAAAGCTCATCAACAAAATTTAGAAAAAGAAAATATTGAGGCAAGTATCTATTTCACATTTGTTACATTCATATAAAAATTAAATTTGCATAATTTTTAGCATTTTTAATTAATCCATATCATGACAAATAATAATTTTAATTTATAGGTTAAAGGCTTGCTAAAATAAAAAAATTCATGCATCTCCTTTCTAGCGATTTTACAATGATTGTGTGCAACTAGTCTTGACCAATGATTTTTCAACAAATGATTCTACACATTGTACAAACTATCAATGGACTCAAATATACTCATACCAACATGCACTGCAATGTATCATACATATGGAAAATGAACAAATTTACTGCACTTTGAATCAAACATTGCTATACAAAAATTTCCCAACATTGACTAAAGTCTCATTCAATGAATACAAAGAATACATTTCAACCATAGTATTTTTACTATGTCACTTCTAACTACATGGAAACTTTACACTTTCCTTGAACAACATCATTATATCTATAATCAAATAGTAAGTGATTCTTCAAAATAGTTATCTCTACCATTTAAAAAAATAAAACCATGATAACAATATTTTGATACTTGTTTTAAAAGTCTCTTAACTTTAAAAACCTTTGTTTCATACAACTTGTGTAGGTGAAAAAGGCATAAATATACATCATGCAAAAACATGTATTATGCTATGTTTACAAAGCCATACCTTTTTTCTAGAAGAATCTAAAAATTACTCATTCCATAGAATTCATATTTTTGTGAAAAAAAATTTGCATGAAAAAATCTAATTTCTTAAATGTACAAATTTTGCACTTTTTTGGGGGTACTATTTAGTACATAAACTTGATATTTTAAAATAATAAAATATAGTAATGCATTAAACTATTATACATTTAATTATTATAAATTTACTTAGCATTTTTTACTCATTTTTATATTTTATTTTTGAACAAACTACATGCATACTATGTTCTTAATCTTCTTTGTATCTTATCCATATTTCATAGTTTTAATTACACACAAACTATTTCTATTTTACACATATTATTTTGAATTGCTTTTTAGGTTACCATTAGTTTCATCACTCATAAAATTTAAATAGGGTTTTCAAGTCCTTTATTCCAGATCAACAATTTATACATTAAATATTAGAAGTCTTTTTCAAGAGTAACATGATTTATCTTACTATATGGAAGTTGGGACTATCCTCTTTTTAGTCTTATTTACAATATTATATTTTGTTGCACTGGTACTTCAAAATATTCTTCATGGATTTTGTTTCCTCTTTTGGTTTCATTGAAATGTGTTATTACACTCCCCCAATTTTATTTACATTTTTATTTTCAAAATCTCACAAATCAATCTAATCATTGATAAATATTAATATCAACATTAAGCACAATGGATCATTGCACAAAAGGACAAAAATAAAGTACCCTTTCTAACAAGCTAGGAAAATCCATAGAAACTATAGTGTTGTGTAATTTAGTTTACTATGTTAGAATTTCCCAATGTGAGTATGAATACAAGCAAGCATATGCTTTTTTACTTCTTCTCCTTCTCTCCATGTAACTTTTATCCAAAATAGCTATAGCATTTAATCTCATCAAAATTTAATGCTTTTTTTAAATTTGTATGGTTTATAGAGATGAACTAAAATGGTATGAAATTTAATTTTATTAGATAATTTTTTATTATTATAATCATACTTCCATTTTATATTCTTTAATGTAAGTTTTGTAGTTGTTTCTCTATTGTGATGCATCGTTGTGTAACTCAAAATTCTATTAGGTTCTACATAGGAATAGAGGTGTTTGTTGTCTTGTGATGAGAAGAAATGATCTAAATTTTGAATTTTTTTCTAACTTATAATTTTCAACATCTCTCTATTATGATTTGATAAATATTTAGAAGGCTTATTCTCTTTTCTATCATTTTTTGGCATATGTTCTCTTTTCTCTACAAGCAATTGGAAAGTAACACTTATTTTTATCTTATCTAGTGTTTTGAGATCCAATGGTGTGATCAATGCAGTATTTTTTATTTTTTAGGCAATGCATCAGATTTACAAAGCCTTTTTACAACAAAATATGGTCTTGATAATTTCTTTCCTATGATCTCAATCAAACATACGGTGTGATTTTGACATAGATGATGTTGTGTTATTTTGACTCAAATTTTTATTTACTCTATATAAAATGGACAATTCAAATTTAAATAATAAGTGTGAAGTCAATTCTAGCCTTAAAATCATGCATTTCATATATAAAATATTGGTTATGGCTTTCAACCATGCTACTGTAAAAAAAAAATTAATATTACTTTCTACTATTAAAAAAACATCTTCATGGCTCATAGAGAAGAAATACCTTGTTACTATACAATGTCACTTGTAATTTGTAAGATATTTGATAAAATTTTCCCTTTTCCATCCTAGGTCAACTCATCCAAATTTGTCAAACAAGAAAAATGGTAGTATAATTTAGGCTAAATAAAAAATAACATTTTTCTAGTTTGAATTTTAGAGAAACTAAAGAGCCTCTTCAAGATTCCAACTTAAAATATGGATAGATTTCATAGCCCCAGTCATTTCCTCTCGAAGTGTGCCATTCCATATTATGTAAACCAAGCATAAATCAAGAAGTCTAAGGGATATACCAGAGCTCCAGTAGGTATATATAGAAATAACAACTGATTGATTTATAGGTAGAGGTGCACATATATCAGTTTTTTATCAAGTCTAAATATAAAAATAATAAAATCTACATATAAAATTGATTGACATGTGAGGTCTCATAGAGCCATGAATTTTAAAAATCATTCTCTATTATGACAAGGGTTCATCTTATTGGAAAATGTGGCTGTAGCCACATTGTTACTCTAGCCTACCAGATATTGATGGCAATAAATTCTTTCAGATACACACCATTGACTAATCCATAACTAGTTGTCATTCTATCACATCTTGGTGACCTCACATATCCTACTACATATTTCATTATTACATATCTTATCTAATGGATATTTCTCATCAATGCATTTATTTTTCTTAGAGGCCAAGCTTAGAGTCTTCATATCTTTTCAAATATATTTATATCCTTCTAATGAAAATTATAAATATTTGTATCTATTGTGTTTTGAGCTATGCCTCATAGCATCCTAGCTGAAGCTGGTAAGATCAATGAGTCTCAGAATAGCCATTGAATCTAGTTGTTAAGGCCTACAGAATGACCATTATGTTGTGAAGATGAGAGCTAAAAATCACTAAAAGAGTATATAATATGAATATTTGTTATAATCAAGTGCATTAAAATAATTAGCTTTCTTAGATTTTCCATTTGTAATCTATGTTTCATGTTGTGAGTGTTTCATAGAGCTATATCTCTAGTTTTAGTTTCTATGAAATTTTGTCAGTCTATCTATAGGTAGTTTAGATTCTACAAAGTGGTATTAGAATATATGGACATAATCTTGGTAAAGAACAAGACCAAATGTGTCAGCCAACTTGGAGGAGCAAAAATGTAGAGAGTGAAGGAGATCATTGCCATCTTAGATCGCTATAGGTAGTAAAAATAAATTGTGAAAGATGAATAACTAAGTAAAAAAAAGGTGCAACTAGCAGAAGCTAAGCTAAATATAGATCATGAAGGGGACTTGTTGTGGCCAAGAAAAGAGGAAGAATATAGATTTGAGTCATGTTCAGCCTAAATGTTGATAGCAAGATGAGTAATCTATTTAGAATGGAGAAGGAGGTTATAGTAAAGAGAATGCAAAAATATTGAAGTTCATAAGAATATTTGAAAAAAATGTAGATAGGCATTACAACCTACGTGTATTGGATGTTGATTATCAAATAGCTATGCCTCAAGAATGAGGAGGTCACTACACCATCTCTATCAAAGTAAGTCTAGCTATTTAGAGGTGAAGTCAAAGAGATGCGAGCCTTGAAGTGACTAGCACAAGCATATGAAGTGCCTTTCCATCTTCTGTAGAAGTGTCTTTCTTACATCAAACCCAAGTCTAGGAGCATCAATGAAGTAATTTTGATGGTGGAATAAGTAGTGAAAATTATGAAGCAAAACATTTTTAGCAAACACAACTACTACATGAAGGTTTGATAATTAGAATGCCAGGGTGAAGAGTGAGTGAGCAACTAATCATAGGAGATCTAAGAAGAAGCAGTTATAGCAACAATGAACATATAGAAGGTAGCCAAAGAATAAGTGTAGAGTTCTATTAGAAGGAGGAGATTATGGGCAAAGCATTAATCTAGAAATTATTTGAGAAGAGCAACTAGGAGATATTATATTTCTTATAATATTATGTTTGTTATTTTTTTAGCCCTTATATTTCATCCTTTCTAATGAGTGTTTGAAATAGACTTAAAGATTCTATAGAAGCATCAAACCAACAAGTTTTATTGCAGATTTAGTGTATTTATGGTGTGTAAGGACTGTTGTAGTTAGAAACATGAATGTACATGATGTTTCAACTATTGAATATGTAAAAGTCAGTGCCAAAGATACTGACCACCGAAGCTACTAACCATTCTAAATCAAATAGTGGTGAAAATTATATGTTATTTGCCTAATAATCTACTAGAAAATTATCTTGAGTAGTAATGTGCAAATATCAAAGAAAGCGCACTCAAGCTAAAGGAGGTAGTATTCAAGTCAATTAGAGTCAAAGTGTGGAGAGCCTACTAGTGTTGAATTGGTTGACTAGTTGTTCGAGTCATGGAGCAATGTGTTTAAATTTTTGTATTAGCTGAAAGATAGTTATTTATATTTATTTTTTTTAATTTTCTATGCTATAAAGATAAATGTCATATCATTCCATTTTATGTTGTTATGTGTTACTAAGGAATTTATATGCAGTCATAAGAAAGTCAAAGAGACTGCTCTAAAGAAAGTGTTTATATGCTTCAAAGATGCATCTAATGCCAATGCCAAAGAAAAAATGCATGTATTATAAGGAATTGCTTCAAATAACTTGCTCCAAAAATCAAAGATAAGAGGCATGAAATGTGTTTAAGATCAAACTGAAGTCTACATAGTGGTGGTGTATTCTAAAAGATTGGCGGTGTATTCTATATATAAGGTAATGTATTTTGCAAAGTAAGTGGTGGTAGTGTATTTTGAAAGGTGGTGTATTCTACATGAGAGGTAGTGTAAAGAAAATGTATAGCAGTCTGAGACCAATTTTCAACTTAAGGGGGAGAATGTTTATTTCTTCGAAGATGCGGCTCTTAAAAATACTCTGGTAGTCTAGAGTAAGGGTGAGTATTGGAAAATGTGGTTGTAGCCACATTACTACTCTAGCCTACCAGACATTGATGGAAATCAATTCCTATAGATATATAACATTGACCAATCCACAACTATCTATCATTCTATCATATCTTGGTGACCTCGTATATCTTAATATATATTTCATTATTACATATCTTAGCTAATGGATATGTCTCATTAATGCATTTATTTTCTTATAGGCCAAGCTTGGAGTCTTCGTAGCTTTTCAAATATATTTAGATCCTTCCAATGAACATTATAAGTATTTTTATCTATTGTGTTTTGAGTTATTCCTCATAACATCCCATTTGAAGTCGGTAGGATCAATGAGTCTCAAAACAACGATCGAATCTAGTTATGAAGGCCTACAAAATGACCATTATGTTGTGAAGATGAGAGCTTAAACTCATTAAAAGAGTTTGTAATATGAATCTTTGTTATAATCAAGTGCATTAAAATAATTATCTTTCTTATGTTTTTCATTTGTAATATGTGTTTCATGTTGTGAGTGTTTCATAGAGTTGTAGCTCTAGTTTTAGTTTCCATGAAATGTTGTTAGTCTACTTATAGAAAGTTTAAATTCTACACATCTACAAGTCTAGTATCAATAATAAATAGTTTGATGGTTAGATTTGAGTGCCTTGCTAATTTTTATTCACATTTTAATCTCCAAGATTAAGGATCATTAACACATTTACACAACCAATTAGAGATAAAATAACGTGACAATTTTAAAACTGACATATTGATGCTAAGTTTAGAACCAAATTATTGACCCCACTTCCTCAAAAAAATTGGAATCCAACAAAAATAAAATTAATAGTATTAGAATATAATTAATCATTCAATCAAAATGTTTATGGAATTTAATCAATAAATTTTTAATATTATGGATACCATATAGTGTGAATAAAATAGTATAAATATGATCATACTTTATTGCATACAGTTGTCTCAGTTTTGACCACCTATTTTACTTTAGTTTTTTTTCAAGGCATATTTCCATTATTACATTACAAGCAAATGTTTTTCATTAAAAAAAAAATTATTGCATATAATTATCTAGATATTTTACAATCACATAGTTTACACCCATCCCACCATTATTTTAGTTGATTTTAAGTGTAGATTTTGCATTGGAGCATTGATTAAGATCCCTTATTTTCTTAGAGAAGAAAAGAAAAGGGAATATAGGAAAGGTTTCAGTAATGGTGCACGTTCTAATTATGGAACAAGGTTTTTTTGTAGGTGTGTTTCATTAATGGAACATATTGGTTTGTATAAATATTAAAATAAACTAGAAGCTCAACATGTAGTATCTAATACTTGTTCAATATTCACTCTATAAACTTAAAAGTAATCAATTATATCTTGACATGTAAGAATCAAGTATTGATACTCTAATGCACATGTATTAGTACTCTAAAGATTATGTTTTGGTTCATTTTATGACCTATTATGATAAAATTTATTATATCATGAAATGTATAATTAATTAGACCTTGAAACCTTAGTTATAATTATTTAAGATGACTTATTAAACTAGGTAAATTTTTTGAATTTTAATGTGATATTATGGTACCTTAATTCACTATCCAAAGTTAAGGTGCACCACTATTAGGACCTTTCCCCTAAAGGGTCTTATCATACTCTAAGTTATGAATAATTACATTATTTATCAAGGTAATTATTTTATTAGTATCATTATGGTACGTATCTATTTTAATTATTTTTATTCATTATTTTGCAATTGAAATTGTGTAATGTAAAAAAAACAAGAAATTTTTAAAGTTTGAACTACTTTTGAAAAATGAAATTTTGAATTTTTTTTATTTTTATACATTTCTATTGATTAATGATGAATGATATGAAAATTTATCTAAATAAATTTAAGCATTTAACATTAATAAATTAGAGGAAAATAAATATCATATCCATAAAAAAAACTCCCTTGTTTCTAATGTTATTTTTTGCTTCCTTCAATTTTTTTAATTTAAATATGTAGGATTAATTTTTAAAATAATAATATAATAAGTGGACAATCAGAGTGACATTAAATTTGAAAAGGATAGTGTAATATGTAGTGTCATGGTTGTTAATAAATTGTAGGTACTAGCCATAGATTAAATTGCTTGGGTGACTTTAGAAGTGTGTGGATGCTTGATAATTTTGAGGTTAAAAATTTTTTATGGATTTTGGAAGAAAGGTAAGTGTTGGAAAAATATGAGTTCAAATTTTAGAGGTATATTTATAGTTTCAAATTTTGAATACTATACTATGAAATTAAAACTGCCTACACCATTCGTATGTCATGAAAATTACACTCCAAAATTAGTAGTTACCTATGCTCAATTTTGATTCATTGCATATGCTACACAGTATTCATAAAATAATATTAATTTCTTTTAATTTTTTTCTTAACAATTTTTTCATTCCTTACAATTACAAATGTTTGAGATTATACGCATTTTTAAAAAAAATTAAAAATTCCTAAATAAAAAAGAGAATAATGTTAGTTATTTTTAGTATTTTTTTGATCTGATTTTATCTTCTAGTATATTATTTAAAATTATTATTGTATTTTCCCATAGTTATTATTAATTTACCATTGTTTCTACTTCTTATTGTAATGACCTATGCTGATAATTATTTTTGGTCAAGGGTCACTATGATTAAGCCCTTGGGTCTTCCCCCAATGAAAAAATGAAACCCAATGCCCAAGATGTGAGCTTTGTACCCTAAAAAAAAGCCTTTACACAATAAAAATGTGAAATATTAGAGATAAATGTATTTATTAGATATGAAATAGTGGTAATTTGACCATATCTAGTTAGAAAGCTAAACCCTAACATAAAATATTTTGAAATCTTTAATACCAATACACCCTTAATAACCATTTTCATATCTTTTCTTTTTACTTTTTAAATGAGATTTGTAATTAATAAAATGTCGATAAAGCTAAAGTTTTACCTTTAATATTATAGTTTTTCAATTTTTATTTATTTATTTTATTTTATTGTTATTGTTATTATTTTTTATTAGATAGGGTAAAAAATTAGGTTTTTGAGGGTCTTACAACCCTTTACAAAAGATAAAACATCTAAGCTCAAATGAGATGCCAGAAATAGTGGCCCATGTGAAACTAAACATCCAACATGTAGCTAAGCCATAGCCTACCACAAGGAATACCCCTATATACATCAAAACTCTAGTAAGAAATAGATAGTCTTCTACAAAACTACTATCTTCATGAAATGACTACAAAACCAAAGTAAAAAAGGCCCTCCTAAATGAAAGGATAAAAAAACTTTAGAACCATCTTTAATTATGCATCAAAAGCTACCAACCATCAATGATTGGTGGTATTCTATAAAGATCAAATGAACAACAGGGACCACCCCACTAAAAGCATGGGATTTTCCACCAAACTTATACCATAGGAAAGTCTAAAAAATAACTCTCCAACGGTAGATAACCTTCTGTAACTCATTCACTGAGGGACCCTCTAGAGCAGAGGGGCATGCTAGAAATATTATGAATCATGGCTTTTGTACATTTTTTTTTTTGCACTTTGGTCCATTTTCCCTTTTCATTTATAGGTTAAACTTTTGTCCACTCCCCCTTGCCTAGGGGTTTGAAATCTTAATTGATATAGAGGGCTCAGGTTTGTCTTTCAATAACTCTATTGGATACACCCTTAAGGTTTTGGTCCTCATTATATCCCATAAGGGGTAGATTATTTAGATGCAACCCAAACCAAATTTGGGACCTCCATCTTTGAAATAGCTTTGTTGACTAGTGTATCATTTGGAGATTTTTCCAAAATTCTCTCATCCAACTTTCTTTATTTTTCTTTAGCATTTCTAGCTTTCTCTATTGAATCATTGTCAAAAAAATAAAGTCCCCATACTATCATAAAAGTAGAGGAGGTATTATTCCACTAAGTTAGAGCCTTTATTTTGTTGTGATTATTACACTCAGAAGTTAAGTGTCTAATATTAAAACACCTATGACACCTGAAGGGTTGGCAGTCATAGATCATAGGTTGGGTCCACACACAATCTTCTATAATCAAGTCAATGTAAGATGGAAGATTAGTAGAGGTATCGAGGGTGACCAATATTATAGTGAAAGTGGTGTCATAGAATGAATTAGTGGCATTATCTATTTTTTGGAAGATACCCAATGAGTTCCCGTTCTACTTAAAATAGGGATCAAATAAAAATTAGAGGAGAAGATGAGGTAGGTGGACCCAAATGGGTCAGGTGGAGAAGGATTCAATGAGTGGGTTAAAACTAGGAAACCAAAGTTTTATTAATAGTTGGTGTTGATCTCACCACCACTATTTCTCTAAAATGAGGTTAAAAACTATAATTAAAAAGACTTTTGCACTAGGATATAGATCCACCTTACCTTTCAAGAGAGGTTGCCACATCTTGGATATATAAGTATTCTAATTTGCGAGATTTGGCTAAAGGTTGTCAAACTAGTAGATTGCTTCTCTATGTAGATAGTATCTTCTTTTATCTTTATTGTTATTTTTATTTCATTTTTTTATTATTTTATTTTAATATTTATATATATATGTATATATATATATATATATTTAATAAAATAAACTTATTTAATATATTTATTTTTAATGATATAAATATTAATATAATTAATATTATTATATTTTTAATATTGTTTATTTTTATTTTGATAAATACATAAAAATCATCACTTAATTAACGAGGTGAATATACTCGAATTTCTCCTAGATTTTATTTAATGCTTTTTTAAGACACTTGTTTTTATTTTACTAAGTTAAAATTCACACAAACTAAACAATAAATGTTTCTTTATTTTTTGTTTTTTAATAGATGCGAGACTCAAATCATTTGTCTATTATTAGTTTTAAATCTATTTTGTTGTTAACTATTTGATAGAATGTCTGAATAAAATTACAACACTTTGGAACTTTGTCTATTTATATACTCTCACATTGTCTTTATTTATAAATGCCTCAATATATGGATTTATAGATTTTCCTACAGACCTAGATTTCATTGTGAAGAAATGCTTCTTTTAAAAAAATTCATAGCTATATGAATTGAGCACTCAACCTGCATCCATATTAGCATTATGATATCTAATGAAAAAAGAAATATTTCTAAAACTAGAAACATGAGGGGAAAACAAAGGCAATGAATATTCTAGAGGAGTTGATGACTTAGCAAGTATTTAAGCTCCAGTCTTGTGTTATGTTAAAGTGAAGACCAAAAATGTTGTCTAACATAGTTCTATGAGGTGAGAAAAAGTGATTCCAAAGTGTATTATATCTTCATTGTCTTGTGTGAATAAAAGTTTAAGTTGAAGTGAAACCCTACCACACAATCCTATTTTGACAATAAAAAAATGACAAATATTCTTGTAGAAAAATGGTGTATGAGTCACAAGTCCATTATAGTTTGAGAATATGTTAGACAAATTATGTGATTTATTGCAATATAGGGTTAAAAAGCTACTCTTTAATCAGTGAATAAATAACATTACAAAAACTAGACTTTGATTATTATTTTTAAGCAAACAAAAAATTAAGGTTAGAGACAAAAAAAAATATAAGTAGGTTATACACTATACTTAAGAAAAAATTAATAACTTGCATTATATCTTGTCATGCAGATTATTTTTCTATGCTAGAGAATAACATGGAAAATTCAATATCATCTAAATATTTCCATTATACTTCATAGGCATTACACTTTCGATCTCCCAAAAATTAATAAATATGAAGAAAAAATGAAAAGACAGATAAAAAATCACATCAAATACTTTAAAATTCCCATTGATATAGAGATATAAAATCCACAAATTTAGAAATGCTTTTCAAGCATTGAAGATGCTTTGAACCATGGGGTTTTTTTTTTTTTTTTTTGAATTGAACCATTCAACTATATTTTTTTTATTGCATTTTTGACACAATTCAAATTTTATTGCACTTTAGTTACATAGTTACTATGATGCGAGCTGGGATCATTAACTATTTCATAAACTCCTTAAAAAATGGTGATGCAAAATCAATGAACTCATATAATCATCAATTACATCTGATTGTGTTATATTATTTGTATTATATACATGATAGAAGCACATACTTTCATAGAATGAGAATTTATACAAATAAACTTACAAATCAAGGTGAAATAGTTTATCAACTGACTTATTTTGTATCTAATGGTTATCAAAATGGTTTGACATACTAATCTACATTTGATCTCTAAAAAACAAAAAAAATGTATTTCAATGAAGATAATTGCATATTGTTGTCCTCAATCTTGTTTAATGATAAAAACCTAACTTATGACCATTTTAAACCATTATTTTTAAAATTAGAAACATCAATAACTTAACCTTTAATACAAAGTAATAAAAAACTTGCAATAATCTACTTTCTTGTTGGAATGTCACATTTCATGAGATATAAGCACATGGTGTATATAGAATAGCTACATTCAACTCAAATTATAGTGAAAGCTTATTCAATTCTATTAGTTTCTTAACTAAACAACAATTTGATGGTCATGATATTCAGTGATATATGGCTTAGTCATTTAACAATGAAATTCTTAGAGTGCATAACAATGCAATGACTTCTTTGGATATTATTAAACAAGAACTAGTAAAATAAAACCTCCAAAATATTTTTGATTGGAGAACATACATTGCAATGATTGGAATGTCATATGAGCAAAGTGGGTTTAAGGGTAATGACTTTTGATGCTCCTGGATTTCAAAAATTTTACATAGTAGGATTCAAATATGGTCAACTAGAACTGAAAACATAATTTTCAAAATATATTACAATTATCCTCAACCAAATAAAACATATAAAATTATTTTCTTTAAGATGGATACAACTCATATTCACTATGCGCCATTACAAATAATTTGTACAATCGATGTTACATCTAAAATGCATCATGGCATTGATTAAGGCTCATCAAATATTACTTAGTCTAGTAAAATTTATCAAATATCATTAAAGTAAGTAAAATTTGTAGTCAAAAATTGAAGAAACATACAACCAAATAACATAATGAAAACTTTCAAAAAACATTGACACAAACAAATATTGAATATCACTATGCTCTATAAAAGTAACGATACATATCCAAAAAATCAATATTTTGCATGCAAAAACTAAACGAAAAAGATGAAAAAACATTAACACCTATCTAACATCAATTAAAGACACATTCATTCATGCTTGTGCACTTTTTGAATGCTTAATTTTTAAAAATGATATTTTTATAATTGTAAATACATTTAAACAAACATTTTATTCTATTGTACTAAAATAACATTAAAAATGCTTGCATTAGGCCAAAAAATATGAAAAAATGAAAAACATCTCTTGATAATGAAAAAAATTCAATATTGACTACTCCTTTTAATATTAGGAAAAATAAAAGAATAAATATTGTGCATAAGTTAACCTTTTTAGAAGAGAGACTAGTTGTATTGAGACTAGTTGTATAAATTTTCACAATATGGTCTCATTAGAATAATCATAAATGTCCCTATAGAGTCTGAATGAATATAAAAGCATTGCCTAGGCAATTGAATGAGACTAAAATAGTCACAGTCCAGATAAAACACAAATTGGAATATAAATATACATATTTAAAAGGAAATGTTATACCCACATGTGTCATGAATGCATTTTCAAAGTTTTGCAAAAACCCACTATATAATTAAGAAAAAAATCAATTGATCAATATTAGAAAACTAGCTTTCAAAAAAAATTGAATAAGTATCAATCAATGATGTTTCTATCGTAACCAATGATTCTAACACACATGAAAATGAATCAGAACCAATAATCAAATCTCTAATACATGGATTTTTTGAAACACAATTAATAAAAGACTTATAAAAATAAATTATTGAAATTACTCCTTAAAAAATCAAAACATTAGGTATCTTTGAGGATAATTTCTATAAAAAAATGAGTTTTCCAACTTTATACTATGGTTATAGCCATCCCAATGATGTCACACAAAAACTCTCATACCAAAACATTTCAAAGTGGGATTTCTTGCCAAAAAAAAAAATGATGTTGCAACCCACATCACTAATATCTTCTTTAAAGCTATAAAAATCATTATACATCAAGTTTAGAGTTGTGCTTGGATATGCATATGAAAATGTGAATTAAACAAACAAAATCTTTTTTCAAAATATGTTATAAATAAAAATAACCTAGAAAAAGTCCTCAAATCACCAATAGCCTATACATATTTCAAAATCAATAGAACATTACCTAACTATTTTTTAAAATTAAAGTAAAAATATTTTTTCAATGATTAAGCAATTGGGACCACCAACATTTTTTGCCATATAAACATGTGTTGAGCACTTTTGGGAGTCATTTTGTCATGCATTATAAACAAAATCTGATAAATTTAAGAATAGGCATAGTTGAAAAATTGAATATGAAGAAATTGACATAATGATTATAAAAAATTCAGTTATAGATAGTGATTATTTTAATCATAGTTCTAATGTATTCAAAAAATTAATGTTACAAAATGAACAACTATTTGGAAAAGTTGTGGGTTAATTTTTTGTAACAAAATAGAGGAAATGAGGATAGACATTTCATGATTTGGGTACAATATGCACCCATATATGGGCATTGCTCAAACACTAAAATCAAAAAATTTATAGACAACTACATATCTTGTGATTCAACATTGTTTGATGATAATTTAGTTAGAATACAAACACACTATCATATGGGTACTTAAAAAAAATAGAAAGTATCATTGTATATTCAAATTTCCATTACCTCCAATGAAAATAGCCACAATATTAGACCCATTGGTCCAAGGTAATGAGTTTTACAAATAAAATGTTACAAGAATTTTGACTCAGCTTGAGCATAAAAATATACCAAAGACACAACATTCAAAATATGTTTGCAAGATGAAAATTTGTCTAAAATAAAACAAATATTTTCCTTCCAATATTGTTAATCATGACCTATCATAATCTTAAAAAGACATCCATTAGATATTTGAATAAATTCTTTTGAAAAAAATAAGTCTATGCATTATGGTATGCTAACACAGATGCACAATTCATCTTGGATGCATGTATTGCTGCAACATATTGTTGCTCCTATATGAAAAATTTTGATCATACATTTACAAATGTTTTTTGTAAAGTGTATGATTAATTTTCTTATAACAATGACAATAAACTACAAGGCATACAAAAACTTGGAAATACTCTTCTCTAACATCAATAAATGTCAAATCAACAAGTAGTGCATATTATGCTTTCATTGCCATTACATTATAGTTTAAGGAAAATAATTTTCATAAACACATTGCCATAAACAAAAAGAACATACATCTTGAAAATCCTAAAACTATTAGCATAGGAACTAGACACTTCAAAAAACATAATATGTGCCTCTCCTAATGAAAATTATATTGCAAGACCAATGCATTTGAAGCACATATGCTTGGTTGAGTATGTGGTATATTATTTAGGAAGATCTATAAATAGAAAGAAATGAGAAAAACTACACATCATTTAACATGTTTGATACAATATATATATATATATAGATCCTAAAAACTATTACAAAGAAAAAATAATGTTGTTTATACCATACCATGACAATGAAGAGACATTGAAATAATATTTCATCACATGGTCCAATGCATACTTTTTTCACAAGACATGAATAAACAAGATTGAAAACATGTTTATTGCACAAACTATAACACAACAGGGTGATATTGACACTACTAAAGAAAACCTAGATGCTACTTCATCCATGTTATTTGACATTTCAACATAGATAAATAAAAAACAATAAAATACATGCTACTAGTGAAAAATATGGCATAGGTTATGATTTACATTACATTGGAAATAAAAAATTACTCAATATTAAATAATTGCAAAAAATTTAAATAGCCAAACCTTAACTTCTAGTAAGTAAATAAGAATGTTTAAACTTCTTAAAATAATTAAATAAAGAGAAGCAACTAATTATCAAATATATTACAATAAGGAAAAGACTTGCATCAAATAGTCTAATCTATTTATTCTTAATAGGAGGAGTGGGAACAGGGAAAACATTCACAGTAAAATTAATATATCAAATAATAACACAATTCTATAACAAATAACTCAATAGTGATCTTCTAAAAATAAAAGGAATCATTGTCGCATACACTAGAAAAGTAGCATATAATGAAAATGGTGTAATTTTACATTTTGTCTTTTAATTTCCATATAAATCTACTCATAAGCAGACACTAAATTCAAATATTCTAGATATCATAAGCAAACAATATCAACAATTATGCCTTTTATTTATTGATGAAGTATCATTACTAAGAATCTACAGTCTTTACAATATAGATAAAAGACTTCACCAAATTATGCATACACCTATAAAAGCATTTAGAAATGCTGACATTATCTTTTTTAATGACTTTTACCAAACAAAATCTATTCAAGATTAATGGATTTTTTAGTAGCCAATGTTGGATGTAGAAATAATTCCATACAATTTTTGGCTTGACAATGTAAAAATATTTCAACAACTGATCATTAGACAAAATGACATGTAATTTATTTGTATTCTAAATCATATCAAAACTTGAAACTAAACTATAAAAGACATTTAATACTTGAATACAATGTGTTATAGACTTGCTCTTAATGACCATTTTCATATCGATTTCACATGAATAATGATGTGAAAAAGCACAATGCCAAGATGTTTTTTATTTTTAATAAAGACACATTTAGTCTAAATGTTGTTGACAAAAAGATAAATTCTATCCATGAAAACATTCCAACTGATGAAAAAAATTATTGCCTAGCACAAAAATCTTGAAGCAAAACGTATTGGTCAAATTGATTGGTGGAAACTCTGACATTCAAGATGGGTTGGTAAATGGTGCAAATGGAATTATCAAACATTACATGCCTATAGAATTATACATAGTTTGGATAGAATTTAATGACAGTTTCATTGGAAAACTTCAACAAAAAAATTCCTCATCATAGTCACTCAATTCCTCCTCATCCCTCCTCGTCCTTAATCACTCCATCTAATACCTTGATGGTGGTATTTTTTGGGGGTTTAACAATGTTAGGAACTACAAGTGAAAATTTGAGTGCTAGCATAAAATATAAGACATAGTGATCAAAATGATGTGGAGGAAAATTTAAAACATAAATATTTAACACCTATGAAAAAATATGGGCCTATTAAAAATGACGTGATTCACAATTGAAAATCCACCAGAAAAAACTCAAAGCAAGTAAAACCACCATAACACCAAAAATGGGTAGTAAATAAATGAGGATCACCAAGATATGTGATTTATTGAAACCAATCAAGGGTATATGCACAAATTTAGGGGACAAAAAACATGACACAATGAAAAATACAATCCATTTTATGTAAAGGGTGTATACCATTTTTTTAACCAATGCATAATTAACAAAGGGTCTGTCCTGACCCTAAAGGGCATACACCCTTTATAATTCAAATAGAGTACAAACTTTGGATTGTAAAGGATTCACACCCTTTGCAAATGGTGTATTCCCTTTACATAGGGTGTACACCCTTTTCATAAGGTGTATGCCCTTTTCAAAGACATTTTTTTTCTTACAACTAGAGTTATTTGTTTTGAAAGGGAAGTATTTTTTTTGTGTTTTTTAATTATAAGTTTTTAAAAAAATATATTGTACTAAATATGACAAATTAGGACCACTCAACATTTTCTAAAATTAATTACAGCACTGTAGGATTTACCATTCAGAAGTTAGTTTCTCAAATTTTATCTAGTTAATACTTAGTTTTTAGAATTTTAGGATCAGAAGATAGAATGATAAATGAGGTTACAAATCATGTCACATATGTAATAGATCTATACAATTAAGTATTACATGTTTGTTTTATCTACTTAAGTATTCCCTATCTACTTTATCTACTTGAGTATGCTCTACCTGATTAAATAGTTGAGCCATGGCTTGATGTTAAGGAGTATTACCTACCTAAATACACAATCCATATATTTATATTTACTATTCCATACTAGTGTCAAATTAATTTTCCACTTACTTAACCTAGTCTACTTCAAAGTCCTCTAGAAACTTAATTGAAATTAGGTCTCTTCCTAACCATAAATTATCTCTTATTCTATCATAAAAGGTCTTCTGAGTATTGGTAATGAAAGACTAATGAAATTATTCTTTAGTATTATCTCTTGAATTATTAACATATGTATTTAGATCAAAAACACTTTAAATTACTTAAAATAGGGTACTCAATCCCAAGATACTATTCTGCCTTCAAATAAAACACTTTGTTGACTCCTAAAGCACTCAATTTTACATCCTCACTTATTTGAATAATACTATGAGGGTTTCACCAATTATTTGACTCAAGATTCTTATTGCATGAACTTCAAATAAAAACTCATATAACAAAAAATCTACACTTTATAGGTCTATTAGGCCAAATTCTACCTCTTAAGGACTTGATACAAAGAGGTTTACAACTACCTTATTTTTTTGACTCATTCAATTAAAAAACTCAAAAAAATTATATCAAGACAATGATACAAGACTCATAGGTATCTTTACACAATCTCAATATACCAATTAGATCACTAAAGTGCCCAAAAAGTTGAGTAAGTCCGAAGCACTACTACAACATTATGTATAGGCATGTTTGGTATTCAAAATATGCTATTAATCTAAGCTCATCAAAGTTTTATTATAAATATTTATTAAGATGTTTGGAGACTATCTCTGAGGATAACAAACCAATTTCTTTTATTGCTTTCTTAATATTTAGAATTTAATGGAAACTCTACTCTTTAGGTCCTGATGGCCTAATCTACTTGGAAGGATATTGAATTGGATTAATTGTTAAAGGTTTTTAAATAATTTTACTTTTAATTATTCTATAGCATTTACATAATAACATTGGACCCTCATAAGAGGTTTATACTTAATTAACAAAGTTGTAGATGTACTATACTTAGATTTTGTTATCTTTGCCTTGGAATCTTCTTAACAACCTTGTTCTCAACATAGAAAATTAAATTTAATTAATGGGTCTATCAATATGCATAAATTAATATCCTATAGCATGCAACCTATATCATATATATAGTAGTGATACAGTCATTCATACATTGCATCTACCACATACATGGTATCACATATAAGTATTTGGTCACTCATACATAACATGTTCATGTGGTTGTGATATGGTCACTCATATTAAACATGAATGTAGCTAATAACCTTAGTTCACTCCATTTGCACCTAAACCATTAACCCAAAACACCAAACCCCTAACCCTTAACACTAAACCTTAAACCCTAAACATTGAAACCTAAACCCCAAACCCTAAGCCATAAACCCTTAAACATGGGCACTAAATAATATACCCAAACCCTAGACCCTAAGCCCTAGACCTTGAACCCTTAACCCTAATACATTATCCCTAAACCAAAAATAACAATCCATAAACCCTAAAATTTAGACCCTAAACATATAAACTTAAAGCATTAAATCCTATACTTTATACCCTAAACCATAAAACCTAAATTTAAGCCCTTAACCCTAAACCCCAAACCATAAACTTAAAATCCTAAACCCTTAAACCCAATTGTAATCCCTTAACCCTAAACCCCAAGCCTAAAACCATAAACCATAACTAAAAATTCCTTAACCAAAAATTCCTAAACCAAAAATTAAAAAAACCCAAAACCTTAAACCTTAAACACAAAACTTAAATCCCTAAACCGTAAACCCTAAACCCCAAACCCTAAACCTTAAACACTAAACCCAAAATCCTAAACCCTAATCCCTAATCCTTAAATACTAGATCCCAAACCTAAATACTAAACACTAAGTTCCAAACCCCAAACACTTAACTAAACCCCCAAGACCAAAACCCTAAACCTTACATCTTAAACCCTAATTGTGAAACCATAAACCCAAAACCCTAACCCAAAACACCAATCCCCAAACCCTAAAAGCTAAAATCTTGGTCCATTGAGCCATAAACCATAAATCCCAAACCTTTAAGCATAAAATATAAATTATAAGCCCTAAATCATAATCCCTAAGCCATAACATTGAAACATAAACCCTTACTACTAATCCCTATACACTAAACCCTAAACATGAATCTTAAACCATCAACCATAAACCTTAAACCCTAAATTTATAAATCCTAAACCTCTATCCATAAACCATAATCTTGAGTTATCACCTATATAGAGAAAGGAGAGGGGGCATTGTTTAAGCCATATCTTGAAAGGATAAGGGTCATTCTAACCTATATAGATAAAAGAGTGACTAGGGAAATTCATGTAAAAGGTTTGAAGGTGGATTCAATATGAATTCCTAATAATTTGTGGGTTTTTTAATCAATGGGTCTATAAATATGTATAAATGGATACCTTGTACTATTCAACCTATAACATACATATAATAATTATATAATCATTCAAACATTGCATCTACCCCATACGTAGAACTACATATAGGTATGTTATCAATCATACATGACTTCTTCCTATATTCATGATATAGTTAATCATATCAGACACAAATGTAGCTAATCACCCTAATCACTCAATTTACACCTAAACCATTAACCCTAAAACGAAAACCCCAAACCTTAAACATCGTAAACCTTAAATTTTGAACCCTAAATCTAAAACTTAAAAAACTTAAACCTTAAACACTTAACCCTAATGCATTATCCCTAAACCAAAATAATAATACCTAAACCCCAAAACCTATACCCTAAAAATAGAACCTTAAACCCTAGAGTTTATACCCTAGACCCTAAGCCTTAAAACCTAAACTTTAAGCCCTTAATCTTAAATATCAAACCATAATCTTAAAATCATGAACACTAAATAATAAAACCTTAACCCTATACCCTTATTATAAAACACTAAACCTTAAACACAAGATTTAAAATCATGAACCTTAGACCCTAAAAACTAAATCCCAAACCCTAAACCTAAAACCCAAAATATTGAACCCTAACCTCTTAACACTAAACCCTAAACCTCAAAAGTTTAACCTTAAACCACAAACCCATAACCATAATACATCAAACCAAAAACTATAGACCCTAAATCCTAAAACTAGATAAGCCCTAAACCTTAAAACCTAAACAATCAACTCCAAAAACTAATCTATAAACTTTGAACCCTAAACCTTTAACCAAAAACCCTAGAAATGAAACTTAAATTACAAACACTAAACATAAATTCTGGATACCACACTATAGAGGAATGATGCAAGAACTAGTTGTTCAGCTGAACCCCCTCTCCACTTTCTTATCACAACTCCTACACAAGCAAAAATATTTAAATGCAAGGAGAAAACATGCCATAACAAAGTCAATGGAACAAATGCAAATAATTTACACTTATGACCCACATCCTTCTTTAAGGATAACTCACAAACATGAGAAGATCCAAAATGTTTCAACCCTTTCACTCAATAATTTGGGAATAACTATGTCTAAAAGAAGGATTTCACTTCATACGAAGCAAGCACAAATAGGTAACTTTTGATCTATCATCATTTTTCATCATCCCTCATCATTCAAATTAATGTTTTTATATGCAAGTGAAAAGAGGATATTATCTTATTTTCACCATGTAAATCATTTAACAATCTCCCTAGAATAATCTATCATGACCCTATCTAATATATTTGAAATGAATGGCAATAATCACTCTAGTACACTCCAATCAGAACAAAAGGAATTGAAGCACCATTCAAGATTCATCTAAAAAATATATTATTGAGTCTAAAATAAATTTATACTAACTAATATATTGGAACACACTCTGCTAGATGAGGGAGTGACTAGGGATGATGATAGAGTGATTAGGTATGTTGAAGGATAATGAGGGAATGGTTAGGGAAAATGAGGAATGAGGATAGATAAGGATAGGGTGATTAAAGATGATAAAGGATGATGAGGGTTCATGAAGGAATGATTAGGGATGATGAGGGGTGTAATTAAAGATGATGAAGGATTGACTAGGGATGATAAGAAATGATGATGGTTAATGAGGGAGTTATTAGGGATGATGAGGAATGATGAGAGTGTGACTAGGGATAATGCTTAGGATGATGAAAGAGTGATTAGGTATGATTAGTTTTTAATAAGTTTTATGAAGGAGTTTTTAGGTATCATCAATGCTGACAAGGGATGATGAGGAAGTGACTAGGGATGATGAAGATTGATGAGAGAGTGATTAGCAATAATGAAGGATGATGATAGTTAATGAGGGAATGATTAGGGATAATGAGGGACAATAAGAACCAATGAGGGAATGATTAGGGATGATAAGTGAATATGAAGTTGATGAGAAAGTAATTAGGGATGATGAGGGTAAATAAGGGAGTGTCCTATGTGAATTTGGAGTGCTAGAATATGACTCTATTCTATGTGACTTTGGAGTAATACATGAGATTCAAATTGAATAATACATAGATTGACCATATATCTAACATTTGTTTTAGAGTGAATGGTATCTTTTTAGAATGAATTTTAATGGTGTTTTGATTTATTCTATTTCAAATAGAGTCTATTAGGATGATTAACTACATTCATGTCTAGTATAAGTTAACATATCATGATTATAGGTAGATGTCATGTATGAGTGAGTTTATTATGACTATAGGTATGTTACAAGTTACATCATATAAGGAAGTCATTTATTTATATTTATAGACCCATTGATTAAAAACCCCAAAAATTATTTAAGAATCCATCTTCAAACTCAGATATTCAATCAAGTAAGGCATACTCAAGTAGGTAAAGTAGGTAGGGCATATTTAATTACGTAAAATATGGGGCATAATCAATGGTATAGATCTATTACAACCGTAACATAATTTTTAACCACATTTTTCATTCTATCTTCTGATCCTGAAACTCTAAAAGCTAATATTGACTAGAATGGAATTTGAAAAACTAACTTCTAAATGGTAACTCTTACATCTCTATAATCAATTTCAGAAGATGTTGAGTGGCCCTAATTTATTATATTTAGTAAAATAGATTTAAATTAAACTTATACTTAAATGAAATTTAAACTTATAATTAACATTTATTTTACTAAATCTATGTTTGAAAAAAGATACCTCTACTTGTAAAACACAAAAAAATACGTATCTTACGAGAAAAATACCTCTAGTTGCAAACCAAAAAAAATGTCTTTCAAAAGGGCGTACACCCTATGAAAAATACACTCCATTTGTAAAGGGCATGCATCTTTTACATATGGTGTGCATCCTTTACATAGGGTGTATGCACTTTGTAAAAGGTATATGCCCTTTAAACATTTCAAAAAAAAAATTATGTTTTCCCTCCAAATTTACCTTGAGCATAGGCTTAGAGATGTCACAACCTAGTAGTCTTTTTTGTCTTTGTTGACACATCTGATCAGGTAACTTTTATTATTTTATAAAAAACATTATATGGGTTTGTAAAGGAGAAAATCTAGTTTTAAATATATATATATATATATATATATATATATATAATGTTATAATATTATTTATAATTATTACTTAATTTATACATAACATACCTCATTATTGACTTTATACATATCATTACAAATTCCTTTATAACTTTTTTAATATTGATCGAAAGTTTATAAAATTTGTATCTCAACAATCTACACATTGCTAACTATGCTTTAAAAAAATTGATTTTTGTGAAGTTAAGGTCAAAAAGTTATGTTTGTATACTTTCAGTTTCAATTTTTTAGCTGTCTTGACTTGTAATATTATTTTAAAAATATTTATATAATAAAAAATATTCTCAACAGTATTTAACATTTCTCTTATCTTTATATGAAGTTTCATACAAAAATTCAATCGTTTACTCAAAAAAATGTGGTCATACACATGCAATCTCCTTATCTTTTCATTAAAAATGACTAATCTATTGTCATAAATGCATCTATTTTATATATTTTTATCATTTGGGTATTGAAAAATATTATATATTAGAAACTACATTTAAAATTACATAATTCATATTTTTATGTCATTGTCAAATTCTTTTTCAAAGTGTCTCTAATATTCTCTCTAAGTTAAACTATTATTATTTTCAATAAAAAAAGTGTCACTTTATACCCCCCCTTTTGTCCCCCATTATCCTACATCTACCCTCAATTGTTTTTCATATGATGTCATTTTATGATCTAAATAATTAAATTTAAGGACTTCTATTTTTATTTATATTGATTGAGTCATCATACCAGAGAGTGGAAAATAATTTTCAAATGATTAGAACAAGTAATCCAAGATTGGAAAGTGATGCTTAATTCATAATTTCAATATTCAATCCATTTAAGAGTGTTACACTATGAACTCTCTACATGCACACATCGAGAAGTGGGTACAAGTTATCTAACACTATTAAAAGGTAAATATATAATAGATTATAAACCCAATGACATGGTCGGTACTAAAAATATCTCTACTTCCTCCAACAATAAATTACATAAATTTAAAAATTATTTTATTAACAAAATGTAGATCAATGGTGACCTAATATACTTCATTATTTCCAATGAAAGTTAGAAGAATTTAATATCTCCTAAAACATATTTTCAAAAATTAAACTTGGGGTAAGGGCCTAGCTCAGTTGGCTAAGTCTTTCCTATTGTAAGAGGCTAGTCATGGGTTCTAGTCCCCCCCCATCCCCATGGTACTGGAGGGTGTGTCACACTAGCGCCACTGGTCACGTAAAAAAGTTTACCAGGTGCACTGTAGGCTATAGGGGGTGACCATGATGTTCCTGATTCTTGTAGCCCAAAAAAAAAATTGAACTTGAAATTTATACATCATCCATAACCATGTGCTAGTGTATGGTCTAGTATTAGCCTTAAGAAATGGATAACCTAGTAGTGTCACTTGGTATACAAAATTAAACTTTTTAAATATTCAATTCTTTGTGACATCTTACCATTAGAGGTGTGTGACATTTTACATGTGTTCAACCATATATTTAACATTTACATGTATTCTATGATGTAAATCCTTTAAATGTTGTGATAAATTTTCATGATCTTAAATACCATATAGCGTAGTTAGTTCATAAGCTTTTAGTCATTAGTGCCAAGAAGTACAAGAATCTTGTCAATTTTAGTAATAAGTATACTCTTGATGGTAAGAAGTAAATGTAATAACATCCTCACATCACCATATCATTTCCTTGTAGAATCCCAATTGGGTTTGTGCTAAAGTTGTGAAGTAATTTAAAAAACAATAACCAAATTAAATTGAATAACTGTTATCCTCATTTAAATATTAAGGCATTTTTCTACCATATCCATGGTGTAGAAGTATTTTCAAGAATTAATCTTAAGTTTGGGTATCATCATATTCATGTTAAATCTCTAGACATTTGGAATATAGTCTTAAAAATAAAGAAAGGATTGATTGACTAGTTGGTTATTCCTTTTATATTAACTCATGTAACTAATTCATTAATTTAAAGATGTTGAACAACATCCTCAAGCCCTTTATCTATATTATTTTTTTAATCTACCTTGATGACATCTTAATATTTAACAAACATGGGATGAACATCTACACCATGCTGAAATAATGTTTCACATTTTCCAAAAACATATTTTTATGATAACATGAATAAATGTTCATTTTTCATGTAAGAGATAAAATATTTGGGACATAGTACAGACACAAGGAGTGCATGTGTGAACCTAACCAAGATTCAAGTCATAAAGGAATGACAAACACTAAATAACTTTATATCTGATTCAAATATTCTCAAAATTAAAAAATTATACAAGAGATTTATGTTTAATTTGTATCTTTTAAACCAAACTATTATAGGTGGAACTAAATAAATTTTCATCTAATCAACTTCATAATAAATATAATTCTATAAACTAAAATTTAGACTCTATTTTGTGTTAGTACTTGTGTTACTTGACTATAAATTTGGAAGATCATCCAATTCATTCAATAATAAAATTAACTATCATAAATGGGTATTAAAAATATAAGTCCTAGAAAAGAGTTAATTTATATTATAATAGATTAAATAACATATTATTGGAATCAAATATATCTTTAGAGTATATACTTATTTCAAATGATGAGGTAGAAAGTAGGGATGGTGAGGGTCAATGATAGAGTGAAGAGGGATGGTGAGGATCAATGAGAGAGTGATTAGTGATGATGATAGATGAATAAATATTAATTAGGGATTATGAGGGATGAGGAAGGAGTGATTAGGGATGATGAGACATGGTGATAATCAATGAAAGAGTGATTAGGGATGATAAACCTAAGTGATTATAGATGATGAGGGATAATTAAGGTTAATAAGGGAGTGATTAGGGATGAGGAGGGATGAAGAGGGAGTAAATAGGGATGATTAAGAGATCAATAATTATGAGTGATGAGGAAAAAGTGATTAGGGATGATGAAGGATGAAGAGGGAGTGATTAGGGATGATTAGGGATAGTGAAGTTCAATAGAGGAGTGATTATGGATGATAAGGGAGTGATTAGAAATGACTAGGCATAGTCAGAGTCAATGAGAGAGTGATTAAGGACAATGAGGAATGATAAGAGAGTGATTATGGATGATGAACAAATTAAATTAACACAAAATGGTCATTTAACGTGTGGGGGTCATCAATATGACCTATAGTACCCCAATCACACTAATTTAGATCAAGTTCAAAGTGAGTAGCTTTCAAACTTCAATTTTGATAAACCTAAAAATCTTATAAATGTCAGGAATCAATCTATAAGGCATAAAAACATATAAAATGACTATATGTTTACCAAAATTGGATATCAATTGTAGAATTTATGGCCTAAAATCCCTATGTTTAATACCTAGACCCTAAAAATGCATAAGTACTAACTAGATTATATTTTGAAAAACTATTTTCCACATCATAAAGTGTGATACTGTGAGACCAACTCTATTAGATGCTGGGTGACCGTAATTTATTATATTTATATTTTTACATTTATTTTCCTATGCTTAACATTTAGAGTAGTAAATATAAGTTTCTGGCCAAAAATGTCTTCGTGTGTAACTCCCACATGTTTTAAGATCTTGAGAATATATAATGTGATTGTGTTATTAATATGATCACATTATTAAGTAACACAATCATGTTATTAATGTGATCACATTACTGAGTAATGTAATTGCATTATTGAGTAATGTAATCACATTACTAGCATTAATATCATGATCATGATATTTGAATTTGAATTTGATTCCCATGCCTTTTGGCTCAAGAATGTCTTAGATTCTCAAGACAAAAGCTTGGACTATCAATGTACAACTAAGTTATGAAAGGTATGATAAAAAATAACAAATTTCAACTTTGATTTCCAAGTACACTAAAAATTTCAATATGAAAATTTAAAAACTTAATATCATCACAATGATCACACTCTCCTCTTTACAAAAATATAATTTTTGGAATAATTTAAGGTTTCAAACTATGTTGATTTTTAACTATCTTTTTTAGGCCACTATATACTGCAAACATACATGCCTATACATGTTCATGTAATTTGTCTTTCATTGATCCAAGTGATAAACAATTTATATGGTAACCAACTAGGCCTAATTATACATACATTAAAAATTTTAATTTTTTTTTTTTTTTTTAGTTAGGTGCACCACACAGACATCTATCCATTTTTGTTAGTTTTTAGGATCTATTTATTTTCAAAATTCATTAAAAAAAGTTTTCATTGAAAAAAAATTTTAAAAAATAAAGGTGACATACTATAATATCTTATCTAAATTTTCTCCAAATGGTTTCAAATAATATAAAATGCTACTCAAAAAATGGTTTACAACACGACCATCTATCTACTATGTTTTTTGAAAAAATAGGAATTCCTCTTCAAATTTTAAATGTTTGACATAGTTATGATTAACCATTTTAAAAAAATCTTAGTGTTTTTGAAACTAGACTCAAAATGCTACATTTCATGTTTTTACACCATGTTTAAATTTGGAGTATAGATATCTCAAATTATCTATAGAATTTTATATTTCATAAATTTTAGGAAAATTATGTCTACGTGTAGGCCATTTTTTGTCCCCCAACTTCGTGCTCTTACACTTTTTCAAGGTGAAGGATGAAATAAAATAAGGATAAAAATATTTAGTAAATTCAAATCAAGGAACATTATATATATGCTTCCCTAATCAAAAAATGGACTTGATTTTTCCAAAATTACTCTAAAATGTATAGTACCTAAGAATACTTGATATGATTTTATTTTCAGTTATAGTTACTTAGGAGTGGAAATATAGTTCATGTACCAAATAAGTATATTCATTATTGTATTTATTTTCTAGTTTAATTATATTTTACTATATTCACATTGACTTAAAAGGACATTTCCTATTTGTTTGCATTTTAATTTACTTATAAGTACACTAGATTTATGAACATCAGAGTGTGGAAGCAGCCCCAATACAAAATCTATGTGTTTTATCCTTCCTTACCTAAGTAATTATATGTGCATGTTTCATTTTTTTTACTTCAAGACACACACACACACACACACACACACACACACACAACAAATTTAGGTATTATGTAGACACCTATTTTGGGTTGGGAAAAAGGTACATTATTGTAATGTTTTTAGTGTTTTTTTTTTTTTTTCATATGGATTATTATTTTGAATTAGTGTATTAAAAGAACTTTTTTATGTGTTTTCCTCCTCCCCTTTCTTCTCTACATGGTCCCATTTTGTTTTGTTATGTTAATTTTCTCTATCCTCTATTATTTTGTGCTTGAAGGACTCATGTATTCTTCTTCTCATTTTCCCTTGCATTTTATTTTGTTAGGATAAATTTAGCAATCTATCAATTCATCTTGTTTGGTAATTTTTCATCATCATCTCCTCTTTTCTCTTTGTCATTATTTATAGCTAATATTTAATAGCATAAAACTGAATTCAAGGCTAATATAAAAAAAATTATTATTATTTTATTTTATTTGTAACAAAATTAAAGTTAGTCCATCATATTCTATTTTTTTTAAAAATCAAGATTTTAATCTAAATTTTGATATTAGTTCAGTTTTATGATGAATAGATAGGCATTGACATGATATTTTATTTTCTTCGATTGATGGTGAATAGCATTTTGAAAAGGACATTATTATTTTTGTTAAACTGCTAGTTATTTTTTTGATTTTGTTTGGTAGTACCTCTGATAATGTTGAGGTTAGAGTTGCTGAAAAAATTCCTATAGAGTGGTTGTTAGGCTTTGGTATTTTTATTTTATGTTCATGAGGTGATGAGTTCCTTGATTTTATGTTAATTTGAGAGATGATTTGTGTTTTTATATTTTATAAAAATTTAAAATTTTGATTATAATTTCTTGAAATATAATTAATAGTGGGAACTCAATCATGACATTACAAATTCCCAAGTATTTTAAAGGAGTAGTAGCTCATATTTATAAGAGGTTTTCATAATTTTATAAATATAATTCCTTAATTTTCCTTGATAAAAACTTACCTTTTATTTTGAACACTATGTACAATCATAAGAGCAATAGACTTCCTTAATATGCCCAACTTTGAAAATTTATGAATGTTGTGAATGGTTTGAGAATTATGTAAATAATAATAAATATAAGTACAAAATAATAATTATTTTTAATTTAGAACTTTTTTAAATAATTTAATATTTTTTGTTTAATGAAGTTTCTATAATTCATAAACTAATACTTTATATCTACATTGAATATTATAACTAAAACTTTATGTTTTTTTTTCATGATAGAAAGTTTTTAAAATGATTAAATTTATGCAATGATTAATAACATCATTTTTTAATAAATTATTTTAAGACATTTAACTATTTATTAATTAAATATGTAAATTAAATTGATTATTCAGTAAATTAAGAACAATGAAACTATAATGATAGATCAAACAAGTGTATCCCTTTATAGATAATATTATAAATGGAAAGAGACAATGTATAAAGATATTATTGTATTAAAATTAAAAAAATGTTACACAAGAGTTTAATATTAGTATCCTCCATTGATTTGATTGGATATTTATCTTAAAATTGAATTGTACATTGTACACCTAGTAAATCATTATATAATTTTTAGATTTTTTACTTTATGGAAGCATTGTAATGAATATTTAAATGTATAGGAATTTAAAAGTTATAAAACAAAGGATTATGAAACTATATTAATCAATATTTGATGTTTAAATATAAGGAGGACATTAATCTTAATGAGGTAAGAGATAAATTAAACACTATTATGAGAGTATTTAATATAAATTAATATTTCCTTACAATTCATAAGGATCTCATTTATTAAATACAAATTATGTTATGAATTGTAAAATTAAAGTATTTTTTTAAAAGTAAAATCTTTCTAATAGTAAATAAGGTTTTATAACCAACCATATTTACCAAATCACATACACATCATAAGCACTCTTGGAAGCATTGTCATAAATGCCACTTTTCCTACTGTAATATGGGATTATTTTTTTATTCATATTAGTAATCTATGTTGTGATTAATTTTCAATCATTATGATGGTATCATTATAATTTACTTTTGTATCAGGGCAAAAGAGGGTTTTGACTGGGCCCTTCAACTAGGAACAATAAAGAAAGATAAGCATGACAATATAACTTAGATCAAACATAAATTTGATCTACATCTAAGTAGACCATATATAAATAAGGGAAGAGTCATATAATAGTAAGCATAACATCCTACACTCATCATCAAACAAAAACCAACCATGGAAAACTGCCAAAGATCTCAAAATTTACAATACTAAGTTCCTCCCCCTATCTCATTTTTGGGAGTGAAGGATCATGTTAGTTGGTTTAGTGGAATTTTTATAAATTATTTATTTTAATTACACACTAAAATATAATCATCTATTTATCCTAAATCTTATTCAATAAATAAAAGGTAAGATACTTCAATCAAATTAATGGGATGATATCTTTCACTATAAGTAGAAGATTCTTTAACATTAATTATTAAGGCCTTTGGATTCACCAAGGTTTCTTCCCCCACATGATTCCTCACCTTATTTTTTTTATTCATAATGTTTGTAGGAACATCTCATGTTTCATAATATTTTTTATCTAATACTAGTTATTTCAAAGCCAGAGCTAAATCTTTGCTCTCTAAAGTAATAACTCCTTTCACTTTAAGTAGTTATATAATGGCCTCTTTCCACCCAAATGTCTCCCCCTTTTTGTGAGATATTAAAATTCATCTCCAAGTGACCTATTACAAAAAAATTTAAAAATGAAATGGTAACCCCTCATAATCTAGAAATTGTAATCAAATTTAATCCTCCACTTTTAGATCATTTTTTATTAGTATTTTTTTATAAATATAACTGCTAACAAGAATTTGATAAAAGGTATTATGATAAAAATTATTTTAGTTTAATTTAACATCATTAAATCACCCAAGGCATTGCCAATAGCTATGAGGGATGATATGACCTAGAAATGATAAGGAAAGTGAAAAAATCAAACCTAAATAGTCTTATTATTAAAGAACTCAATGATGGGATTAAAGCATAGATACAAAGGTTTCATTATGATAAGTTTTATATCCTAACCCTGAGCCCAACACTCACCTAAAAGTACATTCATAATAGGAACAAGGGTATATTTCTAGTTGACTTGGTATAATGGGTTGACATAACTCTAAGATCCAAGCATGAAGATATATTAGTCATGGCCAACAACTATTAAACCAATAGATCACACCTCTAGATCTGAACCAACCTTTTGTGTGGAGCACCAAATCAAGTGCCTCCACATAAAACTTAATTGTGATAATATTTTTATAGGGGTCATAGGGCTTCACCATTGTTTTATTATATGGTTAAGGATGGAAGATCCCATCTACAAAATATTTACAAGTCGTGACTTCCTCCCCTAGTTTTTGGGTCACATTCTTACCTCACACTAACTATGTTAAACTAGGTGTCCTTATCCATGAGCCCTTAGCATTACCTTCACAAACACATATGGTCATCATCAATTGATAAGTTCTTTTGAATGATCTACCATGACTAGAATTCCATTCAGGGATACCCTAGAAACAAGTTATTCCTTTATTGGATGTTGATACCTTGACCCTAGTGCTTTAACTATCTCTTTTGATGCCCTTATTTTCTTCTTGAAAATTACATGTCATCATAACCACTTCCTCCCTTCTCTGACTAGAGTCTCTTACCAATCTCATTGTTGAAAGTTAGAATATTAGGTTGGAAGCCCTAATAGAGGGAGACACCATATTTACATTGAGAAAATTGGTAGCACTATAATTTGTATATAAATGTGGCTAGTTAGTCTTTTCTATAATTTTTAGTTATAGGTGAGAAATAACAATAAAATTTTAGGATAATGGGAACTTTGATAGTCTACTATTATTTACATTTTTTATTTATTAATTTAACATATTTTTTTAATATTTAAATTATCTTTAGATGTACTATGGATAAAGGATTATATTTAAATTTAATATAAATAATCTAATTAAAAATAATTAAGTATGATATTATTATTATAATAATAATAATAATAATAATAATAATAAATGCTTTAGCAATTATTTGATCTTTCTAGAATGTATGCTTTAACAATTATTTTATATTTCTAAAATGTATACTGGTGTTGAATAACAAGGTTCAAATGAGTTACAATGTTTGTACATATATAAACAATTGAATTGATATTTAAACCCTATGAATACATAAAACAAATTTGAAATAGTTACAAAAATTTAAAAAAATGGTCTATAGGGGATGGGTACACCCAAATAAAATGAAGACTCAAAATGTGAGAGTATAAGTGTATGTATTTTTATGGAAAGAATCAAAATATTTGAGATAATTTTAACATTACTACTGGTGGTGGTGGTGGTGATGATGATGATGATGACTACTTTATTAGTATATTAGTGATAAGAATTTTTCTAAAGCTTTCCCTTATGGGAAAAAAAAAGCTATCAATTTTGGTAAAGCTTAAGAAAATGATGTCAAAGGTGTGTAAGGTTAGCGTGTAAAATATTTTTGGAAATTCATAATTTTGATGCATAATGATAGACTAAGTTAATAAATTTACATATTTATAATTTATTTCATATGTTTTTATGTTTGTGAGAAAATCCTTGTTATTGTAGATGTTTCATTTAATATGAAAAATGAAATTTCTTCATTATATCTTTCACAACTTTTTAAGATCCATAATATGTAGTTACTTTGTGTTTTCAAGTGAAACAAAATAAGGTTATTATCTTATCTCTGGAAATTAAATATTTGTACTTGATATTTTTATTTAAATATTTCATATTATCAAAAGGGTTATAGTCTATCTAGTAAGGATGATGGCTATTTATACCATCCACCAAGGTAAAAATACCTCAAGATATATAACACATAGAGCTAAATAGATAGGGTCAAGATCATTCCCTAGGTGACTTTGATAGATTAGATGTCCCTTAGTCTTAGCTGTTTAGATGAAAGAACACTCAAATTTAGATATATGTTTACTAATTAATTTTAATTAGATATATGAAATCTAAAATATGTGCATATATTATGATATCTATGTAACTCTAATCTTATCAATCAAAATAAAAATGCTACATAGTGGAAACTTATATATAATATTTCTAAATTGAGAATTGTATCTTTTATATGTAAAATATTATGAAACTTGGTTTTGTTTTGATGATATGTATGTAATGTCCCCTTTTATAAAAATAAAACAATATTATTATTAAAATAAAAAATATTTTTAAATACTTTAAATAAAATTAATAATATACTTTAATTTGTCAAAAGTGCTTTATTGTTCTAATTTTCACTTAAGTGGGGGACTTTTAGGGTCATGGGCATTCTAGGGCCTTAAGTGGAAGCTATAAGGGATTTATACCTTTTAAATAGTTAAATTTTAGCTCCAAAATAAACACAAACCTTGGAGGGATTAATATAGAAAGGAGATGATGTTTCATTATGAAGATAGACTATCTCTTCAATAATTAAATTTCTAAGTTGAAGCATGCAAAAGCTTGAATTATTAATTTGAAGACAAAAAACTTCAAAGTGGTTGGAATTTAAAATAAAATCCCATGATATCTAGTTTTTAAAACTTTGTGAGGAGGTTTTATTGAGTGTATTTGGCACCCAAGGGTGTTTTGAACACCGTTTTGTCTTTAACATATCTGGTGATAAGGTTTGAGGGCTTGGTGAGTTGGTTAGGAGCATAAGAGAGGGTAATAATCTATCTAAAGTTGTATCAAACCATATTAGGGATCAACAAACCATTTCTGAGGTTGGTGAAGGGTTTTCAAGTCTTATTTTGTCCATCTCCTAGATGTGAAACAACCACACACACTTATGGTATTTTTATGATAATTTTTAACCATTTAACATTGGAAAAATCATATTCTTGAATGATTATTGTTGGCTACATTATTTGATAATTTTATATAATATTTGGAGTAATTGAATATTATTTTTTTGTGATAATTGGGCACCTAAATTAGTCTATAATTAATTCCATATATCTAGGGTTTGAATAAATTCAAAAAATTTGCATATTTAAATAGGGTTTGTTAGAAAACCCTTTATTTTAGTTTTTAACCCTAAAAGGGACATCATAGTGGTATCAAAACCATTTTATATCAAGCTATGGGTATCAACTTTTTTGTAAACTCTTCTTCATGTAGGGTAGTAACAGAAAGATGAAGACAACATTAGAAGCCATGTAAGAGATGTTGCAAGCTACACAAAAATCTCATAGGGAGCTAAGGGCAATGTGTCCTAAGGCATTGATAAAATTTGTAGGGCTAATCTATAGACCTCTAGAGTCTCCCTTAGAAAGAGAAAAATCACCATTAGAAGTGATGAATGGTTCATCACCATAAAAGATCAAGCTTTCCATAGAAGAGAAAGATGGAGAGTCAAACCCTCATGAGAATTCCAAAGAAGGAATAAAAAAATAAGAGAATTCAAATCTAAAAGGGGTTAGTGAATCGTTCATAAATTTATCCACCATAACTAAATAAAAGTGGGTAATATGTTACAACCCAAGAAGATTTTGATTTAGAACATTTTTTAGAAAAACTAAAAGTTGTAATTATGGAATTGGATCAATAGAAAGATGGGTTTGAATAAGAGGCTAAAAATAAATTTCAATATTTTGATAGTCCATTTTTTGGTAATCTATTTTTTGAGATGGATGTGGTAAAATCATATTACAAGTTATTATTTCCAAACTTGGACAGCTATAAAATTAATCTTATTGATACCACCAAATCATTGGGAAATGTTGGAAAGAATGACCATATGTCAAGTTTGATGCTTCATTATATATCATGACAAATTTGGGTTCATAATAGAAATCATAGTAAATATGGTGATAGAGTTAATATCACTTTGAGTGGCGAAAGGGTAAAAATATTCTTTCATAAAAGTTCAAAATTATTTGTACATGAAAGTTTTGGATCCAGGTGATCTTTGGAGATACAAGAAGGGTAAGGTTGAGGAATTTAATGTTCCTATTTTTAATGAATTCTTTCTCTCATACAATTAGATAGAAAAGAGGTTCATTAGGAATCTTATAAAGGATGTCATTCATTCCAATGAAGTTGTGGCAAGTCAATGCTCAAATTCCAAGAATAATTCCTTTGGAGTTAAGTCCTGCACATAAGGATAAAGTTATGAAAAAAATCACCATTATAAAGTAAGTGAGATACTTGATGTGGAAGGTGGGTGAACCATTTTATCTTTATGTACTTGTTACCATGCAAGTAATTTTAGTCATTATAGTGAGTGTTTATTAGTTTGAGACTACTTTTTAGGAAATTTCATTTACATGATGTGAAGGGGAACTTAAGGAGGATGTATTTATTCAAAATAGATTAGTTATCATGGGTCAGAGAGCTACTATAATACTCATTTCCAATCATACATTGGAGTGATCTTCCATTTGTTGAAATTATTGAAGCATTTTTAGCCATTTATGGTGGATTCAATTCACCACCATTCTGATTTTCAATAAAGGAATGCAATACTTCAATCAAGCTTCTTGGGCAACTCATTATTTGGTACCAAAAATAGGAAGCATAAAGTGAAAAGTTTTAGAAACAATCTTGTCAAGATATGATGAGGAAATATCCTCAATCATGCATGTTTTCAATAAATACATACATCATCGAGTTTATGGTAAGTTTTTGAAGTTTTTTGTGGATCTACATAGTGAGCTACAACATGGGGAAAGATCAATCCAAAATTTAAAAAAAAAAGTGAAAGGAATGTAGATGCTAAATTCTTATTCAGAATGGCTACTATTTGTCATATTTCTATCTCTCATAAGGATTGGGAATTTTTCATCATGATTAGTCTAGCCAAGGATGTAGTTTCTTCTAACATACTAGGTGAATTTTTTGACCTTGGGAAGAGGCTACAAAATCTAAGTTTGAGCAACCATTATAGCATTTGAGAATTCACCCCACTCCATTTTTGGCAAGTGTCAAAAATTATTTTAAAAAAATTGGACGATTAGGGAAACGAAAAAAGACTACAAATTCTAAGTTTTAGATACCAATACAATATGAGATAATCCACCCCACTTTGTGTTTGGTAAGTAATGAAAATTATGAAAATATATTGTTGGGATAACCCCTCTATTTTATGAAAACTCAGTGTATGTCAAGAGAAAAAAACTCTTTTTTTTTAAAAAACTCATCCCACTTCGAGATAAAAATATTTTGAGGTTTTTGTAGACATTCATCCAATCCATTGTGTGGGAACTCATCCCACATCTTGTGCAATAAATTCTAAAATTTCTACAATAACTCATCCCATACAATAATTCATCCACTTCATTGAGTGGGTACAACCAATCTCATGTGTGATAAATACGCCCATTTTAAGTGAAATAAATTCTATAAATTTAGAATTGGGTAAGCTCCTTGCAAGAAAAAAAAACTCATCTCATTCTCAATATGGTAAGTGCCCTTAATTTTGTAGTTTTTGTGTTAAGGCAAAAATATATAAATAGTGGTGTTTACCTCTTTTCAAGGAAGCATGCTTTGAGGAAGGAATTTGGAATGCCAAAATGGGAAAAGATGATTGGGATACAAACTCGTTGCACTTTCTTAAGAGGGAAGGGAAAGCTAAGGGAAATTCTAAAGGTGAAATAATTATACATTTATTATGCACTCATATGGCACCTTGGAGGTATGATTGGAAAGGGTAGAATGAAGGTGAAAATTTGAAATATTGGTACTTCTTTGGGACTTATGGCAAGGCTACCAACTCTATGAAGTTTATCACATAGGAATTTGGGAGGGGGCACTCAAGTGGGTCATAAAAAGGGCGTGGTTCTAATCTTGTTCAAGTTTGTTTATTTCAAGAAAAGTCATGAACCCTACATAAGCTTGAAAGGAGAGCCTTAAGTATCATTGAAGGTCATAATGGGTGATTTTATACTACCTTTTAGAAGCACTAATAATAAATGTGGGGAAGGTTTGGCTGGAAATTGAGTTTTCAACAAGTAAGAATAGAAGATTCTACCAAGGAAGGAGGATGTCACCTTTCTACAGTCCATGTATGGTTATGAATGGCAAAGGGAACCATGGAGGGAAATATTCATACCTTTTCTTACCATGCTACCAACAACATCACTCATTCACTTGGTATGATATTTAGGGTCATCAAGTCCATGTTAAAGGTAAGTTGTAAATGGAAACTTTAAAAGGGTGAGTTTTTATTGAAAAATATCATAAATGTGGATGATAAGAATTTTTTAATACATGCTTATAGCCCACTAAACACCAGATACTTGATTTTATATGCAATCTCTTTTGATAAATTAAAAAATCACATGTTCATGGAGAGCATGAGGGAAGATATTATAGGCTTCGTACTATTTGATATATCATTGGCAGGCCCTTATTACCTTCTTGGGAAACCAAAAAGATATTTCCATTTACCAATTGGGATGTGAGAGTGGTTAATGGTTCAAGCAAGGAAGGAGATTTGAACCACACTCTTGTTTATCAAGGAAGGAGGAGTGAAAAAGGAAGATGGAGAATTTTGGTTTTCATTGACATGTTTTTTCTATCTATAGGTTTAGGAATAACCCATACGAGTGTTGATAAAGAGACTCTCATGAGTCAAAGAGTTTAGAGTTTGCATAAATCCAAGGAAAGTATAATGATCATGGAGCGTGACAATCATGAGTGGGATTAACTGAGTTTATTTTCATATAATAATAACAATAAGGAACACATTGAAGCTCAAGGCTATGTTTATGAAACAATTATTTAGGGTTACAAGTTCTAAAGATTGAAGTGGATTCTAGTTATTTCAAAAATAATAACAGATGGTTTTGTAGTTGCTTGAGGGTAAGAAAATTTGGGAAGGGTAGACTGTAATGGCCCCTTTTTTGAAAATAAAGTAATATTATTATTAAAATAAAAATTATTTATAAATAATTTAAATAAGAGTAATAATATGCTTTAATTTGTTAAAAGTGCTTTATTATTCAAATTTTCACTTAAGTGGGGAACATTGAGGGTCATGGGTGTTCCAAGGCCTTAAGTGGAAGTTATAAGGGAATTGGCCCCTTTAAATATTTGAAGTTTCCCTTCAAAAGGATCATAACCCTTGGATGTAAGAATATAAAAATGAGATGATGTTCCATTTTGAATATAGACTATCTTTTGAATAATTGAATTTCTGAGTTGAAGCACACAAAATCTTAACTTATTGGTTTGATGATGAAAAACCTTCAAAGTGGCTAGAATTGATGATGAAAACCCTTGATATCTAGTTTGGAAAACTTTGTGAGGAGGTTGTATTGAGTGTATTTATTATCCAAGGGTGTTTTTAACACCATTTTTCTTCTACATGTGTGGCAATCAAGTTTGATGGCTTGGCAAGCTGGTTGGGAACACAAGAGAGGGTAATAAGGTGCCTAAAATTGTAGTGATCTATATTGGGTATCTTTGAACCTTTTCTATGGTTCGTGAAGGGATTTCAAGGTCTATTTTATCCATTTATTGGGTGTGTAAAAACCACACACACTTTTGTATTTTTGTGATAATTTCCAGCCATTGAACATTGAAAAAATTAGGTTTTTGAATGAATCTTGTTATCTATGTTATTGGATAATTTTCTATAATTTTTGGAGTAATTGAATATTATTTTGTTCTATAATTAGACACCTAAAGTAGTCTACAATTATTTTCATATATAGGGTTTGAATAAATTCAAAAGAGTTACATAATTAAATAGGGTTTGCTGGAAAACCCCTTGTTTTAGTTTTCAACCCTAAAGTGGACATTACAATGCACTTCAAAAGGGGTTGTTTAATATATTTGTGAATGAATTTGAATTAGGTATGAGATTTGATGCCATTTTTACCCCTTTTTTATAGGTTTTAATATATTTGGCATGTATCTTATGATCTTTTTGTTATGGAAAATCTTTGTTAATTTTTAAAAATAATAAAATATGTTTATACTTTATAACATTTTAGAAGTGTTATGTTAACATTTTTAAATTATGTTGAGTCAGTTATGTGGATGTTATCCCATTAATTACGTGTTTACCTTATATTTCTAATGTGTTATATTTGTATTCAATTTTAACATGATGATATATTTGTTTAATTCAATGGAGGGTGTTGAATGCAAACAACTACTATGGGTTTTGTCAAGCATAATGTTGAGGGAAACATGCCATATATTATTAAGGTCCTACCATGGTCTTCAACAATTGTCTTCATGACTTACCTGATGATAACATTGTTAAAAACTTGATTCAACTTGGTTCAATCTTATGCAGAATGTTCAAAATCTTATCATGAAAAATGTCAAAATGAGCTTGTAAATATGTTATACAACTAGGTTTCCCAATAATTTTCTTCACACTTTTAGCAAAATAAGCACATTAAATTGCCATGACTTGCTCAATGTAATACTTAACACTCCTTCAAAAATTGCCTTGACCTCTTGGAAAAATTTATGTTATTTTTTTATGGAACTAGCACCTCACATCTTGAATTAATAATGTTTGTTGTTGTGCACATGAATAAATATATAGGCTCAACATTGGGGTTTAAAAAATCCTCACAATATGCTGATCTTTACCATAACTTGAGGCAACTTTAAACAACTTTCATTGAAAATGGTTGGCCTCTGAAAATACATAAATTGAAAAGGTAATAGTTGACATTAAAAATATTGAATGTCGGGGTCTAACTTTTACTACACTATCAAGATTGCGATCCTAACAAGGCCTTTGGATTTTTCCTCCTTTCTTTTTTAATGGATATGCAAGAATGCAATATGGCATATACATCCATATCAAGAAAAAATAAAAATAAAGATTGCAATCTTTGTCAAAACTCTCTTTTAGTTGATTTCTAAGTATTCGCATCTATTCTCTTTACTTAGTTTATCCCTTAACATCTTTTTATCATATGGAAAATGAATAATTTTTTTGATTCTTTATATCAAATATATTCATAGAATCTCTTATTCGTATTTCACCTCTTCTTTTCCAATTATTTATAAAAGATTTCTTTTAATCTTGCACTTCTTCGCACAATTGCTAGTCATATTCGTTTGTTTGTTAGCAATGAAATAATGGATTATATTTTCAACATGAATGGCATTATTTGCATCAAATTCCAAAGAACGTTGTATTTATTGTGTACACGCAATATTCCACCAACAACCGTGAGGAGCGTCCGTAGGGGTTTGGAATTTGCCTTAAAAGCTCGTAGCAATGAAAAGTGAGAAAACAAGAGTTCTAAATTTCCACGTAACAATGAACGCCCTCATCAGATATTAATATAGGTCAACTGCACAACGGCCTGCCCGCGATGCATCTGGAAGTGCCGCTTAATATATGCTTTGGAACAGACGTGGTGTTGGGATTGCCTGCAACTGTACAGTTTTCTTCAATACCAGCCCAAATGTTTCGCTCCTGTCCAGCTTCTTTCCATTCATGCCATCAGGAAGGGTCCAGTCAAAGGAATGAATCAGCGAAGCCAAAATCAAGTGAACAATCTTATCAGCCAAATGAAGCCCCGCACATATTTTTCTTCCTGCTCCGAATGGTATCAGCTCAAAATCTTGTCCCTTGAAGTCCATCTTACTCCTTTCACTCTCCAAAAATCTCTCTGGCATAAATTCCAAGGGCTCTTTCCAGATTGCAGGGTCTCTTCCCATTGCCCAAACGTTGATCCATACCTGGGCGTGTTTGGGGATCCCAAATCCAGCGACTTCACACGAACTGTCGGCTCTGTGAGGGATCAACAGAGGAGCAACTGGATGCAATCGATACACTTCTTTCACCACTGCATTGAGATAAGGCAGACGGTCAATATCAGATTCTTCCACTCTTCTGTTGCGACCCACGGCCTCGTCCAATTCTGCTTGGACCCGTTTCATTATCTGAGGACTGTGAATGACTTCTGCCATTCCCCATTCTGCCGTCGCACCAGTGGCGTCACCACCCACCACCAATAGCTCCTGCCAGATTAGAAATAATGCCCGATGAAAAAAATTAACATGAAAGAATGAGAAATCTTCTTCTCCCTGACGATGGGTTCAGAAGACTACTCAAAAAATCAGATCTATAAATTTCAGAATACAAAATATTATAAAATTTAACACATACAAAAAGTAAAGCCTTGATTTCTGTGAGAGAGAGACCATCGCCTCTCAGCTCCAGCAGGACATCCAGGAAATCCTTCTCTGCCTCTCTTTCATGACGAAACTCTTTGTTTCTCCTGGCCAGCCGATTGGTTATAAATACGTCTAAAAAATTATAAGCTCGTTGTAAGTAGGTGTTCAACTCACGGCTCACGCCCTGAAGATCCAGGAACCCAAGACATGGAAAGAAATCAGCCAAATTGGGCTTTACTGCAAGCTTCACCCATGACCTAACAGCGTCGGTGAACTCCAGAGAGTCCGGATTGTTGGGATCGAACACTTCTGTACTCAACATCATATTACTTAACATATTCAGAACCGTGTGAGTCAGTGTTTGCGCAATGTTCACGCTCTTTCCCTCCATGCTGCTGTCGTTCAACATCAATCGAAGCATTTGGAAGATTAGATCTCTTCTGAGATGCTGCGAAGCTTCGACTTTCTTGGGAGACAAGAGCTCAGTGGTGGAAATACGCCTGAGTTGCCGCCAATAGGGTCCGTATTGACCCCATGCTATTGAGGTCTTGTGATAAGAGAAAACCTTCACTGCTTGTATGACGCTCCTCCCAGAAAAGATTTGGTCGTGGGATTTGAGGATCTCCTTTGCCATGGCAGGGGAAGAGACCACCACTGTGGTCGTCATGCCAAGGAAGAGTGTCATCACGGGGCCATACTTCCGAGAAAGGGCAAAGAGCGACTCATTGGGCCTTTTCCCAAGCAGAAATAGGTTTCCTACAAGAGGCCAACCCGGAGGTCCAGGTGGAAGAGGAAGAGTCGCCTTCTTCCTCGTCCATATTAATATGGAGACCAAAACACTGCTAACCAGCACAGAAAAGCAATACACATATTGGGTATCCATCAGTATTTAGTATTGGGGTATATATCAGAGCTCCAGCAGACATATATAGAAACAACCGACTGATTAATAGTTAGAGGTGCGTATATATCAGTTTTTGGTTCAAATCTGAATATAAAACTGATCAAATCTGCATATAAAACTGATTTACATGTGAGGTCTTAGGGAGCCATGAATTTTAAAAAGCGTTCTCTATTATGAGAAGCGTTCATCTACAAAAACATTTACGGTTGGGTTTGAATGCTTTACCAATTTTCATTGACATTTTAATCTCTAAGCTTCAAAAACATTTACGCAACCGATTAGAGATACCGAAGTCTTATCCCACTTCGGATTATATATATATAAATAAATAATACAATCGATTCAATGAAAACGTCTATGGGATTTAATTAATAAATGTTTTATATTATGGACGCCATACAGTGTGAACAAAATAATATAAATATGATCATACTTCATTGCATACAGTTGTCTCGGTTGTAAAATAGGTACCACCTATTTTACAGGGCAGATTTCCATTGTTTTCATTACAAGCACATGATTTTCCTTAAAAAGTGTTTTATTGCATATAATTGTCTCGATATTTTACAAGCACATGTTTTACACCCATCTCACCATTAATTTAGTTGGTTTTAAATGTGGATTTTGCATTGGAGCATTGACGAAGAGCCCTTTTATTCTTTTATGTTGGAGAAGATAAAGAAAAAGGAATAAAGGGTCCTTTCATATTTTAATTTATGAATATTAACATTGTTTATTAAGGTATTTATTTTATTAATATTAGTTGTAGAAAGTATTTATTATAATTATTTTGTTTATTATTTTGTATTGAAAATTATGTAATATAAAAAAATTGAAAAGTTTTATTTTTGTGCATTTTTATTTGTTAAAGGTCATTGATATGATAATTTATCTAAGGAAATTCAAGAATTTAACATTAATAAATGGAGGAAAATAAATATCATATCTTAAAAAAAATTCCTTGTTTTTAATGTTATGTTTTGCTTCCTTCAATTTTTTTAATTTAAATATGTAACATTAATTTTTGAAATAATAATATAATAAGTGGATAATAGAAGTCATATTAAATTTGGACAGGACAATGCAAGATGTGGTGTAATCGTTGTTAATAAATTTTAGCTACCTGCCGCATAGATTAAATTGCTTGGATGACTTTGGAAGTGTGTGGATACTTGAGAGTTTGAAGGTTGTAAGTTTTCTATGGATTTTGGAAGAAAGGCAAGTGTTAGACAAATTTGAGTTCAAATTACAGAGGTATATCTGTAGTTTCAAACTCTGAATACTACACTATAAGATTAACGCCAACTACACCATTTGTATGTTGTGAAAGCTACACTCCAAAATTAACAGATACCCATGCCTAGTTTTGATTCACTACATACGATACATGGTATTCATAAAACAATATTAATTTCTTTTAGTTGTTTCTAAACATTTTTTTTCTATTCCTTATAATTATAAATGTCTATGATTATATGCATTTTAAAAAGGAGAAAAATCCTTATTAAAAAAAGATGACAATGTTAGTTATTTTTAATATTTCTATGATCTGATTTTATCTTCTAGTATTTGATTTAAAATTATTGTTGTATTTTCAAAAAATTACTATTAATTTACCATTATTGTTGCCTCTCAGTGCAATGACCTATGCCAATAATTATTTTTGGTCAAGGATCATTGTAATTCAGTGCTTTGTTATTTCACCATGGAAAAATGAAACCCAACACCCAGTCCATGAGCTTTGTTCCCTAGAAACAAGTCTTTGGCTTAAATAAAATGTGCAAATTAGATAGTAAGTCAAACCCTAACACAAAATATTTCACATGCTTTAATGCCAATACATCCCTGATAGCCATTTTTGTATCCTTTCTTTTTGTTTATTTAGACCAAATTTTCAATTAATAAATTGTTAATAAACCTACAGTTTTACCTTTAATATTATTTTTTTCATTATTTATTTATTTTATTTTATCCTTATTATTTTTTATTAGATAGGATTAAAAAAAGGTTTTGGAGAGTCCTACAACCCTTTAAAAAAGATAAAAACATCTAAGCTTAAATGAGATGCCAAAAATAGTGGTCCATGTGAAATCAAACACCCAATAAATAGCTAAGCCATAGCCTGCCATAAGGAACACCCCTATATACATCCAAACTCTAGTAATAAATAGACAGTCTTCCGCAAAACTACTAGCTCCATGAAAAAATCCCACAACCAAAGTAAGAAGGCCCTCTTGAGCCAAGAGACAAACTAGAAAACTTTAAAACCATCCTTAACTATGTAGCAAAAACTACTGACCATCAATGAATGGTGGTATTCTATGAAGATCAAATGAATATCAAGAACCACCCCACTAAAAATAGGGGATTTTATACCAAACTTCTACAAAAGGAAAGTCCAAAAATCAACTTTTTAAGGGCAAAGAACCTTATACAAATCATTCATTGGGGGACCCTCCAGAACATAGGGACATGCTAGAAGGATTCTAAACCATGGCTTCTCTACCTTTTTTTCTTTTTTTGCACTTTGGTCCATTCTCCCTTCTCATTTGTAGGTTGAAATTTTATCCACTCCCCCTTACCTTCTACCATTTCTAAGTAGAGGGGGATTGAAATCTCAATTGATTTCAAAGGTTTGTGTTTCTCTTTCAATAACTCCACTAGATCCACCCTTAATATTTTGATCCCTCATGACATCCCATGAGGGCTAGGTTATTCAGAGGTAGTCAAAACCAAATCTAGGACCTCCATATCTCAAACAACTTTATTAATTGGTGTAAAATTTAGATATTTTTTTAAAATTATCTCATCTAACTTTATTTCTTACTCTTCAACCTTTCAAGTTTCCTCTCCTAAATCATTATCATTAAAAATTAGGTCCCCATACTATCCAAAAATTAGAGGACCTTTTCCACCAAGTTGGATCCTTTCTTTTTTTAGGTTGTTACACTTAGAGTTTATCCAATACTGAAACACCTACAACACTTGAAGGGCAAGCCTTCATAGTCCATAGGTTGAGTCCACACATAATCTTATACAATCAGGTCAATGGAGGCTAAAATATCAATAGAGGTATCGAGGGTGGCTAGGATTCTAGTGAAATTAGTGTGAGATTGAATCAGTGGCATTATCTATTTACTAGAAGATACCCATTGACTTCCTAATCTTCTTAAAGAAAGGGTCAGACCAAAGTGGAGGGGAAGATGAGATAGGTAGAGGTAGATGGGTGGGGTAGAGAAGGATTCATTGAGTGGGTTGATAGTTGGAAACCAAGGTTTTGTTGATATTTGGCACTAATCCCAGCTCCACTATTTCTCCAAAATTAGGTCTTTATCTAATATGAGGTTAAAATTACAATAAAAAATCCTTTTGTACTAGGATTTAGATCCACCTTACCTTTTAGGAGAGGTCACCACTACTTGGATATCCAAGTGTTCAGATCTATGAGATTTGGCTAGAGGTTGTTAGAATAGCATATCACTTCTCTACATAGAAAGTATCTTATTTTATCTTTATTATTATTTTTATTTTATTTTTTTATTTTTTCATAAAATAAAATTATTTATTATATTTATTTTTAATGACATAAATATTAATATGATTAATATTATTAAATTATTAATATTTTTATTTTTATTTTGATAGATACAAAAAAAAGATTCATCACTTCATTAACAAGGTGAATATACTCAAATTTATCTTAGATTCTATTTAATGTTTATTTTATTTTAGACACCTAGTTTTATTTTATTGAGTTAAATTTCATATGGATTGAATAATAAATATTTATTTCATTTTTATTTTTGAATAGATGTGAGACTCAAATAATTTATCTATTATTTGGTTTTAAATCCATTTTATTGTTAACTATTTTATAAAATGTCCCAGTGAAATTACAATACTTAGGATCTTTGTCTACTTCTATACTCTCACATTATCTTTGTTTAAAAATACCTCATTATATGGATTTAAATATTTTCCTAGAGACCTAGATTTCATTGTGAAGAAATTCTTCTTTTCTATTTTTTTATAGTTGTGTGAATTGAACACTCAACCTGCATCCATATTAGCATTACAATATCTAATGGTAAAAATAAATGTTTCTAAAACTAGAAATATGTGGAAAAAATAGAGGCAATGAATATTCTATAGAAATTGATGGATTATCAATTATTTAAGCTCCAATCCTGTGTTATGTTAAAGTGAAAACTAGAAATGTTATATAGCATAGGTCCATAGGGTGAGAAAAATCTATTCCAAAGTGTATTGTCTCTATGTCATCTCGTGTGAATATAATTTTAGGTTGAAGTGAAACCCTACCACACAATCCTATTTTGACAAGATAAAAAGATGAAAAATAATCTTGTAGTAAAATGGTGTGCAAGTCACAAGTCCATTATAGTTACAGAGTATGTCAAATAAATTGTGAGATCTATTAAAAGATAGGGATTAAAACATTGCTCTTTAATCAATGAATAAGTAACATTGAAAAAACTACACCTTGATTATTATGTTTAAGCAAACAAAAACTTAAGGTTACAGAAAAAAAAACTATGAGTAGATCATACACTATACTTAAGAAAATAATTAATAACTTGCACTGTATCTTGTCATGTAGATTATTTTTCTATGCTAGAGAACAACATGAAAAATTTAATGCCATCTGAAGATTTACGTTCTACTTCTTAGGAATTACATTTACAAGATCTTGAAACTTAAGAAATAAGAAAAAAATATGAAAAAACAAAGAAAAAATTGCATCACATACTTTAAAAAATCTCATTAATATAGATACATATAAGCAATAATGTTAGCAATACTTTTCAAGCACTAATGATGCTTTGAACCATGAAAATATTTCTAAAATTGCATCATTCAACTATATTGTTGGTGATTTCCTTTTTGACACAATTCAAGTTTTATTGCACTTTTCTTATACATCTATTATGAAACAAGTTGGGATCATTGACTATTTTATAATTTTAATAAAAAATGGTGATGTAAAATCATTGAACTCATATGCTCATCAATTACGTCTAATTTGTTATATGATTTGCATCATCTACATGATAGAATCACATACTTTCATAGAATGATAATTTCTAAAAATAAATTTACAGATCAAGGCAAAACTATTCTATGGGGTGACATGATTTATATCTAATGGTTATCAAAATGGTTGGACATACCAATTTGCATCTGGGCTCTAACAAACAAAAAATATTTACATTTCAACAAAAATAGTTCTATACTATTGTAATCAATCTTGTTTAATGATAAAACCCTGACTTGTGGCCACTTTGAGCCATTATTTTTTTTTAAAAAGAATCAATAACTTAACCTTTGATACAAAACTATCAAAAACTTGCAATAATCTACTTTCTTGTTGGAATGCCATATTTCATGAGATATAATCATGTGGCATATATAGGTAACTTCATTCAACTCAAAACACGGTGAAAGCTTATTCAATGACTATAGTTTTTTAATTGAATAGGAATTTGATAGTCATGTTTTTTGGTGATATATATCTTAGTCCTTCAGTAATTAAATTATTAGAGTGCATAACAATGCAATGACTTCTTTAGAAGTTTGTAAATAAGAACTCATAAAAAAAAACCTCCAAAACATTTTTGATTGGATAACATACATTGCAATGATTGTAATGCCCTATAAGCAAAGTGGGATGAAGGTAATGTCTTTTATTCCTCTTGGCTTTCAAAAATTATACAAATCAAGATTTGAATATGGTCAGCCAAAACCAAAAAAATTACAAAATATATTGCAACTGTCCTCAGCTAAAAAAACATACAACATTATTTACTTTGAGATAGATACAACTCATATTCACTATGATCTATTATAAACAATTTGTGTAATCGACATTTCATCTAAAATGTATCATGGCATTGATGAAAGCTCACCAAATATTGCCTAGTCTAATAAAAATTATTGAATATCTTTATGCTCAGTAAAATAAAAGATTTGTAGTCAAAAATCCAAGAAACATATAGCCAAACAACATAATGAAAAACTTTCCAAAAACATTGACACAAATATATACTAAATATCACTACACTTTGTAAAAGTAATGATATGTAGCTAAAAAATCAATATTTTACATGTAAATAACATAACAAAAAATATGAAAAAAAAACATTAGCACCTATATAGCATCAATTAAAGGCACACCCATTCATGCTTGTGCACTTTTGAAATACTTACTTTTTAAAAATAATATTACATTATTGATAATACCGTTAAATAAACATTTTATTCTATTTGTACTAACACAACATTAAAAATGTTTGCATTAGGTCAAAAAATATGCAAACAATGCACAACATATTTTGACAATGGAAAGCTTTCAATATTTGTTGCTCCTTTTAATATTAGGAAAAATAAAAGAATAAATTTTGTGTGTAAGCTAACCTTTTTATAAGAGATATTGGTTTCCTTGAGAATGGACTTTGCATAAATTCATGAACTTGGTTATATACATTCACAATACATACTCACTAGAATAATCATAAATGTCCCTATAGACTCTGAATGAATACAAAAGGCATTTCCTATGTAATTTAATGAGAGTGAAATAATCATAGTCTAGATAAAGCATAAATTAGAATACAAAGATGTATATATTTAAGAGGAAATGTTAGACGTACATGTGTCATGAATTTATTGTCAAAGCTTTGTGAAAATACACTATATAAGAAATTTTTTTTTTAATTGATCAAGATTAGAAAACTAGCTTTCAAAAAAATTGAAGAAGTATCAATCAACAATGTTTCTATCAAAACCAATGAATCTAACACACATAGAAATGAATAAAAGCCAATTAATAAATATTTGGTACATGACTTTGTTGAAGCATGATTAATAAAAGACTTATAAGATTAAATTATTGAAATTATTCCTTCTGAAGGAATCAAATGTCAGAATCCTTCTGCACAGATTTACAAACCACATAAAATAAATGAATAATGAAATAAACTTTAGAAAATAACCCAAAATAACCTTTAGATCAAAAACCACTTTGAGGAGGCAACCTTCTTTGAGAAAGATCAAGACAATAATATTTTTGGATGCCTTCATTGGGCCTCAACACTTACTCAAATACTAAATCCATTATAATAATTACTACTTCCCATGTATGTGGGATAATTTAAATATGCTAAAGGGATGGCTTACAAATCATATACATTCATAGTGACTAATATACTAATAATTCAAAGAGAAGGGTAGGACATGGGTTCCTAATATCCCCTCCCACTTAGAAAAATCTTTGTCCTCAAATCTTTACATGTAGGAATTATTATTGAATTTGGAATAGTGGTTCTCATGTGGCATCTTTTGGTTACATGTCGTGCCACTAGATTAATACTTTTTTGATTGAATGGGAGTGAATTTGATGGGTATACCTATCTATGGTTACTTTTGGTTCAAGAAGGATGGATTCTTCATTATGAAGTTCTAGTAAAACTATTTTCACTCTGATATTGGTTTCAAGAACTTTCTTCAAATAGGAGACATGAAAGACCAGGTAAACTTAAGAGGAATGTGGAAGCTCCAACTTGTAAATAATAGACCCAATATACTAGAGAACTTTATATCTCCCATAAAACTTTAGAGTATAATTATGACACCCTTTTATTTTAAAGGATGATTGCTTGTATGGCTACATATGAAGAAAAACCACATCATCAAGTTGAAAGGTGAACTTAGAGTGGTGTTGATCAGCCTGTTGGTTCATGAAATTATATGCCAAATGAATATTTCTCCATAGGGTGTTGAGAATTTGATCTCAATGTCAAATAGTAGTGTCAACCTCCTGAATTAGGAAACTATCAAGGGTATAGGGGAGAAGTGTTAGGGTGCTTGATAATAAACAGGTTCATATGGAGTTATTTTAGTAGAAGTGTGGTAGGAGGTATTGTACCACCATTATGCTAGAGGGAGCCACTTTTTCCACTATTATTTTTCCAAATCAAAGAAAAAAAGGAATGTTTCCAAACATTTGTTGACAAATTTTATCTGGCCATATATTTGTGGGTGATACCCAGATCTCATATTCAATTATGTACTTGTTTCTCAAATATCTCTATCTAAAAATAGCTAGTGAAAGTTGCATCATGATTAAAGATGATTGAAGAAGGGATGCCATGAAGAGGGAAGATCTGATCTAATAAAACTTGTGTGATCATGGAGGCTGTATAAGGGTAGTTGAGGGCATAAAAATGGATATATTTAGAGAAGCGATCTCCCATGACTAGGATCATTATTTTCCCTCTATATTTAGGGATTCCCTCAATTAAATCCATAAAAATATTGGTCTAAATCATAGTAATAATTGGCAAGGGCTCGAGCAAACCAAGAATCACAATTATTTCACCTTTATTGCATTAGTAGGTATCACATTTAGCCAACATCTATTTAATTTCCCCTTTCATCCCATTCTAAAATAAGTTTTGATGTCCTTGCTCATATGTTTTCAGAGATCATGAGTACCATACTAATGGAGAAGCATGTATTTCATATAATATAACATGATGAAGGTCTTTGCTATTGGGAAGTAGTAGACAACCCTTGTAACATAGAGAAGCACCATCCCTTGAATAATGTGGTACTACAGAGGAGTTAGTGGTCAATTTTTGAATGAGGTAATGTAAGGAGGGATCATTTTCATACCCTTGGTGTATATATTTTACCCAGTTCAAAATGGGCATGAAGATGGTAGAAAGGGAAGTTTGGTCCTTGAATGTGCATGAGAGAAAATCTACCATGACATTGTTTTTACCCTTCTTTTAAGTGACCTCATAATCATATCCCATGAGTTTAATAACTCATTTCTATTGTGTTAGTGATGAGACCCATTTTTCTAGGAAGTATTTAAAATTTTGATGATTAGTTTTGATGCAAAAATGATTCTTAAGTAAGTATGGCTACCATTTTTGTACTGCATGCAAAATTATTATCATTTCCTTTTCATGTGTAGACAAAGACAAATTTAATCTAGAAAGGGCTTTGATATTGAAATCAATAGGATAACCCTCTTAGAGAAGAATTACACCAAGGTCACTGCCACAGGGATCACTTTCAATGGTGAAAGTTTTGGTGAAGTCCAGCATGGCCAAAACTAGTGTGCTACACATAGCATGTTTGAGTGCCACAAATGCCTAGTTAGCTAAGACATCCCATGTTAATGCATCCTTATTAAATAATAAAATAAATGTATCCATAATCTCACCATAATCCTTGACAAACTTGTAGTATTATCTTGTAAGACCTAGGAAGCCATGAAGGCTCTTGAGGGTTATTGGTCAAGGCTAATGTTGCATGAAAATAATTACTTTTGGATCCATGCAGACCCCATCGATTGAAATAATTTGTCCTAGATATTCAACTTCCTCTTGATCAAAAGAACACTTAGACTTATTTTTACTTAATTGATTATTTTCTTTAAATTATAAAGCCTTGTCAATATGTTGGAGATGCTCAACCCATATGTAGTTGTAGATTAAAATATCATCAAATAAAACTAAAGAAAATTGATGAAGGAAATGTCAAAATATTTTATTCATTAGCATGCATGTAGATCTAATGATAACACAAATTAAGATGCAATTTAGATTAAAAAATTTCCCCATGGAGCTCATTAGGAATCTCATCGATAACTAGAATTTGGAATTTATCTTTGATAGTGAGGTGGTTAAGGGAACAAAAGTCAATGTAGAGGCACCATGACCCATCATTTTTGTGGATAATAAGCACTGGGGATGAGTATGGGCTAGTTTTGGGGTGAATAACTCTAAATTTGAGGAGTTCCTATACTAAATATTCAATCTCATTATTTTGAAGATGGGGGTTAAGATATGACCAGATGTTAGGTGGATGCTCCCTGAAAGGAGAGGGATGTGATGATCTTCAAGGAATGAAGGGGAAAACCCACTGGATATATTAAAAAATGGTTACTTTATTATCAATGATGGATTGTAAATTAGTAGGGTAGTTAGTAGTAGTGGTAAGATGGAATTGGATGGAGTGTAGCTAAGTAAAGACCCCATATGAGCCTTTCTTCAAAAGTTTTTCCATTTGATAAGAACTAATGATTTTAGAATATATTGAAAATAACCCTCTTAAGGTATTCTTTTAGAAACTATATTTTAACTACATCCAAAGCTCATATATGTCCCATAGAACAAATCCCAATGTGTGGAGCCACTATGACCTTGAGACCACATCACATCCCCCTATGCATAGAAAAAACATATCTAAGTGAATTTGTGTAATTTCCTATCTTGATACACACATTATGACACTTACCCTTACATGGTAATGTTCCCCCATTAGTAATAATGGCTTAAAATCTAGAACAAAGGTGTATAAATCAATCTACCTTATTAATAATGAAGGGATCATTGAAAGTACAAGTGATGTTAGAATCAATGAGGATTATGAGAGGGATATTTTTTTAAAAACCCTTAACCTTCATGGTTTAAGGGATGGTAACACCTGATATTACATGTAAATAGATATCAAGTTGAGTCTATTGAGCCATTATGTCCTCTAAGGGTATTTACTCTTCTTGAGAATCTTAGAGCTCCTAGATATTAGGCTCATTGTCCTAGTCTAGGGATGTTTTCCACATCTAAAAAGTAGAGATTTTGTGTGACACACCTATAACCCTTAACTCATTTATCATCACAATTATAACATAATACTTTCTCTTTATGAGCCCATAACTCTACCTCAAGAAGGTGCTTGACCAGTGTGGTTGTGGTTGGTTGATGGTTTGTTGTGTTTTTTATGGGTGAGAAAGTGGGAGGTCAATGTTGCACTAAGATTTTATCTTTTGATAACTTAGATAGACCCAAGGAATCCATCATATTATTGGGTTGAAACATTTTCATCTCCCAATATATTAGCTCTTTGAGGCTACTAATAAAATAGCTCTTGAAGAATTCATCTGATAACCCTTTAGTGTGATTAACTAGTTGCTCAAATTCAATCTGAAAATCATGAATGGTACCTATCTGGTAGATTTTGGTGAGAGCTCTTACAAAGTCCTCAAATGTTGATGAAATAAACCTACCGAAAAGTAAGGATGAAAAGGTTTTCTAATCAATTTCATCATTTGACTTGAGATACCATTAGAGTGATTTTTATTCCAAGTGGAAGGAAGCAGTTAGGAATTTGTTGGTAGAATAAGTATTATTAAGGTTGAAGAATTATTTGGCTCGATATATCCATCTTTTAATATTTTTACTATTAAATTATGTAAATTCTAGCTTGGGCCCACGTGATGTGGGGAGAAGAGAAACTATTCTCTAAAAAAGACTCCTTTTATAATTTATTGAACAAAAGGTTATTCTATTGATTCAGTCCATGCATCATATCGATTAACTCATTGACCTAGGTTTTCAATGTTATGATTTCTTCCTCCATTATCTTTGTGCCTACATGGATGGATACCATAACTAGTGCTATTTTTTTATCAAGGGATAGAAAAACTCTTTTTAAGACATAGCCAGTAAGAAATGTTTTTTAATTTGGACTTAATCATAAGGGGAAAATGTACCTTTACTAATTTTTGGGCACTTTCTAGTCAGAATTGATGAAGGAAAGGGAAATTTCAAAATCATAAAGGAAATTTTTTTTTAAAATGTCTAATAGGGACAAAGGAGTAGAAAAGGGAAAGGAACACTATGGAATTTTTTTCAAGAAAGTGGACAAAAACTAAAGAAGCTATGGCAAAACCTAAAAAATTTAAAGTTGAGATATTTGGCTAATAGAAGAATAATTTGGATATGGAACCTCAAGGAATAAAATGTGCATAATAGATTTTCAAGTGTTTCATTAAATTTTGAGAGTCAATAAAACTATAGAGGGAGAGATGGCAAAAAATGAATTTTTTTTACTTTTTTTAAAAACTAATTATCGCTTGTTGTTCATGATAAAAGTTTGTCAACAAGTGTGCATTTACCAACTATTCTCAACTGTGATCACTCTATTGTTGGTATTTTGAAACTATTATGTTGGATATGGGCCCTAAGTCTGTTTAACTTCCTAAGGGTTTTAAGGAGACTCTCTAGCCACTAATGATCTCTAAATAAGTACCACTCTCCAAAAAATTTATGGCCATGGATTTACCCCTAAGTAATAGCTCTTATTTTATCTCATAGGTAAAAACTAGTCAATTAAGATGGGGCCATTTCCCTTTTTATTGGTAGGTCCTCTCAATGGGCTAGCTACTTCAGGGTTCCTATGGTACTCCTCATAATGAGTTTTAGGTCTTATGCCCAAGGAATTTTTAAAGTTATGTAGAGAGGTATGTACCATTATCTAAACTTATAATGAATATGTATAAAATAGAAGCAAGGAAAAATATTTTCATAATTAACATAGCTCCTAGAAAGCCACTACTAAAACAAATCTCCAAAATCTACCTATAGGATGAGAAAGTGATTTGATTCCTTCTGCACAGATTTATAAACTACAAAAAATAAATTAAAAATGAAATTAACTTTAAAAAATAACCTAAGATTAACTTTTAAATTGTAGGCCACTTCGAGAGGGCAACCTCTTTTGAGCAAGCTAAATACAATAATATTTGTGGATCCTTCATTGAGACTCAACACTTACTTAAATACTAAATTTATTCTAACAACTACCACTTCCCATGTATATGAGATAATTTAAATATGCTAAAGGGATTAATTAAAAATCATATGTATCCATGACAACTAATACACTAATAATGCAAAGAGAAGGGTAAGACATGAGTTCCTAACATCAAACTGTTAAGTATCTTTGAGGAAAACTTCTCAAAAGAAATGATCTTTCCAATATTATACTATGGTTATATCTATCCCAATGATGTCACACAAAAACTATCATACCAAAAAATTTCAAAGTGGGATTTCTTGCACAAATAAAATGATATTGTAACCCACATCACTAATATCTTCTTCAAATCTATAAAAATTAATATACATTAGGTTTTAAGTTATGCTTGGATAGGCATACAAAAAGGTGAATTAAATAGATAAAAGATTTGTAAAAAATATGTTAGAGATAAAAATAACTTAGAAACTTTCCTCAAATCACCAATAGCTTATAGATATTTCAGAATCATTCAAACATCACCTAACTATTTTAAAATTTTAAGAAAAAATGTTTTTTCAATGATTAGGCAAGTGAGACCACTAATATTGTTTTCTAATTAACATATGTTGAGCACTTTTGGGAGCCGTTATTTCATTCATTTTACAAAATATATCAAAAAAGTAAGAATAGGCATAGTGAGTACATTGTAAAAGAATACATTAACATAATGATTATAAAAAATCCAATTCTATGCAGTCATTATTTTAACCATAGTTCTAATGCATTTAAAACATTGATGTTATAAAATGAACAACTATGTGGAAAAGTTTTGGATTACATTTTTTAATAGAATTTTAGAATAGATGAAATGAGAATTTACATTTCATTCTTGGGGTAAAATATGCACCTATATATGGACATTACTCAAATGCTGAAATTAAAAAATTTATAGACAACTACATATCTTATTATTCAACATTGCTTGATGATAATTTAGTTAAAATGCAAACACACCATCATATGAATGCTTACTAAAAACATATAAATTATTATTACATATTCAACTTTTCATTGCATCCAATGAAAAAAACCACAATATTATAGGCATTGGACCAAAGCAATGAGCTGTACAAAGAAAATGTTACAAGAATTTTTGCTTAGATTGAGCATTAAAAATGTACCAGAGACACAACATTCAAAAAAAAATTTCAAGATGCAAATTTATCTAAAATAGAATATATATTTTCATTTCAATCTTGTATTTCATGACCTATCATAATATTAAAAATACATTTATCATATATTTGGATAAATGTTATTATAACATTATGGTATGCTAAAATAGATGCACAATTCATCCTTGATGCATATACTACTAGAACATATTATTGCTCATATATGACAAAGTTTTATCATACATTGAAAAATGTTTTTTGTAAAGTGTGTGAGCAATCTGATTATAATAATGATCATAAAATACAAGCCATACAAAAACTTGGAAATACTCTTCTCTAACATAAATAAATATCTAATTAGAAAGCAGTGCACATTATGCTTTCATTTCTATTACATTATAGTTCAAGGAAAACAAACTTCATAAACACATAGCCACAGACAAAAAGAACATATGTGTTAAAAATCCAAAAACTATTGGCATAGAAACTAGACACTTAAGAAGATATAATATGTGCCTCTCTTATAGAAAAATATATTGCAGTACCAATGAATTTGGAACACATATGCTTGGCTAAATAAGTGGTATATTATCTTGGAAGCTATATAAATAGAAAGAAATGAGAAAACCACACATCATTAGACATTTTAGATACAATAATCATATAGATCCTAAAAACTATTATAAAGAAAAAATAATGTTTTTTATGTCATACTGTGACAGTGAAGAGATATTGAAATAAGATTTCATCACATGGGCTAATTTATACTCATTTCAAAAGACACAATTCAATAAGATTGAACACATATTTATTATATAAAATATAACACAATGGGGTGATATTGACACTGCTAAATAAAACCTACATGTTACTTCATCCATGCTATTTGACATTGACATAGATAAATAAAATAATCAAATGCATGCTACTATTAAAAAATGTAGCATAGGTTATGATTTACATTACATTGGAAATAATAAATTACTCAATAATAAACAACTACATAAATTTAAAATAGCCAACCCATAATTTCCAATAAGCAAAGAATAATAATTAAACTTGCAAACATAATTGAATAAAGAGCAACAAGTAATTGCTAAAGACATTAAAATGAAGAAAAGGCTTACACCAAATAGTCCAATCTATTTTTTTTAATAAGAGTGGGAATAGGGAAAGCATTCACAACAAAATTAATATATCAAACAATCTCATGATTCTATAATGAGAAATTCACTATTAATCCTCTAAAAATAAAAGGAATGATGGTCATAGACACTGGAAAAGCAACATATAATGTAAATGGTGCAACTGCACATTTTATCTTTCAATTGCCATATAAATTTACTCATATGTTGCCATTGGATTTAAATACTAGAATATTATAAGCAAACATTATATATAATTATGCCTATTATTTATTAATTAACTATAATTAATATGAAGTTATATTCTTTATAATATAGACAAAAGACTTGACCAAATTATGCATACACCTACAAAATCATTTAGAAATGCTAACATTATTTTTGTCGATGACTTTTACCAAATAATCAAGATAAATGGATTTTTGAGTAGTCAATGTTGGATGGAGAATTAATTTCATGCAAATTTTGGCATGATAATTGGAAAATATTTCAACTACAACTAGTCATTAGACAAAGCAACACGCAATTTGTTTCTATTATAAGCCATATCGTAACATGTCACTAGACTATAAAAGCCATTGAATAATTGAATATAATGAGCTATAGACCTATTCTTAATGACCCAACATTTCCATACCTATTTCACATGAACAATGATGTAAATAATCATAATATCAAGATGCTTTTGATTTTGAATGAAGACACATTTAGTCTAAATGTTATTGACAAAAAGATTAATTATATCCATGAAAACATTGCAACTGATGAAAACCATTTATTGACTAATATAATAATCTTGAAGTAAAACATATTGGTTGAATTGATTGGTGTAAACTATGACATTTAAGATGTGTTGGTAAATGGTGCAGATGGAATTATCAAACATTACAAACCCAAGAGAATTAGAGAAAGTTTGGATAGAATTTAATAACACTATCATTGGAACATTTCAACAAAAAACTACAAAACTTATACACTTACCATATTTCCAAAAACTAGACTCTCATAACAATAATTTAAAGAGAATTTTACATTAAAAATTAATACTTAGCATTGATGAACAATTTCCAATATAAATAGTGTGTGCACACACTATACATAAATCATAAGGACTTATGATGGATGCACTAGCTTTTGATCCTACTAGTGTCAAGCACCATAGCCTTTTCTACATTACATTTTTACAAATAAAAAACATTGAATAACTATAACTTGTTAATAAATCAAAACATGAGAACTTTATCATATCTAACAAAGTTAGTACCAAAATACAAAGAATTGAAACTTTTCCCTGATAGATGTCATTTTTCATAATTTCTCCTAAAACATACAATAGTTTTGTAATTTTCTCATTTAATACACAAATCTTGTCATTATATTTAGAAATCATAATCTATAAATATGACCTCATGAATTCAAGCATACTATGTGTTCAAGAAACTAGGATTATACAAATAGAAAATAACACAATTTAGACACAAAAGTTTTGCTACTATTCATCAATGAAGCTCCATGGAATAATGTCATGTTTTTTTTTAAAATGTTTTAAAAAACATAAGAGCATTTTCTACACCAAATATGGATACTATGACACATGACATACTTTATTTATACATACCAATATGAGTAGTTAATATATAATTAGCCTTACATGCTTCACTTATTGACATATTGAGATTTATAGAAATGACCACATCCACTTTATTACCTAATAGCAAGATCATACTTATTGGTGATTTTAAAATTGACATTATTGACTAAACAAGATCCAAAAAATAACTTTTTGACATAATTTACAAACATAATCTCTTTAGTATTAAACTTGCCAACAATGCATGTTGATAGTATTATAGACCGTTTTTGGACAAATATAGATATGAATAGCATACAAATTAGCATTTTTGATTCCTATTAGACCAATCATCATGCAAGTTGTTTTCATTTACTATCTATATTTACATTAATAATTACAACCATTCTTATATAAAACAACCACTTTCATGTACATTTATTTTTATTAATCCAAAACTTTGTATATATACAAAATAGCTTTAGACCTTACACCATGTAAGTAATATAAAATAAATTCCTTTATAAAATGTAATTTCTAGGTGATAATTATCAATATCAAATGAAAAAAAACAACTCAATTCCAAACATAATGGTAATTTATAATAATCATCTTATGTATTTTTTATTATTTTATTTTTTATCACAAAATAAACATTAATGTGATTCTAAAATGATTGCAAGAATATAAATATCAAGTTTAAAAAGCATAATAATTTGAAGGAACACAACTAAAATAATAAAATATAGCAAAGTGTTAATGTTTTATTTACAATTTTCTCTATATAGCAAAAACCAAAAAAACTTGATAATTAGTGTTGTGTGAAACTCATTATTTCCCCCTCCCATGCCCGCGCTCCACACCCCCCCCGCCCCGCCTCCTCCATTTTTACGACATTTTTGTAATATAAACAAAAAACAAAATATTGAACCAATAATATGCAATAATCAAGAAATAGAAATAGAAAGGCAACAAGCAATAGAAAGGTAATATTATATCTTTCAACTTGCTCTAAGCAATAACAATGAGCTAAAGTATCATTTTTTTTATTACTTATGTTTGCTAGCAAACAAACATTCATACCATTGTCAAAATAATTTTAGGAATATAAATTTGGAGTCGAGAAAGAATATTAATCAAGAAACACAATAAAATAGTAATGTTTAATTTACATCTTGCTCTATGTAGTAAGAACAAGAAAAAACTTACTAGTTATTATTTATGAAGATAACTATTTTCTCCCCCATTTTTACCACATTTTCACAATACAAATATAAAACTAAATATCAATCCATGGATATGCAATAACCATGAGATATAAATACATAAGCAGCAAACACCAAAATGGTAATGTTTTACTTTTCAAGTTGCTCTAAATGATAACAAAGATCAAAAGTATCACTTGTTTTAACTTATAGAGTTTGTAACCAATTTTACTTTTTCAATTAAAAATACACTGCATTGTATTCCATTATAAATTACTTTTAATTAAAACTTATATTTAGAAACCATGCTTGCAGCTTAAACACAAGACAAAATATGTCAATCTTAATCATTGAACTCTCTACAAAAATAAGTGGTAATGTATTTGAAGGTGATGTATTGGTTTCTTTATGGACCTGGATTCATAAAAAATCTAAATTCCCCAATAAATATATAAATAGTGCACATAGATATTATTTACAAAGATATCCAAATGATAATAACTATAAACATTAACAACATGATAATTGAAAAATCCTTACAACACTTTTCACTAGGCAAGAATCTGCACATCACGAACTTTACAATAAAAAATAGAAGTCAATATGAAAGAGGTGATGTTGATTGCTGCCTCATGTTGAACACAAATAACATTATGGAAAACATTACACCAAATTTCAAAGAATAGAGGCTTACTCCAAATACAACCATAAAATATTTTGTACAATCAAATAACACATACGTAGTGGGTTCATTTGGTTCTGTCATAATTGGCTATCAAAAATAATACAATAAATATTAACTTCATCTCAAGGATGGAAAAACTAAAAAGGACATGAAAACAGTAAGAACCCATGCTCAAAAATTTCACTTCTCTTTGTTCATCATTTGTAATGTCATTTTCTTTATTTAACATATACACATGTATACTATTTTTTTAAACACTAACATTTAAAAAAAAATTCATGGCATATAATCAATGACACTTATAAACATCTATATGTTAGTTTGTAGTAATCATTATCATTGGTGAATACACCAATAATGATTTTCAAAAACATTATCATAAATGGAACCAAAGGCACTCCCTTACTCCATGCAAGTCAGTCCACCATTCTGGATGTGTTAAATGACAAGTAAACAAAAGCTCATCTACAAAATTTGGAAAAAGAAAATATTGAGGCAAGTATCTATTTCACATTTGTTACTTTCATATAAAAATTAAATTTGTATAATTTTTAGCATTTTTAATTAATCCATATCATGAAAAATAATAATTTTAATTTACAGGTTAAAGGCTTGCTAAAATTTAAAAAAATCATGCATTTCCTTTCTAGCGATTTTGCAATGATTGTGTGCAACTAGTCTTGACCAATGATTTTTCAACAAATGATTCTACACATTGTACAAATTATTAATGGACTCAAATATACTCATACCAACATGCACTGCAATGTATCATACATATGGAAAATAAACAAATTGACTGCACTTTGAATCAAAAATTGCTATACAAAAATTTCCCAACATTGACTAAAGTCACATTCTATGAATATAAAGAATACATTTAAACCATAGTATTTTTACTATGTCACTTCCAACTACATGTAAACTTTACACTTTCCATGAACAACATCATTATATCTATAAGCAAATAGTAAGTGCTTCTTCAAAATAGTTATCTCTACCATTTAAAAAAATAAAACCATGATAACAATATTTTGATACTTATTTTAAAAGTCTCTTAACTTTAAGAATCTTTGTTTCGTACAACTTGTGCAGGTGAAAAAGGCATAAATCTAAAACATACAAAAACATATATTATGATATGTCTACAAAGCCAGACCTTTTTTCTAGAAGAATCTAAAAATTACTCATTCCATAGAATTCATAATTTTATGAAAAGATTTTGCACCAAAAAATCTAATTTCTTAAATGTACAAATTTTGCACTTTTTTTGGGGTACTATTTAGTACATAAGCTTGATATTTTAAAATAAGAAAATTTAGTAATGCATTGAATTATTATACATTTAATTATTATAAATTTACTTAGCATTTTTTACTCATTTTTATATTTTGTTTTTCAACAAACTACATGCATACTATGTTCTTAATCTTCTTTGTATCTTATCCATATTTCATAGTTTTAATTACACACAAACTGTTTCTATTTTACACATATTATTTTGAATTACTTTTTAGGTTACCATTAGTTTCATCACTTGTAAAAGTTAAATAGGGTTTCTAAGTCCTTTATTCCAGATCAACAATTTCTACATTAAATATTAGAAGTCTTTTTCAAGAGTAACATGATTTATGTTACTATATGGAAGTTGGGACTATCCTCTTTTTAATATTATTTACAATATTATATTTTATTGCACTGGTACTTCAAAATATTCTTCATGGATTTTATTTCCTCTTTTGGTTTCATTAAGATGTGTTATTACACTCCCCCACACTCCCCCAATTTTCTTTACATTTTTATTTTCAAAATATCACAAATCAATCTTAATCAATGATAAATATTAATATCAACTTCAAGCACAATGGATCATTGCACAAAAGGACAAAAATAAAGTACCCTTTCCAATAAGCTAGGAAAATCCATAGAAACTATAGTGTTGTGTAATTTAGTTTACTATGTTAGAATTTCCCAATGTGAGTATGAATACAAGCAAGCATATGCTTTTCAACTTCTTCTCCTTCTCTCCATGTAAACTTTATCCAAAATAGCTATAGCATTTAATCTCATAAAAATTTAATGCTTTTTTTAATTTGTATGGTTTATAGAGATGAGCTAAAATGGTATGAAATTTAATTTTAATAGAGAACTCTTTATTATTATAATCATGCTTCCATTTTATATTCTTTAATGTAAGTTTTGTAGTTGTTTCTCTATTGTGATGCATCGTTGTGTAACTCAAAAGTCTATTAGGTTCCACATAGGAATAGAGGTGTTTTTTGTCTTGTGATGAGAAGAAATGATCTAAAATTTGAATTTTTTCCCAACTTATAATTTGCAACATCTCTCTATTATGATTTGATAAATATTTAGAAGGCTTAACCTCTTTTCTATCATTTTTTGGCATATGTTCTTTTTTCTCTACAAGCAATTGGAAAGTAACACTTATTTTTATCTTATCTAGTGTTTTTGAGATCCAATGGTGTGATCAATGCAGTATTTTTTATTTTTTAGGCAATGCATCAGATTTACGAAACCTTTTTACAACAAAATCTAGTCTTCATAAGTTCTTTCCTATGATCTCAATCAAACATACGGTGTGATTTTGACATAGATGATGTTGTGTTATTTTGACTCAAATTTTTATTAACTCTATATAAAATGGACTATTCAAATTTAAATAGTAAGTGTGAAGTCAATTCTATCCTTAAAATCATGCATTTCATATATAAAATATTGGTGATGGCTTTCAACCATGCTACTATCAAAAAAAAATTAATATTACTTTCTACTATTAAAAAAGCATCTTCATGGCTCACAAAGAAGAAATACCTTGTTACTATACAATGTCACTTGTAATTTTTAAGATATTTGATACAATTCCCCCTTTTCCATCATAGGTCAACTCATCCAAAGTTGTCAAACAATAAAAATGGTAGTATAATTTAGGTTAAATAAAAAATAACATTTTTCTAGTTTGGATTTTAGATAAACTAAAGAGCCTCTTCAAGATTCCAACTTAAAATATGGATAGATTTCATAGCCCCAATCCTTTCCTCTTGAAGTGTGCCATTCCATATTATGTAAAGCAAGCATAAATCAAGAAGTCTAAGGGATATACAAGAGCTCTAGCAGGTATATATAGAAATAACAACTGATTGATTTATAGGTAGAGGTGCACATATATCATTTTTTTATCAAGTCTAAATATAAAACTAATCAAATCTACATATAAAACTGATTTACATGTGAGGTCTCATAGAGTCATGAATTTTAAAAGCATTCTCTATTATGACAAGTGTTCATCTTATTAGAAAATGTGGCTGTAGCCACATTGTTACTCTAGCTTGCCAGACATTGATGGCAATAAATTATTGCAGATACACACCATTGACTAATCCACAACTAGTTGTCATTCTATCAAATCTTGGTGACCTCACATATCCTACAGCATATTTCATTATTACATATCTTAGCTAATGGATATTTCTCATTAATGCATTTATTTTGCTTAGAGGCCAAGCTTAGAGTCTTCATATCTTTTCAAAGATATTTAGATCCTTCCAATGAAAATTATAAATATTTGTATCTATTATGTTTTGAGCTATGCCTCGTAGCATCCTAGCTGAAGCTAGTAAGATCAATGAGTCTTAGAATAGACATTGAATCCAGTTGTTAAGGCCTATAAAATGACCATTATATTGTGAAGATAAGAGCTAAAACTCACTAAAAGAGTATATAAAAAGAATATTTGTTATAAGCAAGTGCATTAAAATAATTAGCTTTCTTATGTTTTCCATTTGTAATCTATGTTTCATGTTGTGAGTGTTTCATATAACTATATCTCTAGTTTTAGTTTCCATGAAATTTTGTTAGTCTACCTATAGGTAGTTTAGATTTTACAAAGTGGTATTAGAATGTATGGACATAATCTTGGTAAAGAAGAAGACCATATGTGTCAGCCAGCTTGGAAGAGCAAAAATGTAGAGAGTGAAGGAGATCGTTGCCATCTTGGATCACTATAGGTAGTTAAAATAAATTATGAAAGATGAATAACCGAGTAAAAAAAGGTGTAACTAGCAGAAGCTAAGCTAAATATAGATCATTAAGGGGACTTATTGTGGCCAAGAAAAGAGGAAGCATATAGATTTGAGTCATGTTCAGCGTAAATTTTGATAGCAAGATGAGTAATCTATATAGAATGGAGAAGGAGGTTGTAGTAAAGAGAATGCAGAAACATTGAAGATCATAAGAAGATTTGCAAAAAATGTAGATAGGCATTACAGCCTACATGTATTGGATGTTGATTATCAAAAATTTATGCCTCAAGAATGAGGTGGTCAATATCATTATGGTATACACCATCTCTATCAAAGGAAGTGTAGTTATTTAGAGGTGAAGTCAAAGATATGCGAGCCTTGAAGTGACCAGCACAAGTATATGAAGTGCCTTTCTAGCTTCTATAGAAGTGCCTACCTTGCATCAAACCCAAGTCTAGGAGCATCGATGAAGGCATTTTGATGGTGAAATAAGTAGTGAAAATTATGAAGCACAACATTTTTAGCAAACACAGCTACTGTATAAAGGTTTGACAATTATAAATCCAAGGTGAAGAGTGAGCGAGTAGCTGATCATAGGAGATCTAAGAAGAAGCAGTTATAGCAATAATGAACATGTAGAAGGTAGCCAAAGATTAAGTTTAGAGCTATATTAGAAGGAGGAGATTATGGGAAAAAAATTAATCAAGCAATTATTTGAGAAGAGCAACTAGGGGATATTATGTTTCTTATAATATTATGATTTTTAAGTTGTTAACCCTTATATTTCATCCTTTCTAATGGGTGTTTGAAATAGACTTAAATCTTCTGTAGAAGCATCAAACCAACAATTTTTATTGCAGCATTAGTGTGTTTATGGTGTGTAAGGACTATTGTAGTTAGAAACATGAATGTGCATGATGTTTCAACTATTGAATATGTAAAAGTCAGTGCCAAAGATACTGACCACCAAAGCTACTGACCATTCCAAATCAAAGAGTAGTGAAAATTATATGTTATTTGCCTAATAATCTACTATAAAATTATCTTGAGTAGTAATGTGCAAAGATCAGAGAAAGAGCACTCAAGCTGAAGGAGGTAGTATTTAAATCAATTAGAGTCAAAGTGTAGAGAGCCTACTAGTGTTGAATTTGTTGATTAGTTGTTCGAGTCATGGAACGATGTATTTATTTATTTTGTATTAGCTGAAAGATAGTTCTTTGTATTTATTTGTTTTTTAATTTTCTATGCTCTAAAGATAAATTTTGTATCATTCCATTTTATGTTGTTATGTATTACTAAGGAATTTATATGTAGTCATAAGAAAGTCAAAGAGACTACTCCAAAGAAAGTGTTTATATGCTTCAAAGATGCATCTAATGCCAATGCCAAAGAAAAAATGCATAGATTATGAGGAATTGCTTCAAAGAACTTGATCCAAACATCAAAGATAAGAGGCATGAAATTTGTGTAAGATAAAACTATAGTCTACATAGTGGTGGTGTATTCCACAAGAATGGTGGTGTATTCTATATATAAGGCAATGTATTTTACAAAGTAAGTGGTGTTAGTGTATTTTGAAAGGTGGTGTATTTTGCATGAGAGGTAGTGTAAAGAAAATGTATAGCAGTCTAAGACCAATTTTCAACTTAAGGGGGAGAATGTTTATTGCTTCAAAGATGCAGATCTTAAAAATACTATGGTAGTCTAGAGTAAGGGGGAGTATTGGAAAATGTGTTTTTAGCCACATTACTACTCTAGCCTACCAAACATTGATGGAAATCAATTCCTACAAATATACAACATTGACCAATCCATAACTAGCTATCATTCTATCACATCTTGGTGACCTCACATATCCTAATACATATTTAATTATTACATATCTTAGCTAATGGATATGTCTCATTATTGCATTTATTTTTCTTGTAGGCCAAGCTTAGAGTCTTCATAGATTTTCAAATATATTTAGATCCTTCCAATGAACATTATAAATATTTTTATCTATTGTGTTTTGAGTTATGCCTCATAGCATCCCATTTGAAGTTGGTAGGATCAATGAGTCTTAGAATAGCGATTGAATCTAGTTATGAAGGCCTACAGAATGACCATTATGTTGTGAAGATGAGAGCTTAAACTCATTAAAATATTCTATAATATGAATCTTTGTTATAATCAAGTGCATTAAAATAATTAGCTTTCTTATGTTTTTCATTTGTAATGTGTGTTTCATTTTGTGAGTGTTTCATAGAGCTGTAGCTCTAGTTTTAGTTTCCATGAAATGTTGTCAATCTACTTATAGATAGTTTAAATTCTACACATCTACAATTCTAGTATCAATCATAAATAGCTTGATGGTTAGATTTGAGTGCCTTGCTAATTTTCATTCACATTTTAATCTCCAAGGTTAAGGATCATTAACACATTTACACAACCAATTAGACATAAAATGATGTGACAATTTTAAAACTGAGATATTGATGCTAAGTTCAGAACCAAAGTCTTGACCCCACTTCCTCAAAAAAACTGGAATCCAACAAAAATAAAAATAATAGTATTAGAATACAAATAATCATTCAATCAAAATGTTTATGGCATTTAATCAATAAAATTTTAATATTATGGATGCCATACAGTGTGGATAGAATAATATAAATATGATCATACTTTATTGCATAAAGTTGTCTCAATTTTGACCACCTATTTTACTCTAGTTTTTTTTAAAGGCATATTTCCATTATTTCATTACAAGCACATGTTTTTCATTAAAAAGTTTTTTATTGCATATAATTATCTAGATATTTTACAATCACATATTTTACACCCATCCCACCATTATTTTAGTTGGTTTTAAGTGTACATTTTGCATTGGAGCATTGATTAAGATCCTTTATTTTCTTAGAGAAGAAAAGAAAAGGGAATAGAGGAAAGGTTTCAATAACGGTGCATGTTCCAATTATGGAACAAGGTTTTTGTGGAACATATTGGTTTGTATAAATATTAAAATAAACTACAAGCTAAACATGTAGTATCTATTACATGTTCAATATTCACTCTATAAACTTAAAAGTAATCAATTATATCTTGACATTTAAGACTCAAGTATTGATACTCTAATGCACATTTATTGGTACTCTAAAGATTATGTTTTGGTTCATTTTATGACCTATTATGATAAAAATTATTATATCATAAAATGTATAATGAATTAGACCTTGAAACCTTAGTTATAATTATTTAAGATGACATATTGAAATAGGTAAAAATTTTGAATTTTAATGTGATATTATGGTACCTTAATTCACTATCCAAAGTTAAGGTGCACCACTATTAGGACCTTTCCCCTAAAGGGTCTTATCATACTCTAAGTTATGAATATTAACATTATTTATCAAGGTACTTATTTTATTAGTATCATTAAGGTACGTATCTATTTTAATTATTTTTATTCATTATTTTGCAATTGAAATTGTGTAATGTAAAAAAAACAAGAAATTTTTAAAGTTTGAACTACTTTTGAAAAATGAAATTTTGAATTTTTTTATTTTTATACATTTATATTGATTAATGATGAATGATATGAAAATTTATCTAAATAAATTTAAGAATTTAACATTAATAAATTAGAGGAAAATAAATATCATATCCATAAAAAAAATTCCCTTGTTTCTAATGTTATTTTTTACTTCCTTCAATTTTTTTAATTTAAATATGTAGGATTAATTTTTAAAATAATAATATAATAAGTGGGAAATGGGAGTCACATTAAATTTGAAAAGGATAGTGTAATATGTAGTGTCATGGTTGTTAATAAATTGTAGGTACTAGCCACAGATTAAATTGCCTGGGTGACTTTAGAAGTGTGTGGATGCTTGATAATTTTGAGGTTGCAATTTTTTTATGGATTTTGGAAGAAAGGTAAGTGTTGGAAAAATATGAGTTCAAATTGCAGAGGTATATTTATAATTTAAAATTCTAAATACTATACTATGAAATTAAAACTGCCTACACCATTCATATGTTATGAAAATTACACTCCAAAATTAGTAGTTACCTATGCCAAGTTTTGATTCATTGCATATGCTACACAGTATTCATAAAATAATATTAATTTCTTTTAATTTTTTTCTTAACAATTTTTTTTATTCCTTACAATTACAAATGTTTGAAATTATACACATTTTAAAAATTTAAAAAAAAAAAATCCCAAATAAAAAAGAGAATAATGTTAGTTATTTTTAGTATTTTTGTGATCTGATTTTATCTTCTAATATTTTATTTAAAATTATTATTGTATTTTCCAATTGTTATTATTAATTTACCATTGTTTCTACTTCTCATTGTAATGACTTATGCTGATAATTATTTTTGGTCAAGGGTCACTACGATTAAGCCCTTGGGTCTTCCCCCAAGGAAAAAATGAAACCCAATGCCCAAGATATGAGCTTGGTACCCTGGAAAAAAGACTTGGCATGATAAAAATTTGAAAGATTAGAGATAAATGTATTTATTAGATATGAAATAGTGGTAATTTGACCATATCTAGTTAGAAAGCTAAACCCCAACACAAAATATTTTGCATTCTTTAATACCAATACACCCTTGATAACAATTTTCATATCCTTTCTTTTTACTATTTAAATGAGATTTTTAATTAATAAAATGTTGATAAAGTTAAAGTTTTACCTTTAATATTATAGTTTTTTAATTTTTATTTATTTATTTTATTTTATTTTTATTATTATTTTTTTTTATTAGATAGGGTAAAAAATTAGGTTTTGGAGGGTCTTACAACCCTTTACAAAAGATAAAACATCTAAGCTCAAATGAGATGCTAGAAATAGTGGCCCATGTGAAACTAAACATCGAACATGTAGCTAAGCCATAGTCTCCCACAAGGAATACCCCTGTATACATCCAAACTCTAGTAAGAAATAGATAGTCTTCTACAAAACTACTATCTTCATGAAACGACTACAAAACCAAAGTAAAAAAGGCCCTCCTAAAACAAAGGATAAAAAAACATTAGAACCATCTTTAATTGTGAATCAAAAGCTACCAACCATAAATGATTGGTGGTATTCTATAAATATCAAATGAACAATAGGGACCACCCCACTAAAAGCATGGGATTTTCCACCAAACTTCTACCATAGGAAAGTCTAAAAAATAGCTTTCCAATGGTAGATAACCTTCTGTAACTCATTCACTGAGGGACCCTCTAGAGCGGAGGGACATGCTAAAAATATTATGAATCGTGACTTTTCTACCTTTTTATTTTTTTGCACTTTGGTCCATTTTCCCTTTTCATTTTCAAGTTAAACTTTTGTCCACTCCCCCTTGCCTAGGGGATTGAAATCTTAACTGATATAGAGGGCTCAAGTTTGTCTTTCAATAACTCTATTGGATCTACCCTTAAGGTTTTGATCCTCATGCTATTTCATAAGGGGTAGATTATTTAGATGCAACCCAAACCAAATTTGGGACCTCCATCTTTGAAATAGCTCTGTTGACTAGTGTAGCATTTAGAGATTTTTCTAAAATTCTCTCATCCAACTTTCTTTATTTTTCTTTAGCATTTCTAGCTTTCTCTTTTCAATCATTATTAGAAAAATAAAGTCCCCATACTATCATAAAAGTAGAGGAGGTATTATTCCACTAAGTTGGAGCCTTTATTTTGTTACGGTTGTTGCACTCAAAAGTTAAGTGTCTAATATTAAAACACCTATGACACCTGAAGGGTTGGCATTCATAGTTCATAGGTTGGGTCCACACACAATCTACATAATCAAGTCAATTTAAGATGGAATATTAGTAGAGGTATCGATGGTGACTAAGATTATAGTGAAAGTGGTGTGATAGAATGAATTAGCAGCATTATCTATTTGTTGGAAGATACCCAGTGAGTTCCCATTCTACTTAAATTAGGGATCAAACAAAAAGTGGAGGAGAAGATGAGGTAGGTGGACCCAAATGGGTCAGGTGGAGAAGGATTCAGTGAGTGGGTTAAAATTAGGAAACCAAAGTTTTATTAATAGTTGGTGTTGATCTCACGACCACTATTTCTTTAAAATTAGGTATTTATCTAAAATGAGGTTAAAAACTAAAATTAAAAAGCCTTTTACACTAGGATATAGATCCACCTTACCTTTCAAGAGAGGTTGCCACATCTTGGATATATAAGTATTTTGATTTAGGAGATTTGGCTAGAGGTTGTCAAACTAGAAGATTGCTTCTCTATGTAGAAAGTATCTTCTTTTATCTTTATTTTTATTTTTATTTCATTTTTTTATTATTTTATTTTAATATTTTTTATTTTTTATTTTTTTATTTTTTTATTTTTTTATAAAATAAACTTATTCAATATATTTATTTTTAATGATATAAATATTAATATAATTAATATTATTAAATTTTTAATATTGTTTATTTTTATTTTGATAAATACATAAAAATCATCACTTCATTAATGAGGTGAATATACTCAGATTTCTCCTAGATTTTGTTTAATGCTTTTTTTAGACACTTGGTTTTATTTTACTAATTTAAAATTCACACAGATTAAACAATAAATGTTTCTTTAATTTTTGTTTTTGAATAGATTCGAGACTCAAAGCATTTTTCTATTATTAGTTTTAAATCTATTTTGTTGTTAACTATTTGATAGAATGTCTGAATAAAATTACAACACTTTGGAATTTTGTCTACTTATATACTCTCACATTGTCTTTATTTACAAATGCCTCAATATATGGACTTATATATTTTCCTATAGACCTAGATTTCATTGTGAATAAATGCTTCTTTTATATTTTTTCATAGTTGTATGAATTGAACACTCAACTTGCATCCATATCAACATTATGATATCTAATGAAAAAAATAAATATTTCTAAAAATAGAAACATGAGGGGAAAACAAAGGAATTGACTATTCTATAGGAATTGATTACTTAGCAAGTATTTAAGATCCAATCTTGTGTTATGTTAAAGTAAAGACTAAAAATGTTGTCTAGGATAGTTCTATGAGGTGAGAAAAAGTGATTCTAAAGTGTATTATATCTTCATTGTCTTGTGTGAATAAAATTTTAATTTGAAGTGAAATCCTACCACACAATCCTATTTTGACAATTAAAAAATGACAAATATTCTTGTAGAAAAATGGTGTGTGAGTCACAAGTCCATTACAGTTTGAGAATATGTTAGACAAACTATGTGATTTATTACAATATAGGGTTAAAATGCTACTCTTTAATCAGTGAATAAATAACATTAAAAAAACTAGACTTTGATTATTATTTTTAAGCAAACAAAGAATTAAGGTTAGAGACAAAAAAAACTATAAGTAGGATATACACTATACTTAAGAAAAAATTAATAACTTGCATTATATCTTGTCATGTAGATTATTTTTCTATGCTAGAGAATAACATGGAAAATTCAATCTCATTTGAAGCTTTCCATTATACTTCATAGGCAATACACTTTCAAGATCCCAAAAATTAATAAATATGAAGAAAAAATGAAAAGACAAAGAAAAATTCACATCAAATACTTTAAAATTCCCATTGATATAGAGATATAAAATCCACAAATTTAGAAATGCTTTTCAAGCATTGAAGATGCTTTGAACCATGTTTTTTTTTTTTTTTTTTGAATTGAATCATTCAACTATATTGTTGGTTATTTCATTTTTGACACAATTCAAGTTTTATTACACTTTAGTTACATAGTTACTATGATACGAGCTGGGATCATTAACTATTTCATAAAATCCTTGAAAAATGGTGATGTAAAATCAATGAACTCATATACTCATCAGTTACATCTGACCGTGTTATATTATTTGCATTATATACATGATAGAAGCACATACTTTCATAGAATGAGAATTTTTACAAATAAACTTACAAATCAAGGTGAAATAGTTTATCAGGTGACTTATTTTTTATCTAATGGTTATCAAAATGGTTTGACATACTAATCTACATTTGATCTCTAAAAACCAAAAAAAAATGTATTTCAACAAAGATAATTGCATATTGTTGTGCTCAATCTTGTTTAATGATAAAAACCTAACTCATGACCATTTTAAACCATTATTTTTAAAATTAGAAGCATCAATAACTTAAACTTTAATACAAAGTAATAAAAAACTTACAATAATCTACTTTCTTGTTGGAATGTCATATTTCATGAGATATAAGCACATGGTGTATATAGAGTAACTACATTCAACTCAAATTATAGTGAAATCTTATTCAATTCCATTAGTTTCTTAACTGAACAAGAATTTGATGGTCATGATATTCGGTGATATATGGCTCAGTCATTTACCAATGAAATTCTTAGAGTGCATAACAATGCAATGACTTCTTTGAATATTAGTAAACAAGAACTAGTAAAATAAAACCTCCAAAATATTTTTGATTGGAGAACATACATTGAAATGATTGGAATGCCATATGAGCAAAGTGGGCTTAAGGGTAATGACTTTTGATGCTCTTGGATTTCAAAAAATTTACATAGTAGGATTCAAAAATGGTCAGCTAGAACTGAAAACACAATTTGCAAAATATATTACAATTATCCTCCACCAAATAAAACATATAACATTATTTTCTTTAAGATGGATATAGCTCATATTCACTATGTGCCATTATAAATAATTTTTGAAATCGATGTTACATCTAAAATGCATCATGGCATTGATTAAGGCTCATCAAATATTACTTAGTCTAGTAAAATTTATTGAATATCATTAAACTAAGTAAAATATGCAGTCAAAAATTGAAGAAACATATAACCAAATAACATAATGAAAATTTTCAAAAAACATTGACACAAAAAAATATTGAATATCACTACACTTTATAAAATTAATGATACGTATCAAAAAAATCAATTTTTTGCATGCAAACAATAAAATGAAAAAGATGAAAAAACATTAACACCTATCTAGCATCAAATAAAGACACGTCCATTCATGCTAGTGCACTTTTTGAATGCTTAATATTTTAAAATAATATTTTTATAATTGTAAATATAATTAAATAAACATTTTATTCTATTGTACTAAAACAACATTAAAAATGCTGAATGAGGCCAAAAAATATGCAATAAATGAAAAACATCTCTTGATAATGAAAAAATTCAATATTGACTACTCCTTTTAATATTAGGAAAAATAAAAGAATAAATATTGTGCATAAGTTAACCTTTTTAGAAGAGAGACTAGTTATATTGATAATGGACTTTTCACAAATATGTGAACTTAAATATAAATTTTCACAATATGGTCTCATTAGAATAATCATAAATGTCCCTATAGAGTCTAAATGAATATAAAAGCATTGCATGAGACTGAAATAGTCATAGTCCAGATAAAACACAAATTGGAATATAAATATACATATTTAAGAGGAAATGTTATACCCACATGTGTCATGAATGCATTTTCAAAGCTTTGCAAAAACCCACTATATAATCAAGAAAAAAAATCAATTGATCAATATTAGAAAACTAGCTTTCAAAAAAAATTGAATAAGTATCAATCAATGATGTTTCTATCGAAACTAATGATTCTAACACACATAAAAATGAATCAGAACCAATAATTAAATCTCTAATACATGGATTTTTTGAAACACAATTAATAAAAGACTTATAAAAATAAATTATTGAAATTAATCCTAAAGAAATCAAAACATTAGGTATCTTTGAGTATAATTTCTATAAAAAAAAATGAGTTTTCCAACTTTATACTATGGTTATAGCCATCCCAATGATGTCACACAAAAAATCTCATACTAAAACATTTCAAAGTGGGATTTCTTGCAAAAAAAATGATGTTGCAACCCACATTCACAAGTATCTTCTTTAAAGCTATAAAAATCATTATACATCAAGTTTAGAGTTGTGCTTGGATATGCATATGAAAATGTGAATTAAACAAACAAAATATTTTTTCAAAATATGTTATAAATAAAAATAACCTAGAAAAAGTCCTCAAATCAACAATAGCCTATAGATATTTTAAAATCAATAAAACATTACATAACTATTTTTTTAAATCAAAGTAAAAAATATTTTTTCAATGATTAAGCAATTGGGACCACCAACATTTTTTGCCATATTAACATGTGTTGAGCACTTTTGGGAGTCATTTTGTCATGCATTATTATTATTATTATTATTATTTTTAAATCTCATAAAATTAAGAATAGGCATAGTTGGAACATTGAAGAAGAAGAAATTGACATAATGATTAGAAAAAATTTAGTTATAGATAGTGATTATTTTAATCATAGTTCTAATGTATTCAAAAAATTAATGTTACAAAATGAACAACTATTTGGAAAAGTTGTGGGTTAATTTTTTGTAACAAAATAGAGGAAATGAGCATATACATTTCATGATTTGGGTACAAGATGCACCCATATATGGGCATTTCTCAAACACTAAAATCAAAAAATTTATAGACAACTATATATCTTGTGGTTCAACATTGTTTGATGATAATTTAGTTAGAATACAAACACACCATCATATGAGTACTTACAAAAAATCTAAGTATCATTGTATATTCAACTTTCCATTACCTCTAATGAAAATAACCACAATATTAGATCCATTGGTCCAAAGTAATGAGTTTTACAAATAAAATGTTACAAGAATTTTTGCTCAACTTGAGCATAAAAATATACCAAAGACACAACATTCAAAATATTTTTTCAATATGCAAATTTGTCTAAAATAAAACACATATTTTCATTCCAATCTTGTTAATCATGACCTATCATAATCTTAAAAATGCATCCATTGGATATTTGGATAAATTCTTTTGAAAAAAATAAGTCTATGCATTATGGTATGCTAACACAGATGCACAATTCATCTTGGATGCATGTATTTCTATAACATATTGTTGCTTGTATATGAAAAGTTTGATCATACGTTGACAAATGTTTTTTGTAAAGTGTATGATTAATTTTCTTATAAAAATGACAATAAACTACAAGCCATAAAAAAACTTGGAAATACTCTTCTCTAACATCAATAAATGTCAAATCAAAAAGTAGTGCACATTATGCTTTCATTTCCATTACATTATAGTTCAAGGAAAATAATTTTCATAAACACATTGCCATAAACAAAAAGAACATACATCTTGAAAATCCCAAAACTATTAGCATAGGAACTAGACACTTCAAAAAACATAATATGTGCCTCTCCTAATAAAAATTATATTTCAAGACCAATGTAAACACATATGCTTGGTTGAGTATGTGGTATATTATTTGGGAAGATCTATAAATAGAAAGAAATGAGAAAAACTACACATCATTTAACATGTTTTATACAATATGTATATAGATCCTGAAAACTATTACAAAGAAAAAATAATGTTGTTTATACCATACAATGACAATGAAGAGACATTGAAATAATATTTCATCACATGGTCCAATGCATACTTTTTTCACAAGACATGAATAAACAAGATTGAAAACATGTTTATTTCACAAACTATAACACAACAGGGTGATATTGACACTACTAAAGAAACCCTAGATGTTACTTCATCCATGTTATTTGACATTTCAACATAGATAAAGAAAAAACAATAAAATACATGCTATTAGTGAAAAATATGGCATAGGCTATGATTTACATTACATTGGAAATAACAAATTACTCAATATTAAATAACTACAAAAATTTTAAATAGCCAAACCTTAATTTCTAGTAAGCAAATAAGAATGTTTAAACTTGTTAAAATAATTAAATAAAGAGCAGCAACTAATTATCAAATACATTACAATAAGGAAAAGACTTGCATCAAATAGTCCAATCTATTTATTCTTAACTAGAGGAGTGGGAATAGGGAAAACAATCACAATGAAATTAATATATCAAATAATAACATAACTCTATAACAAATAACTAAATAGTGATCTTCTAAAAATAAAAGGAATCATTGTCGCATACACTGGAAAAGTAGCATATAATGCAAATGGTGTAATTTTACATTTTGTCTTTTAATTGCCATATAAATCTACTCGTAAGCTAACACTAAATTCAAATATTTGAGATATCATAAGCAAACATTATCAACAATTATGCCTATTATTTATTGATGAAGTATCATTACTAGGAATCTATAGTCTTTACAATATAGATAAAAGACTTCACCAAATTATGCATACACCTATAAAAGCATTTGGAAATGTTGACATTACTTTTTTTATGACTTTTACCAAACAAAAATGATTCAAGATTAATGGATTTTTTAGCAGCCAATGTTGGATGTAGAAATAATTCCATACAATTTTTGGCTTGACAATGTAAAAATATTTCAATAAAAACTGATCATTAGACAAAATGACATGAAATTTATTTATATTCTAAATCATATCAAAACTTGCAACTAGACTATAAAAGACATTTAATACTTGAATACAATGTCCTATAGACTTGCTCCTAATGACCATTTTCATACCAATTTCACCTGAATAATGATGTGAATAAGCACAATGCCAAGATGTTTTTTATTTTTAATGAAGACACATTTAGTCTAAATGTTATTGACAAAAAGATAAATTCTATCCATGAAAACATTCCAATTGATGAAAAAAATTATTGCCTAGCACAAAAATCTTGAAGTAAAACATATTTGTCAAATTAAATAGGTGGAAACTATGACATTCAAGATGGGTTGGTAAATGGTGCAAATGGAATTATCAAACATTGCATGCCCATAGAATTGGACATAGTTTGGATAGAATTTAATGACAATTTCATTGGAAAACTTCAACAAAAAAATGAAAAACTTCTACACTGACTACATTTCCAAAAACTAGACTCTCATAACAATAATTTCAAGAAAATGTTACATTAAAAAACTAATACTTAGCATTCATGAATAATTTCCAATATAAATAACATGTACATGTACTATATATAGATCACAAAGACTTATGATGGATGCACTAGCTTTTGATCTTGCTGGTTTGAAGCATCATGGCCTTGTCTACATTCCACTTTCACAAGTAAAAAATATTGAATCATTATATCTTGTCAATAAATTAAAACCTGATAACTTTGTCATATCTTAAAAAGTTAGCACCGAAATGTAGAGACTTGAAACTTCTGCCTAATAGATGCCACTTTTCATAATTACTCCTAAAACATACAATATTTTTGTCATTTTCTCACTACATTTAGAAAGCATAATCCATGAATATAATCTCATGAATTCAAGCATATTATGTTTTCAAGAAACCATAGTTATGTAAATAGTAAATAACACAATTCTGACACACAAAAAAAAATTCTACTATTCATCAAAGAACATCCATGGAATAAAGTCATGTTTTTAAAAAAATGTTTTGAAAATCACAAACATTTACTGCATTAAATATGGATACTATGACACATGACTTACTTTATTTAGACATATCAATATGAATAGTTAATATATACTTATCTCTACATGCTCCACTTATTGACATATGGACATTTATAGAAATGACCACGTCCTTTTTATTACCTAATAAAAAGATCATATTTGTTGGTGATTTTAACATGGACATGCTTGAGAAAACAAGATCTCAAAAACAAATTTTTGACACAATGCACAAACATAATCTCTCTTTAGTATCAAACTTTCCAACAACACATGTTGAATTCTCATAGATCATTTATGGATAGATATAGATATGAATAGCATACAATTTAGAATGTTGATGCCTATTGGTCTGATCATCATGCAAGTTACCTTCATGTTACTATCTAGATGTACATTAGAAATTACAACCATTATTATATAAGACAACCATTTTCATATACATTTGCTTTTATTCATCCAAAACTTTGTACATATATAGAATAGCTTTAGACATTACACCATGTAAGTAATATAAAATAAATGGATTTAGAAAACATAATTTCCAAGTGATAAATATCAATAGCAAATGGAAAAAACAAATAAGTTCCAAACAAAATAGTAATTTAAAATATCCATCTTATGTAATTTTTATTTTTTATTTTTTGTCACAAAATAAACATTCATGTGATTGTCAAAATTATTGTAGAAATATAAATATGGAGCCAGAAAAGCATCCTAATTTCAAGGAACACCAATAGAACAAGAAAAAATAGCAAAGTAGTATTGTTTTATTTACAATTTGCTCTATATAGTAATAAAAAAACATCGCAAGTTACTGTTGTGTGAAACTCACTATTCACCCCCCCCCCCATTTTTACCACATTTTTTTAATACAAATAGCAAACTAAATATTAAACCAACAATACATAATAATCAAGAAATAAAAATAGAGAGGCAATAAGTAGTAAAAATGTAATGTTATATCTTTCAACTTGTTCTAGGCAATAACAATGAACAAAAGTATCATTTTTTTAATATTTATCTTATTCATTTTTTTTTTATATAACAAACATACATTCATTCCATTGTCAAAATAATTTTAGGAATATAAATTTAGAGTAGAGAAAGCATACTAATCAGGGAGCACAAATAGAACAAGAAAACATGACAAAAGAATAATGTTTTATATACAACTTGCTATGTATAGTAAGAACAAAAAAATTACTAGTTATTGTTTATGAAATTGACTATTTTCCCCCTATTTTACCACATTGTCACATAAAAATAGGAAACTAAATATGGAGCTAGGGATACGGAATAACCATGAAAAAAAATGCATTAGCAATAAGCACAAAAATGCTAATGTTTTACTTTTTTAATTGCTCTAAACAATAACAAAGAACAAAAGTATAACTTGTTTTAACTTCTAGATTTTGCAACCCATTTTATTTTTTCATTTCAAAATGCAGTGCATTGTATCCCTTTATAATTTATTCATACTTGAATATTGTATTTAGAAACTATGTTTGTAGCTTAAACACTGAACAAAATATGCCAATCTCAATCATTGAAATCTCTACAAAAAGAAGTGGTAATGTATTTAAAGGTGATGTATTGGTTATTTATGGAACAGAATTCATATAAAAATCCAAATTCCCCAATAATTATATAAATAGTGCACATGGATCTTGTTGACAAAATTGGCCAAATGATAATAACTATCAACATAAATAACAAGCTAATTGAAAGATTCTTTCAACACTTTTCACTAGGAAAGCTTGTGTGTATCATGGACTTTATAACAAAAAAATAGAAGCCAATCTAAGAGAGGTGATGCTAATTTTTTCCTCATTTTAAACACAAATAGCATTGTGGAAAACATTGCACCAGTTTGCAAAGAATGGAGGCTTACTCCAAATACCACCATATAATATCTTTTGCAATCAAATGACACATATGCAATGGGTTCATTTAGTGCCATCATAATTGGTTATCAAAAATAATACAATCAATATCAACTTCATCTCAAGGATGATTAAACTAAAAAGGATATGGTAATAGTAAGCACCCATGATCAAGCATTTTACTTCTATTTGTTTATCATTTGAAATGTTAATTGCTTTGGCTTAGCATATACACATGTATACTATTTTTTTTTAACACTAACATTTAACAATTATTTCGTAGTTTATAATCAATGACATTTATAAACATCTATATGTTAGTGTTAGCAAAGGTTCCTAGAAATACTCTAGAACATGCTAATTATAGGGATATCTTATGCTGTGAAGATTAAAATAGAACACATAATAGACTACAATATTACATACTATCTATGATATACAAAGATGCACCTTAAAATCAAGAATAACTTAGTTGTTAATAAAAGGCAAAACATAACTAACATAGTATTCGATAAATATATTAAAATAGAATAGAGTACTCACTGCACATTAACCATATATAAAAGAAGATTAGGAAAACCAAATCAAAATGATTCTATTAACCTCTATCAACACATCAGAACCATATTCTATTAAGGCAAAATAGCATATATATCCTTTTACAACCTATTGTCTCTTCACATTCCATCCTTTCAAGATATAAAAAGAAAGAGTCTTCACATTCTTCTATTGCCTTATTAAGCTTAAAAAGATGAATAAATATAAAATGTATACAAGAAACAAAATCATATACTTTGTACATGTGTCTTTCTATTATACTTTGTGATTTTACCATGCTCTATTCTACGTCCAACATTTTTTCAAAATTAAATAGTTGTCTCATCCCAAGATAAAGTCATAACCTAATTTAAACTGAGCTAAAAATATGAGTCATAAACAAAAGTCACATTTATCACTCCTAGTTCCATTTAGTAGTTTTCACCCTTTTACACACTACTTAGTTGCCCTTTTGAATTTTCAAATAAGTAGCATACTAGCCTACCATCTTTTCAAGTTTTCAATAGGTTAGCCTAACTAGGTGGCTACCCTTTATGGGTTTTCAACTAATCTGGCCCTACTCCTATTATTTAGGATATCTTAAAAAAAAACTACAATATGTTGTAAGTCATAAAAGGAAGTGTGCATTACTTACAACTATGGTGGAGAATGAGTTTGACTAGGCTGTTGCAGAGGTTATTATGTTTGCCTAGCTACTAACCCATTACCTTTTGATGTACCCAATGATAGAGGTGGTTATTGATATTGTGCCATTGTATCCAATTTCCTCTTTTATATGATATGTCAGAGCTATTGCAGAGGAATGAATTGACTCTCATATATTATCTGGGCAATAGCTAGATCATCTTGAGATAGATCCTACTTAAGCATTATCTAATCTATGAGCATTTTGCATACCATGGTATGTAAAATTTATAGTGGTACCTAGATCATCATCATGTTTTGAAGATCATCATATTTTACAATTGTGGGCAACATCTTGGCATTAGATAATTTGAGTTGAATGTCCAAGACAAGTTGATCCAATCTATTTGTTATCATTTGGGCCTAGATGGCTACAAAATTGTTGCACATTATTTTGTTATGCCACACTTTCAACTTTTATATGGTAGCATTCCTAGAATATAAAATTTGTCTGAGTGCATTTCTCATCTTTTATATATTTTCCATTTGATCCTCTAATATGATTAGTTTTATCTACAATGGTAAATTCAAGATTTGTAGTAGCCAATGATTGATTAAGATATTGTCTCTAATTCAGCATATCTTTGGCTATCTTCAGGTCTACCATGAAGTAATTTTTATGAATTACTCATACTATTCAAAAAGTTCACATATGACTTATGTTTCATTCCTGAGAGTTTGCCTATGTGCATGAAATGATAGCACATTCTACATGACCCCCCAATTCTTTATAAGCTTTGATAATAAAGCAGTGATATGAATCGTCAATCTCATTAAATTATTATCAAAAGTTCATGCTTAACGAAGAGGTCAAAATACATTGATATGAATCACCAATCAGAATGTCATTGATACATTGAGAGGTCAAGTTTGATGCGGTCTAATCAAAATGCTTGATAGGGTAGAATTCAAGGCGTATGTATTAGATTCAACAGCTAGATCCATATAATATGACTTAAATATGATGATGCATCTATAATGGACAAATTTATAGCATACATCCCATAATTGACAGGTTATTTGCTTAAAATTTGACTTGGCTAGATCTAAAAATTATGCACATAATGTCAAAGCTGATGCTGATGATTCCTTCTCCATGTGGATGTAAACAATGATAAATCCTTTGCCAAGTTTGAAGTAGAAATTATAGCTATGTTAGATCTGACTTGATGGAGATCCAAATGCAGACTATTAAATTCACACTTTGCAGATCAGTGATGATTGCAGATTATTTGGTGTCAAAAGGACATGGTAGATCTCAAAAAATGAATTGGAGGAACTCTGATCCAAATATAATTATGTTGAATGTTGTTGAGGGCGTGAGTCTCGAGACATCATGCTTAAAATAGGGGTAATAATACTATTGCATTGGTTGAGAGTCTAAGTCCAAAAAACCTTAGTAATGTATTCAATGATGCCTTGAAATATCATACAGAGATGCAAGTTGTAGAGAATATGCAAATACAAAACTAATTTATCATCTTTCCCAAAGAAATATAGAGACTAAAACTTTACCTAGGTTTGCAATAAAAAATATAAAATAGATTTAGAAACATTGATTGCTTAGATCAAAGCTCCTAAAAGCTCTAATGAGTGGCATAGAGAATTTCAACAAAGTTGGATTACATCCTTCAAATAGGAAAGACTCTCATTTGGACACCACCTACTCTAATACTAGATAATGGGATTTATTAGAGTGTGCATACAATTAATCTATAAATAATAGAGCCAAATAGACAAAATATAGAGAACTATTTTAACACATAGTAATATTGTTTATTCCATATATAATCATATGGCACATTACAAAGTTATATAGGAAAATTCTTTCCTATAAATAGGGTGACCTATATCACCATAAATCTCTCTCACAATATCTCCTCACACCCTATTATTACTCATAAACCTATAAGCATAATATTGTTATAACTCACAATAATATCACAATTGATAATCTAACCAAATGATATATTCTCTCACACCTAATATTTACCTCTCAATAACTATTCAGAAGTAAATACTAATGTCTAAACTAATTCCTAACATCTGTTACATGTCTAAGCTATTATTTAGCAACCTTGGCTTAAGCTTCTTATTCCCTCTATTTTTCTTGCATAGCTTACAAATCTTATTGTCATCATTGGGATTCCTCCTATTCTTTCTTATTTACCTCCACTTCTTTAGCTTGTTTTTGCATATCTTTTACTTCCTCGACTTTCTTCTTTTTTTCTTCAACTTGCTCCCACATATCCTCTATTGCCTTAGATTTATTATTTATAGCTTTAGCTTTTTTAACTTGCTTTTACATATCCTATGCTTCTTCATATTTCTTTTTTATATTTGTGTCTATGTCTTTCTACTTTTGTTTTTGATGTTATGCAACTTCTTCTTGAGTGTATTATGTAATGTCCCCTCCAAACAGGAAATATAGCAACACAAAAACTCTGAACAAAGATACAATTTCTGTTGAATAAATTTAGAATGATAACAATAATATAGTCTCTCAATAGAAAATCACAGATCTTATCACTTGTCCTTCTAAACTATTACAATTACAGTCCTCTCTTATGCATATAAAATATGAAATACAGTCTTGAAAACCCTGGCTTTGCAAATCTAGAAATTGGGTTTCAATCTGGAAATTTTGTCTCGGCCTGCTATGTCGAACACACAGTCACCGGCATCGGTCGATAAACTACCGACGTCGGTCACTGTAGGTCCTTCTCTATCGATGTCAGTCTCCAGTCGGCTGATGTCGGTCACTGGGGATCTTTGTCTACCGAGGTTGGTGTCTGCGTGGATCTGTACAGACCTGTATGGACTTCGTACGGTCGCCAATTAAGCACAACTTCCCTGTTTTCAACCCCAAATCTAAAAATATGTGTTTCTAGCATAGAAGATCTCTAGCTGTACAATTTATTGAATCAAAACATAAAGAAATAAATACCTGGAATATTTGTAATAACTTCTGTGTGAAGTTACCTCTCAACCTTGTAAATTCTGTGATAACTTCTGGATGAAGCTATCTCTGAATTTGGCAATAGATCAGCTGATATTCCACAACATCTTAATTTCACACACTAAAGAGGGAATGTTCTCCAATGCAAATGGAATCCTGGAACCCTAGGCTCAGTCTTCACAGAAGAAATTCTTCAAAATCAATAATCAATAATCAATGGCTAATCAATAATGGCCTCCATGAGAAACCCTTATACCCTCAAAAGATATGCTTGCCCTAATTAGGGTTTTTTAAATTAGAATTAGGGTTTCTAATTAAAATAGGCTAAATAATTAATATTTGATTAAATCAATCAAATATTAATATCTCCCTCAATACACGTCTAATCGAGCCCAAACGAAAGCCAACTGGAAAAACTCTGCTAAACGAAGCCACTCCAATCTCCATCAAGACCCTCTAACCACCCTATCAGCCTACGAGGGTCGCATAATAGGCTAACCATGAACTCAGAACATGACAACTGAAAAGGGGACATGACATATTATGTCTCTTGCATCACTTAATTTTGTGTTGGTTCTTACTATTTCTTGTTCCTTTCTTCCTTCTTTACCTCTTTAGGGTTTGGTATGTCTTGTGTAATTTCTTTTTCATCTATTATCTTAGGAACAATTGTATATATGTATTCTTCATCAACTTTGAGGTCTATAATCTCAATGTCTAATTCAATATGCTCGGTTAACTTTGGTTCACCAAGCTAGCCTTTGAATAACAATTTATTTTTCCTAGATTTAGCTAGAAGAGTGAGAGTCTCTTTTTTCTTATTTAAAACCTAGGGTTGGGCTTCTTGTTTCACTATTTTAGTCTATTGTGTACCACTTTATTATGTAGGTTCACTAAAATAAACCATAATTTACCACATAATTTGTGATGTTTTGGTAGATGGGTCTATGCATTGTCATCAAAATAAGACCAATGTAGGACTACCTTTTTAAGGTAACTCCACCATCTTCACAACTGATGATCTTGTGGCTAACTCTATTGAAAATATCTTGACCTCAAACTTACATTAAGTTGATTCTTATCTTATAGTATCAACAAGAATGAAAGAAGGTGGTTGAGTAATATCAACCCAAATGTATTTTATTATTTGATTTCACACTTGATGAGTGTGCACTACTTTCCAAAAAAGAACTCATTTTCTTAATATTTATCATACACCTCTTTTTTTATGTCTTCCAACATTGATTAGATCACTTCTTATTCTTCTACACCCAACTCTAGTAGATCGTACTCAATAGCTATATTTAGAACAATAAGTTTATCCAACCAAGACTTGACACATTCTTTTTTTGTGGTGGTGGTGAGACCCAACACACAAGTACCTTCCTCTTGCCTTTATCTTATTATGGTATATATTTTTATTGCATTGGTTGTGGCATTGGAACATGTGGCTGTGTTAGTTATTGTAGTGGTGCTCCTCTGGAGGAATAAATTTCAAAGGTGGAACCAACCTTGTAGCTAAGCATTTTTTGATGTATGTTTTATATTTCACTTCAACCATGGAAATAAAAAATTACATTGGGGTCATAGTTGGAGTGGCCAACTCATGGACCTTGACTTGATTACCATTATGTAATTTGGTGACTAAATCACGTTGTCCCAAATATTGCATTAAATCTTGTGGGATCCTAGGATGTGTTTTGATCAAAGCTAAGACTTCAAGACACCATGTGTTAAACCACTCCAAATTCTCATAATATTACCCTATTATAGTCCATGCAATATTTTTAAGGGCATTAATAGGCCTAAAGTTTATAGTTACATTAACTATCCCAAGTGGAGATTTCCACTATGTGAAACATAATAAAATAACTAAAAAATGGTACTAAATGTCTATGTGCTTCCTATAAGTATTTTTTATATGTTAGTGGTGAGCTCAACTACCAAAAACTTATGCCAATTGAAGTCCTCCCATAGTTGTATCATATGATAGGAAATATCATTACATTTTTTATCACTTATTTCACTTGTTTGGTGGTTTACCAAAATTATTTCATGATGCATTCTACCAGAATGCATAGTAGATCATCCTCAATTGAGTTAGTGGGTGTTCCTTGCCCTGCCCTTGTGGTATATTTTTCCCTCACATCTAGATGTATTGGTTTCATTGTAGACCTATAAGGAAGGATAGATTTATCATGATTGGGAAGGTTGGTATCTCATGCTATAGTATGTACAATGATCCAACTTATAACATCTTGAGCCAAGTGGATATCCCCTTGATTGTATCAACTCAATAAAGTCATTATGACCACATCTAGCTTCCCAAATGTAGACAACTTAATCAATCTTTATGCATCAGAGCCTCATAGTAGATGTTGAAGTGTGAAGGCTCTTGATTGTTCTGCTCCTTGAGTATCTTGCGCAAAAAAAGTACCTTATGTGGCATCTATAAAATCTAATGGATCTGGATCATTATACTTAGTTTGTCAAATACCTAACCCAATCTCATTTCCTTTTTTTGTATATCTGATAGAGGAATAAATAAATGACCTCTCTCCATGACTCGATTGGTTGTTTGGAATGAGTGATTACTTTACTTAGTTGTGCTTTGGTTATAAATCCAATTTCAAGTAGGTATTTTGAAAGCAAATCATAGAAGCCTCTTGTTAGCAAAATTTTATAATGTTTTGGTATTCACCATACCCTACTCTTATATATCTGTTGGCACCCAATTTCATCTAACCAACCACTTTGAATGCATTGATTGTTTGTACATGAGTGTTCATTTTTGAATTAATATTACTATGTTGTGATTTTTTACTCAAATTTTTATTTAATCTATATAAAATAGACAAGTTAAATGTAAATAGTAAGTGTGAAGTCAATTTTAGCCTTAAAATCATGAATTTATTTTCTAAAATATTGGTGGTGGATTTCAACTATGCTACCAACAAAATAATTGTAATCTTAATTTCTATTATTAAAAAAACATCTTTATGGCTTGTAGAGGAGGAAAACCTTGTTACTATATAATGTCACTTGTAATTTTCAAGATATTTGATACAATTCCCCCTTTTCCATCCCAGCTTAACCCATCTAAAGTTGTCAAGCAAGAAAAATGGTAGTATAATTTAGGCTAAACAAAAAATGACATTTTTCAAGTCTAGACTTCAGAGAAACTAAAGATCCTCTTCAAACTTCCAACTTAAAATTTGGATACATATCACAACCCCAGTCCTTTATTTTGAAGTACGTCATTCCATATTATGTAAATTAAGCACAAATCAACCAATTAAGGTAAAATCCTATAAATCTAAGCCAAAACATAACAATATTGAAAAGAAATTGAAATATAAATTTATCACCATAGAGATATATGAAGATAATAAGCATCTCAATGATGTCAACTTTTAACATTATTTAGATTGAATTCGTCTATAGGACTTACCAAATTGTATCATTCAACTATAAAATTTAATTTTCTTTTTACTTAAAAAATCTAAACATTACCCTCTTCATGCTATCTAATTTTAAATGGAAGAACACAATTTTTTGTGCACTCAAACACATTACAAATTGCCATTTTTAAGACTTTCTGTAAATAGTAAGGTGTCAAAAAACAAAAATAGAATTTGACGCATAACAAAAAGAAGTTGACAAATCACAAAAAATTATGTATCACATCTAGATTATTCACTATTGTAATTAGAATAAGCACAAATGTTGTCACAGAATCATGCTACTACTTTTCCTAAATAAAGTATTGTTTACTCCACAAATTTTGTAATATCCAAAATTTCATGTATTATACAATTGAAAAGTAAGTAGATTTCACTTAGGAATGGATTTTAATTTTCAAAATATGGAGTTTCATCTTTGTATATTGCATTCCCAACAATAAGAGCATCAAAACATGCCCAAACTAATCCATAGGAGCTTACAATGAAATTTGTTCAATCTACACTATTTGTGCACACTACCACTACTAAAAAAACATTTTTTTATGAGATGGTTGATGCCAATAACCTCATATAACATTTCATAATTTATAATTACAATCAATTTTGATGTCATTTCAAACCAAATTTTGTGAAGAATTTTTTCTCCTAATCTTTCTAAAGTATTTTTAGTTGCATAGAGTTTGTCTTGCTTTTGTAGCAACCATGGCTATTTTTATGGTGCAAGTGGTAAAAAAAATGATAATTTATAATGATTTCATCTCAAACATATGTATAATTTTTTTAAATCATTTTTTTTATTTTATTAAATTCATTATCACTCAATTACCATATAAATTAAAGATAAACCTTGATCCTATTACTCATTACAATGTTTTGCCTTGTGCAAATGTAATAGTTTATAATATTAAGATTTGTGTATTATCAATGGGGTATAGTAAATTCTAATGTAATATACAAACTACAAGGGATGCTATCATAATCTCCCTAATTCATGGCCAAGGAGTCTTACCATGTTATAAATATCTTAGGTAATGTCTATTTGTATTTATATTTCTAGGCAAGTGTAACTCAAAAACAAATAGAAATACACATTGTAGAACTTTTGTCTATAATAATTCTTTATCATACTCTGGATGTTATCTTTAGTTTCATTGAGATAATTTGTTCAAGTGACAAAACATTAATCTAATTTATTTATATTATATATGTGACAATAAAGTTAAATTTTGGATCCTTTTACAATATGGTTTATATCCCACTCCTTGATAGGGGGAGTGTGAGGGAACCCCACCCCCCTCATTATTTTAATTGTTAGGGAACCTAGAACAATAAACATGCTCTGATCCCACTTTGTCAGGATCTTGCTCTACCAATTAGAGCACATATGATTACTTCTTATATTAGTAACTAATCACGAAATTTAACCATAATCAATAAGTAACTAAAAATATGAAACAACACAGGAATTGAGAGACAATACACAATTGTATTAATAATCACTCAGAAGAATATACAATAAAGAAGATGCCACTTCTTCTTTCACCTCAAAGGCTCGCCACACCTCAAGACCTTCTTCCCTCTCTCACTTGGTCACAACAATCAACTCCAATGCAGAATTGATGTTCACCTCTCCAACCAGTCAGTAACACGCTACCAGTACACCAAGTACACAACTGTACTTCAAGTAGATCTCTTGCTCTCTGCTGCTACCTGCAAATAACTAGACCATACTCACCATGTAGATGTCTTTATACACCCCTAAATAACCCTTGTCTTTGCCTCACCAGGTCCTTATGATTCTTCAACCAGTACCCCGATGGATCTTATCCAAGAACTTACACAACCTGTAACTCTCTCTGATCATACACTCTCAGTACCCCTATTGGTAACTAGGAGGAACACACTATGGCTCTCTTCTCTCAGAAGGAGCTTATTGCTCTCTTACTCTCTAGCACAAGTTTACAATACAGCCCATGAGTCCATATATAGATCTCATGCTTACAATAATTAGACTAACCTAATTACAATAATTAGACACGCAACTCAAGACTAAGACTAGCCTTTGACATGCAAACAAATAGTCCAAAAATAGACTCTCTGAGATCAACATGCGAACTGCCTGTTCACGCACAGGTTGCCGACATCGGCTCTTCCATGACCGATGTCGGCCGACTGGTAACTGATGCCGATTGCTTCTTCTTTGCTATCTGACTGATGTCGGTTGATCAGATCGATGTCGGTTTCCCTGTAACTGATTTTGCAACTCCCTACAACTCTGCATCCTCCGTAACTTCTCCTGTTTGCATCCTAGTGAAGCTTTTAGCTCCACATCCTAACAATCTCCCACTTGGAGATAAATAGCTACATCTGTCCCTATACCTATACCTGTACACCATCTAAATTATTCCCTAGCTTGTATTCCTCTTCAAGATCAATCCTGAAGACCAACCACCACACATCCTGTGATGCTACCCCTGTCATTCAAGTAACCTACCATATCTGAACCTACATATCCATGTAGTGAAGACCTTGACCCTGCATAACAAGAATCCCTGCTGCTAGTCCCACTGAACTGCCCTCCAGTACTCCTTCCTCGAATTGGCTCCATACTTTCTGACAACCCCCACTGCTTGGGAAAAACTCAGGTCTACACTAGACCTCATGTGATTTCAAACCCTGTTTCAAGCTAAGCTTGAACTGTCCAGCCCTTGGTGTGCTTTCTAATTTTGCATCTTGCATCATGAACCCCGCCAACACCATCTTCACATCAGCTCCCACTAGAGATAAAATCTCCATGTCTCTTATGCCAAAGAATTTTGTTGCTTCAAATTCTTCATGACATGCCTCTGAACTAACCTTACCTTTAGCTCAGCAAATCCCTGTATGTACAAACCTACTAGCAAATCACCCACATACAGTAACAAGATAATGTTGCAATCATCATCCACCTGGTAAGACAAACACAATAGTTACACTGACATTGACTGAAGTCATGCTTAGTCATCCACCTGTCAAACCTATACCACTATCCTGCAGCTACCTCAAGACCTATACCTTGGCCTTCCGTCTCACGTATCCATCCACTCTCTTCTTTAAAATGGGAATCCATTCCATCTCTCAGTGCTTACTTCCAGCTGACAACTCTACCAACAAACACCTATTTGGTTCTTCTCCAAGGACTCACACTCCTCATCCATGCTAAGCTCCCACTGTATCTGGATTCTACCTGCATTGCCTCTTCACATCTTCCTGGTTCTTGACCATCAGTAAGCAATATAAAGAAGGTGAACAATGAATATGAGGTTCACTTACCCTTTCTGACCTCCATATGAGCATTTGAGACTTGATGTCCGCCCACCATCCGTACCAGTGATCGATCTCGGCCATCTCCTAGTCTGCTCCTGACTGATGTCAGCTCCTTGTACTGACCCTGACTACTGACATCATTTCCCTGGCCGACGCTAGTGTCCCTACTACCAACGTCAGTTCCTTTATGACGGATGTTGGTCTTCCTGTTGTCGACGTCAGTTACTGTCTGACCGACACCAGTACCTGTGTTCATCTGTGAGTGATAACTTTTTACCCACGAGCTCTCCATGGATCAAAACCCTGATCAAATCAACCCTGCTTTGCTCAGAATAATTTAGTTTCCTCACTTGATCTCTGTCTATCATCTCCTCCATGAACACCAAGGCTTTCCAGTTCTTTAGCTTGTCAAAGACATCTGACTTCTGCTTCAAAACCTGCATTCCCCTCCTACATATGTGGCCAAGCCTATAAATCCACATCTCAGCAATAGAAGGTGAATCAATAATATAAGTAGATAGATAAAGGATACCTACTTTCTTACCACCATCTAATTCAAGTGCATCCGCTGTGAGAGTTACAGTGCATCTCTCATCACCCAAATTTCTTGAAGAAATTAGACTCATCTCCAAGACGGGTACCTGCATGACTTCCTTCAACCACTGTGTGTCATCCATCTACAATTTCAGCTTCACTTCCCCTTCATCAATCATCTGACAAGGCTCTCCAACCCCTAAATAAATCTCTCCAAAGTCTCCAAAGACATACCCATGAAAAGATGCTCTATTTCGGGCTGCATGGAAAGAGGCAAAAGAATATGTAAACGAAGATTCCACTTTATCCAGAACATCCTGTGCAACATCACCTGCAACATATGCTTCTACGCGCTGATCTTCTACCGACCAATAATCTCTTTTTACCTACTCTTTCTTTCCATCAATCAGACCATTCGTGCTATTCAGTTTCTCCATTCGTAGCTTACTTACTTCTGCCATTGCTATACTCCCACTCAATCTGAAACCCCTATGAGTGACCTGTAATCAACAAACACTACCAGATCTGAAACCACCTATTAGTCAACCCAACCAAAAGCTCTGATACCACTTGTTGGTATCAGCTCTTGAACCTACAACCAAGGCCCTGATACCACTTGTCAAGGAACCTAGAACAATAAACATGCTCTAATCCCACTTTGTCAGGATCTTGCTCTACCAATTAGAGCACATATGATTACTTCTTGTATTAGCAACTAATCATGGAATTTAACCAGAATCAATAAGTAACTAAAAATATGAAACAACACAGGAATTGAGAGACAATACACAATTGTATTAATAATCACTCAGAAGAATATATAATAAAGAAGATGCCACTTCTTCTTTCACCTCAAAGGCTCGCCACACCTCAAGACCTTCTTCCCTCTCTCACTTGGTCACAAAAATCAACTCCAATGCAGAATTGATGTTCACCTCTCCAACCAGTCAATAACACGCTACCAGTATACCAAGTACACAACTGTACTTCAATTAGATCTCCTGCTCTCTACTGCTACCTACAAATAACTAGACCATACTCACCATGTAGATGTCTTTCTACACCCCTGAAGAACCCTTGTCCTTGCCTCACCAAGTCCTTATGATTCTTCAACCAGTACCCCGATGGATCTTATCCAAGAACTTGCACAACTTGCAACTCTCTTTGATCATACACTCTCAGTACCCCTATTGTTAACTAGGAGGAACACATCATGGCTCTCTTCTCTCAGAAGGAGCTTATTGCTCTCTTACTCTCTAGCACAAGTTTACAATACAACCCATGAGTCCATATATAGATCTCATGCTTACAATAATTAGACTAACCTAATTACAATAATTAGACACGTAACTCAAGACTAAGACTAGCCTTTGACATGCAAACAAACAGTCCAAAAATAGACTCTCCGAGATCAACATGCGAACTGCCTATTCACACACAGGCTGCCGACGTCGGCTCCTCCATGACCGATGTCATTTGACTGGTAACTGATGCCGGTTGCTTCTTCTTTGCTATATAACCGATGTCGGTTGATCAGACCGATGCTGGTTTCCCTGCAACTGATTCTGCAACTCCGTGCAACTCTGCATCCTCTGTAACTTCTCCTGTTTACATCCTGGTGAAGCTTTTAGCTCCACAACCTAACATTAATAAGGGGGTATAGGGTGGGTGGTGACATCCTGTAGAGTCCCCTTTAGAATGGATTTGGGGGCAGCTCCCCTAAACAAAAAATCAAGGAGTCAAACCCATATTTCTAGGAAGATGAATTCAATTGTATTCTATTTTTAGAAGGAAAGTCCTAACGGCATTTTTCCACTCTATTTTTAGGAGGATGTATCCTAATGGTGCTTTTCCAATTAGGCATATTTATCTTTGTGGAGTTCATATATAATCTACATAGTGAGTTCCTACATAATATGTTCATCTTAGAATTAATAGAGCTTGATATATTACAGGTTTTATACCATGTAAATCCTATGTTTTGTCTCATGCATGTTGTGTGTTTTGTTTGTTTAATTATCTCTATTATTGTATTCAATTATTCTTATGTTTTTTTAGAGTTTATGGTTTCCTAAAAATTGGTATCAAAGTGAGGTTACTCTTATTTTATAAAAATTGTGTTTTAGATTTGGTGTTATTTTCTATAGCATCAAATGGTGAAATTTACGAGAGCAAAGTTTGAGGTGAAGAAGTTTAATGGCAAGAACAACTTTGAGTTATGGAAACTCAAAGCACATGATGTGTTGGTATAATAGGGGATGAATAAATACCTAGATGAAAATGCAAAGAAACTTGTGATGATGAATGATAATGACTGGGAAGAACTGGATATAAAATCTCTCGATACATTATGATTGTGTTTAACAGAGGATGTTATTTTCAATATAGTTGGAAAAAAGACTACGATGAGATTATGGACTAGATTATAAGGCCTATACATGAAAAAATTTGTAACAAATCATATTTATTTGAAGAGACAACTGTATACATTATGAATGAAAGAAGGCATGAAAAATTGTTGATCATTTAAATATTTTCAATACTATGTTATGCCAGTTGACTAGTATTGGTGTGAAATTGGATGATGAAGATAAGGTAGTCACCTTATTATGTACTTTTTAAGATTCTTAGTATCATATAGTAAGTTCCATTAGCTTCAATACTACTGATGAGCTTGACTATGATTTTATTCTGGGAGCATTGTTGGTTGAAGAGATGAGGAGAAAATCTAGTCTATAGACTTGTATGCTTGAAGTTATGGTTGTTAGGGGAAGATCTAAAAAAAGAGGGAAAAGATTTAGAGGCATATCTAGATTTAAATCAGAAGCTAGGAATATTAAGGCAAAGTGTTAGCACTATGGTAAATTAGGACATCTTAAGAAGGATTATTAGAAGAAAGAAGGTGAAAAGAAGGAAGAATCTACCAAGTAAATCAAGTAGAAATAAGTGAAGGTATGAGTGATGAAGTTTTATCTATTTTTAATGTTTCCTCTTATCATCATGAATGGTTAGTGGATTCAGGTGCTACACATCACATATGTCCACATAGGAATTAGTTTTATTCTTACCAAACCCTTGATGAAAGTTTTATTCTTTTGGGAAATAATGTTTCTTGTAAGACTGAAGGGATTGGTAGCATTAAGATAAAAATGTTTGGTGGTATAGTAAAGACTCTAACAGAAGTAAAACATGTACCAAAATTTAAATGAATTTTGATTTCTTTGAGGGAATTATATTCCTACAATTATAAATTCACAGGTCAAGGTGGAGCTCTAAAGGTGTCTAATAGTGCCTTAGTTGTAATGATATATCTAAAAGTTGGGAACCTTTACATATTACAAGGGATTGTAGATATTAGTCAAGTAGCTATGATATCTAAAACAAAAGAATATTATACCTGTCTATAAAATCTATGTTTGGACCACATGAGTGAGAAAGGGTTAAATGTATTGAAAATCGTGAGTTACTTCTTGGTTTAAAATCTTTAGATTTGGATTTATGTAAACATTATGTTTTCAAGAAACAAAGTAGATGGAAGTTTAGTGTAGGAAGTCATGTAATAAAGTATTCTTGAATATATTCATTTTAATGTATGGGGTCTAGCCCTTATAATTTTAAATGGAGGATCATTGTATTTTGTTATGTTTATAGATGATTACTCTAGAAAAGTATGGGTTTATTATCTAAAAATAAAGTTTGATGTTTTTCATGTATTTAAAAAATTCAAAATGTTGGTTGAGAAGAAAACTATTAGGTCAATCAAATGTTTAAGGACAAACAATAGAGGTTGGGAATGAAAGGCATAAAACCACCATCTACACACCACAACAAAATGGGGTTGTTGAACGCATGAATAGGAATCTTATAGAGAGAGAAAGGAACATGCTCATCAATGCGAATTTGGATAATCCACAACAAATAATACAAACTTGAGAGCACCCTCAAATCAAAATTCACTATTGGAGACTGCATCCCATGCATTTTTATCTATTACAAAGCATACCAAGAGTGACAAAGGAAAAGTTCCTCTTTGTATGCAAATGCTTGTTTGAAAAAACTTTTATTACAAAAAATAAAAATCCAATGGCATGAACTTGTGGAGTACTAAAATGGTACTACATTCAAATGCAATGGAGACCCAATCTTGGTTTGCAACAAGGTGCCTCAAAGTCTTATCCCTACATCATAATAAGGTGACTTACAATCTCAATGTCTAACCCTCATGGTAATAAGGAAAGCCAAAGTGAAAATGCTGAATTGTTAAAAAATACAGCCACCAAATTTATAATCCTTATGCAATTAAAAAAAGCAAGAAATCCAAAGACTACAACTGAGCGAGATTTGATATAGAATAAGGAATGGTCATGTTCAACATGCTCTAAACAAGAACAAAGAAAGGAAACATCCACGGTGCAAGATATTAATTTTTATTAATTCTAAAATGAACAAATTACACATGAATTCGCTATGTAGATTACATGTAAACTCTACAGATAAATACGCCTAATTGGCAAAGCACAATTAGGATTCTTCCTAAAAATAAATTGGAAAAATGTCATTATGACTTTCCTTGTAAAAATAGAATCTGGTGGAATTCATCTTCCTAGAAACAGGGGTTTGACTCCTTGATTTTTTTCTTTGTGGGCACTGCCCCTGAACCCCCACCAGGGGGGCTCCATAGGAAGTCATTTCCCCTAGACCCCATGGAGTGGGGGACTTTTCCCCCACACATCCCCCTGTTAAGGAGTGGGGTATAAATCACACCGTAAAAGGATCCAAAATTTTACTTTGTTGTCACATATCTAACAATATCCACCTTGACAACAATTTCTGTTTGATATCTTGCCAACCAACTCATCACCTTTTTTTAACACCATATTAACTTCTCTACCAAAATTGGTTTTGTGAATATATCAACACTATTTCCTATGTGTGAACCTTTTAAAGTGTTACTTTTCCTTCATTAATCACATGTCTAAAATGATATTACTTTACCACAATATGCTTTGTCCTACTCAAGGAAAATTTTAGTGAAAAATATTCATTAATTCATGAATATTACAATTTTTAGATTTTGATTTTGGAAAATTTTTAGGGTTGATAGATGGGACCATATCATTAAAATTTTAGGGATATATATTATTTTGGAGGCCAGTTCACCAACCCTTTACAAAAATATCTTTGAAAATAATTTAATTCACTACATATATATAATATGCCTATCGATCTTTATATCAAACAACAAAACACCTCTGAAACCTAATCGATCGAACGATAACACTGAATAATACTGATGAATGATAGTGTCAAATGATAGAGTAGAATGACAGTGTCGAATGATAGTGCCAAATGACACTACCAAACTAAGAAAAAAATAAGGAAACCAAAATTTGAAACCTTGAAAGACAAAAATTAAATTTATCTCACCTATTGAAAGAACTGGTGAAGTTGGCTCTAGCAACCATGTCATGGATCCATTGGATAGCTTCAAAATGCATATGGAATCATATAAACTAGCTAAAAATGGTCCATAATAAAAAAGACTAATCATTTTTTTGATGAGTTATATGCTTCAGATGGATTCTAAAATGTTGAGGGCATAAACCTGGCAGTAGATCGACTGCACTTGTAACCCTTTTGGTTCAGACACATGTGCCTGATAGAAACATTCGGCATAGATGACACAACCATTTGGTATGATCATTTGACAGAGTTGAATGCCTCTGCCACTAGAAGAGGTAAATGGCTTGATTGATGTAGAGCTAAACATCTCTATCTATGATAGGGTCGAAAAGATCTGCCCATAGTAGGATTGAATAGATCTACCCATGAAAGCATCAAATAACTTTACTATTTGACAAGGCTGCATGACACTAACATTTAGTAAGTTTGAATAGTTCTGCCATTCTGTAGGGTTGAATAGTGCTGCCACCTGGTAGGGTTGAATGACTCTACCATTTTGTGGAGTTGAGTGATACTATCACCTAACATTGTTGAATATCTCTTTCATTCAATAAGGGTTGATGGCTATGTCATCTGACATGACTAAACATCTCAACCTCCCTCGATCCACACTAAATATCTCACCTAAATCAGAGCCTGTTATGTGGTGGAATGGCTTGATAAGACCATTACATAGAAATAAACCTAAAATTTTTACTTTCTAGAGAAAATTTGCATGGATTGAACCTATTAACATGAAATATGATTAAGCAAACTAAAGGAACACCATCTCCTTCACCATACCTAATAAATATTTAATTCTTGGATATTGGGTCTAATTTTGAACACTGATTCTTATTAGTAAGAGCATAAGCATTAAAACTAAAAAATTTCAAATTTGAATAATCACATAGATGGCTCATCTATACCTATTCAAGAATCTTATAGTATGTTGCAACTGATGGAAAATGATTTATTAGATAGTAGGATGTACAAACTACTTTTACCCATAATTGAATCAAACATAATGTTTTTCACTTAAAAATATTTTTGTTGTGATAAATGTGTCAAATTCTATAAACCAGGGCACAAAAAAGTGCATCTAAAGTTAGATACATAACATTAAAAAGGTCAACCAGTTCAGCATAAAATAGAAACTACTATCATGATATATACTTTGTTGCCACAGAAGATAGTCCTCTTGCTAGTCTTACGGAAACAAAAAGAAAGAATCACCAAACACACAACAAGTCCACTGAGGACCCTAGCCACCACAAGGCTCGATCGCTATTCCTACCATTCAAAAAACTCCCGCCCTTCCCAAAACCACATGTAAATCGATGTAAACAGAATTTGAATCTTAAAAATGAAGCATTATCCCAACATTATTCTTTACTTCGATGGATTATTTGGCTTGACTAAAGAGTTGTAAGATGTTGGTTATATTATTGTTTTAAAGGAATGGCAGGAAATTTCTAAAAATCAAGAATTAAAACCTTTTATTTTTAACCACTACAAACAGAGACTTGAATCCATTATAAAAGTGACAACCATTAGATTCTTCAAAACTTTTGCTAGTTTTTGAAACGTAACTTTCCATTTGGACAACAGTCTAAAGAAGCTTAGACACTATTGAACATTTCATGCATAAAAAATTGAACCTACTCTTTGTTGCTTCTTGTTTTTTTTGCCATAAAAATGTGTCTTTGAAAAGCAACAATGACATTTCAACAATGAAATATACTTTCCTAAATTGTAAACTAGCAATGCAATGAAATATTCTTTAGCACAAACTGATTTAGCAACACTACAAATCATACTAATGAATTTTCTATGATAAACTCATCAAAACATACAAATAGAGATCATAAATACATACTAATGAAGTGGCAGGCTGAAGCATGTAACATAAATACCCAAATAACTTTCTAAAACATTTCTTTCGACAATGACAAAGAAGTAACGAGGTAACAATCATATGAAAACAAAACAGTTGAATTAATTAAAAGAAAGTCATAAAACTACATGACAGGAGGATGGCAAATTTAAACATTTATTTTTTTAAAATCAGAATCATCAAACAGAGGGAAGTATAGTAATCAATGAAAGGAGATGTTGCATCTCAATAATGCTTTACACACCCAAAAAAATATCCATAGTAAACATCTACGTACTTCACCAGTATTCACTATCTTGGCTTGGGCACAATTTCTAATAGCTATAGAAACAACAATTACTCAATTGAAACAGTTCTAATACATAGAACACTAAAATCCCTATCCAAGTCACCAAGTCTCTACACAATCATATTGCATTCACCAACACTTACAGGTTCATCATACATACCAAATATAATTGTACAGTTTGTCTTCTTAACGGTCACTTCTGCAGATCCTTGCAAGCCAATATGTAAAGAACTTTATCAAGAGGGAAATAACAATAAATCTCATATTAAATAATAGAAACAATAAATTTGATCAACCAATAATTGACCAACCACTTTACAAAGAAGCAAAGTGAATTTCAATGACATATTGACATACCCTGAATTACCCCTTGGGTTGGCAGTTTATTGGCTTTCTATTTTATAAATCGGTCATTATATTTAAAACCCACAACAATTACATACTAAGATTCTTCGCACAGCTTCAGAAAACCCAGGTACTCATGTTGTTTAATCATGGTAATACTTGTCTTAATTCCAATGGCGCCTACAATGGGAGAATAATGCACAGTTAAAATATCAGTAAATAACACTTCTGTGAAGCATAATGCCATGACATTTTACTTCAAATATTAGTCGACTATATATCAGAAGTTCATTTTTCCTCTGAGCATTTGTTGACACCAAATTAATTCATCTGTCTTTTAGATACAACCACGTAGTCATGGAATACGCAAAAGACTCTTATAAAGATGTTAGTTTTCTTGCCCATTGTCAATGCATTGGCAAAAAATACTACAGACTGAATAAAGACAATGATAAGCTCTGCCAATAAATCTCCACAATTAAAATTTTCCATTGCTATGAAAAAAGGCCAAATTTAAATATGACAGAGATACTAGTACGATGCAATTTTAGGACAAAAAAATTGATGTATAATCTTGAATATGCAATTAATTTTCAGAAAGTTATAACTTTGTTTGGAAAGAACAATGTCTTAATGCTTTAGACATTTTCTGAACAATTCAATGGGTCAAACCTTCAATGCTTTAGACATTTTTTGAGTGTTACTAGATAAAAACAAGCATTTCAGTAACCAACATATAAAATCTGAAAAAGTGAAGCCTGGTTACTAAAAATCACTAATAAATGCTTCAAATATTAATCGTTTAAACATATATTATACTCTTTAAATCATATGACAGTAATATAATTAGTTGGCAGAAGCTTACCATTGGCAATTGCAATTTGGAAAAGTCTTTTATATGTTCTCCTCGTGTTTGTTGGTGACACCTATTGAAAAAACACATGAAAATATTTAATGGTTTCTAATTATTTTCCTGAACTAGTTTGGGCAGCAAATTAGCCAATCTTTTCCTTAGGTTCAAGGTGGCTGTAAATAAAAAAAGGATTACTTCTATGAAAACTACAGCCAAGATGCTCTTTTAGGTGAATTAAGTGTTTGTGCCCATGTGGCACATCAGGGTTAAAGGGAGGTTTGAGAACACACCCATGACAAAGTAAATGATGATAGAGGAGGTTATTATATCCACTATCAGGGCCTTTCTAGTCTTTTCAAGGTAGTTTGTGTACCTGGAAACAAAATTACACATATATTTACAGTTATAATATAGGACTGCCAAAAAAAAGATTGATTTATTTTTTTGAAAACAAACATTCACATATGCAGGGTCTCAATCTCAGAATTATTTTTCCGAATTGGACACCCACTAAAGCAAAATTTTAAGCAAATAATTGTTCCATAGATTCAAAAATTAAACACATAAAAACTATCTTTTGTAATCTCTAAGAACTTTGCTCCTCAATTGAATAGTTTCTAGATACAGATCAAGCAATCTTAACTTAAAAGCATCAGCGCTTGTGACTAACACTTAAGAATCTATGTGGGCTTCATTTTGAAATGAACAAGACATCAGTTGAAATCAAATTAAAAAACATGATTCTTATTTTCTCTTGCCTCAAAACAATATGCCTACATCTAGAGAAACAAAGGAAAAGCAACTGAAATTATATTTATCAAAATTAGCTTCACCAGAGACATGAAATTGATGGAAATAAGGATGCTCAAATTGAATCAGTTATAGATCAACAAGGTGAACCATTAGCAACACCTTCATCACCTTCACACCATACTCCTTAGGCAAGCAACTCCAATAGCAGTTCAGATCCAACTCTTGCTTCCCTTATGCCTAGAAAGATAAGGAACTTGAGGGAGATCTATGATGTATCAAGGTATGATGATCTAATTTTCACATGAAATGATGATGCTTTTATTATTGAGTTCAAAGAAACAATGAAAAGAGAATTAGAAACATTTCAAATGAATGATAGTGAGTCTATTTCTGAGTTTCATACTAGAATCTCTAGTTTATGAAAGAGTGAACCATAGAAAACACAGGATATATGCACAACAAACAAATACACATAGACAACAAATTAATACATACACTCAGAAAAATAAACAGAGAGTTTTATCTTTTCATTGATCTTCTTAGTTTATGGTTCTCTTTGCACACAGAGTTGTGCTAATCTCATGATTTGGGCAACAATTTAGGGAATAATTTGGGTGACGGGTCCATCCCAATTGATGATGGAACTTTCGAGAGCCATAACTTTTGCACCGTAGCTCCAATTGACTCGTTGTTTAATCCATTGGAAATATAATAATTAGGAGAACACCATGATATGGCATTGAGCTTTGCTCAAAGAAGTTTGACCCATGAAAAACCAATGGAATTTCCCCAAATTTCAATTTTAGTAGTGCAGTCTAAAAATAGTAATTCCTTGAATTTTGTACTGTTTTAAATTGTGGAAGTTGAACCAATTAATCTCCCTTTAGATTGGTGACCTTCCACATCCTCCCCCTACTTTAAAAATGTGTATAAATGAAGATGTAACTTGAAATACAAATTAGACATATTTTCTCAGAGATAGGCATATGTTTGGGTCTACAAATTTGATCAATAAAACATCTCTTCTCAAAGATAGCATTATTTGAATTGTTTTGTTCTTGTTTCTTAAATTATATTTCAACCAAAGTTTTTTTTTAGTTTTAGATCAGTGGTATCAGAGTGGTTTGTCTTTAGAGTGTATGATCCCGAGGACGAGGTCAGATTATAGGAAACTTAGGTGGAAAATAGAACTAGCAGACTATCCACCTATTCACTCCAAATGACTTTAAATGGTGGACAACACTGAGACATCCGATCCTTTCAAGGAAATGGTGAATGAAACCCTCCAATAGCATCAAGCATAGATGCTACAACAATTCACTCAAATTCTCCAACAAATCTCAATGAAAAATTATGGCTCCTCATCTACACCACCACATCCTTTCAGTGCCCCAACACCCTTCAAGGTTCATGTGAATTTTGATATCCCTACATTTGAAGAAAAAATCAATGTTGATGTAGTAGAAAATTAGTTGGATCAATTATCATCTTATTTTTCTAAAATAAATTCACCAATAAAGAGAAGATCACTTTTGCTCTTTTGAAAGCATCATTGCCTATCAAAAATTGGTGGGAAGTGTATAAAAAGAGATTCAGTGTAGATGATATTGGTCTTGAGGTGGAACCTACTTGAGATGATTTCATAGAAGCTATAAAGGAAGAATACTACCCCATTAGAACATATGATGATCTGTATATAGAGTGGTAACAACTTCTCCAAGGTAAGGAACAGCCTATTCAAGATTACACTGACATTTTTTATTCTCTATCTTCAAGATTGGGCATCCAAAAAAGTGAGAAACATAAGGTTCTCAAATATCATAGTGGACTATAATGGTACATACGGGGAGAAATGGAACTCTTCAATTTGGAAACCCTTGGTGAGGCATACAAGTTCGTAGTGAAGATTGAACATAAGCATGGAAGAATGCATACGAAGAGTCAGTCTTCAAAATGAAAAAGGGACAAAAAATATCAAACACGAGGCCAAAATTAGAAGCAAAAGGAAGAAAAGACTGGGAAGTGGTGTGATTATCACAAATTTAGAACTCACTCCAAAGAAGAATGTCGACCCATCAAGTCCCTGCTTTCTGAGTCACAATCCTCAACATCCACTACTCTACCTCATACAGACCCTACAGTTGAAGAAGTTGAAGAAGAGATTATAGATGTTGAGCCTAAAGCCATTATTGCTTCATCACAGACCCATGAGGAGAGATTAGATGACAAGGAAAGGTTATTTCACTCTAAATTATGGGTGAAAGGTAAGCCTCTACATTTTATTCTTGATAATGGAAGTCAAAAGAATTTAATCTCTACTAATATTGTGAAAAGCCTAAATCTATCCATGAAACCTCACCCAAAGCCATACAGTATTGGATGGTTGAGTCCAGGGAGAAACCTCTGCATCACCCACCAATGTCTTCTCTTATATGTAATAAAACCTTTCCAAGATGAAGTCTTATGTGATGTGGTCAATCTAGATGTTTGTGATATACTCTTTGGTCAACCATTCATGTATTATCAACATGGAATCTATGAATCAAGAAATCGAAAGATCACTCTCACTCTTAGAACATGGTGCTACAAGGTACCACCTTCTACATCTGTCTCTCTAATTAGTGCCAAGAAATTTGTTCTCATGGTGGTTAATCCATAAGAATCCAAAAGGGTCAATGTTACAGCCCTAACTACACAAACAACATAACAATAAAATCAAATAGATACCAAGCTGAAGAAGTTTATGGCCTTCCATCCACAGACTGATGGTAAAACAAAAATGGTGAACAATCAAGCCTCACACAATTCTATTAAGCACAGTCTATTCCAAGTATGCATCAAGAATCAAATCAAAAAACAACTACCATACTTGATGAAAAATATTGATGCAATGGGGACCATTACTTCTCAAGGAGAGAAGAATGATCCAGGCAACAATTTAGGGGATAATTTAGGGGATGGGTCTATCCCAATTGATGATGGGACTTCTGGGAGCCACAACTTTTGCACTGTAGCTTTGATTGACTCATCATTTGAACTGTTGGAAAGCTAAGAATGAGGAGAAAATTGTGAGATGGGATTGATATTTTTTCAATGAATTTTGACCCCTAAAAACCCAATGAAAGTGCTCTAAATTTCAATTTTAGTAGTGCAGTCTAAAAATAGTAAGTTTCTAAAAATAGTAATTCCTCGAACTATGTATTGTTTTAAATTGTGGAAGTCAAACCACTTAATCTCCCTCAAGATTGGTGACCTTCCACATCCTCCCCCTACTTTCAAAATGTGTATAAATTAATATGTAACCTAAAATAGAAATTAGACATCTCTTCTCAGAGATAGGCATATGTTTGGGTCTGCAAATTTAATCAATAAAACATCTCTTCTCAGAGATAGAAATATTTGAATTATGTTATTCTTGTTTATTAAATTATATTTCAACCAAATCTTTTTTTGAGTTTTTGAAAGAGTGAAACATAGAAAACATGGGATATATGCATAGCAAACAAATACACACAGATAGAAAATTAATACATACACTCATAAAAATAAACAGAGTTTTATCTTTTCATTGATGTTATTAGTTTATAGTTCTCTTTACACACAAAGTTGTGCTAATCTCATCTGTTGCATACATTTGTTTATAAAATAATAGCAAGGCTTAGATTCTTGAGAATATGCCTTCATACATCTTTTATTGCATACAAGACTAAAATAGAGTATGTTTTTAATATGATTTTTATAAAATAAGACAATTGCTAGCGTAGTTAAGAAGACTCTTGAAGTAGCTAGAGAGAGAAAGAAGAGACATTAAATGTAGTCACTGGGGCTAGTGAAAATTTATTGAAAAGGTTACCAAAGTGTTTGACATGGCAAGGAAGATGAAATAGTTTGTTGCTGACATGTACGTCTACATCTACCAACACTCCCTCTTAATCTTCACTACCATGTAAATCAGTTATGCCCATAATTTCTCAGAGATGCTTAAACACATTATTTTCAAGTGAATTTTTAAAAATGTCTACTAGTTGTTCTTAAGACCTATAAAACTCCAGACATATATTATCATTGTTCACCAATTCATGAATGAAGTGATATCTAGTGTCTATGTGTTTGTTATGTTTATAAAACACATAATTTTTAGATAATACAATGGCTGAATTTTTATCATAATATATATTTGTAGCTTTATCTTAAGTATGCCTCAAATCTAAAAGTACTCTTCTCATCTAAACTATCTAATAATTTGTTGATGTGGATACAACATATTCCATTTTGGTTGATGAAAGTGTAACAATTGGTTTTTTCTTTGATGCCCAAGATATAGCACTTTATCCAAGAATTAAAAAAACATAACCTAAAGTGTTTTTTCTATCATCCATGCTACCTCCCCACTCACTATCCATGTAATCAATCAGCTTGAAATCATTTGAAGATGTATATGTGATCCCAAAACTCTTTGTTCTAGTTATGTATCTCAAAAAAAAAAATCCAACTTTCCAATGAGATTCTTTTATATTATCCATGAATCTTGAGATAAGACTAACTCCATACATAATGTCCATTCTTGTGATGGCTACATACATGAATCTATCAACTAATCTCTTGAATAAAGTTATATCAACACTAGAACTTTCATCCTCCTTGCTAAGCTTTAAACCTATTGCAACTAGTGTAGGATTTAGATTAACATTCAAAATCTTAAACATTTTCAACAGATAATTAGCATACTTTGATTGACATATGAAAATTCCTTTCTTAGATTGATTTACTTCTATGCCAAAAAAATATCTCATGAGTCCCAAATCAGTCATCTCAAATTTAGTTTTCATGGTTGCCTTAAATGATTCAATTAACAATTTTTTAGTAAAAATTAAGTCATCCACATACAAACATACTATCAATATTTATCCTTAAGTATTAACTTTGATATACAAATTTGGTTCGTTTCCACATTTACTAAACCCATTTTTCACAAAATAATAATCTATTCTACTATACCAAGCTCTAGGAGCTTGTTTCAATCCATATAATGTTTTTTTCAACTTGTAGACCTTATGCTCTTCTCCTTGAATTTCATAACTAGGTGGTTGTTTTATATAAACTTCCTCTTCTAATATTCCATTCAAGAATGTTGATTTGACATCCATTTGAAAAACTTTCCAACTATTTTGGCTTGCAATAGATAACACCATTCTTAAAGTGTCAAGTCTTACTACCAGTGCAAATGTTTCATTGTAATCTATGCCTAGTTGTTGTGTGAAGCCCTTAGCTACTAGTCCTAATTTATGTTTCTCAACTTTCTCATTTGCATTAAACTTTGTTTTATAAACCTATTTTACTCCAATTACATCCTTTCATTTAGTAAGCTCTATTAGATCTCAATTGACTGAATTTCTTCATCCATGGTTGCAATCTATTATCATCTTTAATTACATCCTCAAAGAAAATCACATCATATTTTGTTATGAATGAAAAATTTGAACATAAATCCATATTTTTATCTTCTTTTGACTCATCATAAATTTCCTTTAGACTACGGGTCTTCTTTAGAGTGTTTATAGACCATGATCTCAATGATGCAATTATTGGATTAGATGATCCACTACTATTATTACTAGCTAGAGTAGATGGATTTGGAGTTCTATATGCCTTAGAAGGTGTTGTAGGAACATTTGCTTATCGATGTTGAGTAATATTTTCTTGTGTATTATCTTCTACCATCTCATTTTCATGTGGTATGCATGTTACAATTATATTGATTTTGTCAATGCTTCCATCCTATGCTTCTTCAACAAATTCTATATCATGGCTTATTATTACCTTCTTTGTGACCAAATTTTATAATTTGTATGCCTTAGATTGTTCATTATATCCCACAAAAATACACTTTTCCACTCTATCATCCAACTTTTTTATCAACTCTTGTGGTATCAAAGAGTATGTTACACATCTAAAGACTCAAATGTGAAACACTATGTTTCTTCTTGCTCTAAACTTCGTGTGGTATCTTTCTAACCGATGCTTTTGTTAGACACCTGTTCAAGATCTATATTGTGCATGCAACCACTTCAGCCCAATATCCATTTAGTAGATGCTTAACTTTTATCATGCTTCGTGTCACTTGTATAATTTTCTTATTCTTTCTTTCTGCTATTCCATTTTTTTGAGGTGTATATATTTTTGTGAATTACTTTTTTATTCTATTTGCCTTGTAAAAACTCAAAAAATCATTTGATATGTATTCACCACCTTGATCAGCTCTCAATGTTTTGATAAAATATCCACTTTCCTTTTCAAATTTTGCCTTGAACTCCTTAAAAATGTTAGACACATCTGATTTGTATTTTAAATAGTAGACCCAGGTCTTGTGGCTAAAATCATCAATGAATGTCAAGAAATATAGATTTCCACTTATGGATGGCATTTGCACCAGTCTACAATGATCTAAATGGACTATTTCAAGTGCATGTCTTGCCCTATAATATTTCCCAACTAAAAATTTGTCTATGTTGATTTTCAAGTATGTAACTCTCACATTTTGTTTTAAGTGGATTTATTGGTGGCAATCCATATACCATTCTTTGTCTATATAATAGCTACAAACCTCTAAAATTTAAATGACCAAATCTCAAGTGGCATAACCAAGATTGATGCTTCAATGATATTTTAAATGTTGCTTCAACAATTATATGGAATCCTTGAGGTTCTAAACATATTTCACTTTAGATTTTGAGAGGAAACATTCTATTCCTCATCATTTCAACTTTTGAAATTAGCCTATTGCTTGGTTTCTTATCCAAAATCACACATTCACCATTCTCAAATTATATCATATACCCTTTTTTCACCAATTGACCAATGCTTATTAAATTATGTTTCAATCCAGGGACATAGTATGCATTGGGGATATGCTTCTTTTTACCTTGTTTTGTTCTTATGTTAATTGATCCTTTCCCCATGACTGATACTTTGTGATCATTTCTCAATTTCACTTCTAATTTTATCGAATCATTTATTGTTACAAACAACTCCTTACTTCCACTCATATGATTACTACACTTGCTATCCAAAAACCATACTTATTTTGAACTCTCTTTTTCAACATTACATGTTATCAATATTGTGTTTTGTTCGCTAGTGTTGGGGTGATTTTCATTCTCAAATTTTACTTTTGTTTATTCATATCATATTTATTTTTTATACATTCAGATGCAAAATGTCTAAATATTTTACAATAATGAAATTGGATGTTTTATTTATCATAACTTTCTCCTTGATGATGGCTATGAAAATGGTTGCTACATCTTCCTCTTGATGGTTTGAAAGATGTATGTGAGATTGATATTGATTTGCTTTTAAATTGATGAGATTATCTACCTCCTCTTCATGAAAAATGACCTTTTCCTCTGTTGTAATTTGATCTTCATCTTATTCTATTGAATTTAAGTTGAGTTTTGAATGCATTTTCCAATGAATATGCCCATGAATAGTTTAGCCTTTGCTCATGTGACAACAATGACCCCATTAATTCATCAACTAATAAGTAAGATAAATATTTAGATTCTTCAATGGCCACTACAATTGAATCAAATTTTATAGGAAAGATTCTAAATATTTTCTCTACAACCTTCTGGTCTTCTATACTCTCACTACAAGTTCTAATTTGATTCACAATGCCCATTACATGTGTAAAAAATGAATCTATATTTTCTAATTCCTTCATATAAAGGTTCTCAATATCTCTCCTACGTATTTTTAATTTAGTAATTTTGACTTTGCTTGTACCTTGTTATGTTGTTTGTAGGCTTTCCCATGCTTGCTTTGACCTTGTAGTAGCTACAACTCTTGGAAATATTGAATCCTTCATGGCTTGTTAGATGAAAAAACAATGCTTTGACATCCTTCTTCTTAACTTTCTTCAATAAATCTTTTTCTTCTTGTGATAATGCCTATTGATTTGCTAGCTCAAGGAACCCATTTTCAACTAAATCCAACACATCTTGTGAGTAAAACATGGTTTTCATTTTTATGATCCAAAAATCATAATTTTTCCCATTAAAAATTGGTATTTGGGGTTGAAAAATGCTTCTAGTTACTCCTACCATGGCTGCTCCAAAATAATTTATTTCTATTTTATTTCATCTGAGAGTTTAGCTTTCCCCTTTTAATTCTCTATTTTAGCTAATGGCTCTCCCTTAATCTCTGCTCCTTATGCCTAAGATTTAATCTATAGCTCTTTCATTAGTTCTTTAAGATACTAGCTTTGATACCAGTTGAAAGAGTGAACCACAAAAAATAGGGGATATATGCACAAAAAATAAATACACACATACAACAAATTAACACATACACTCAAAAGAAAAAAAAAATAGAGAATTTTATCTTTTCATTGATCTTCTTAGTTTACAGTTCTCTTTGCATACAGAGTTGAATTACTCTCATTTGTTGCATAAATTTATCTATAAAATAATAGAAGGGCATTATTTCTTGAGAATATTCCTTCATACATCTTTTGCTACATACAAGACTAAAACAAAGTAAGTTTTTAATATGATTTTTATAAAATAGGACAATTTCTAGCATAGTCAAGAAGACTCTTGAAGAAACTAGAGAGAGAAAGAAGAGACATTAAATGCAATCATTAGGGCTAGTGAAATTTTGTTGAAAAGGTTGTCAAAGTGCTTGATGTGGTGGGGAAGATTAAATGTTTCATTTCTAACTTGGACGTCTATATCCATTAAAAGTTTAACCAATCAATTAAGAATTAGTGGTGAAACTATAGTAGACCAAAGGATTGTTGAAAAGATCCTTATGAGTTTGCCTATGAGATATGAGCCAATTGTTATATCTATTAAGGAGGCCAAATACCTCTCAATAATGATAGTAGATGATTTGATGGGTTCTCTATAAACCCATGAGAAAAGGTTGAATAGATCTAGACCTTCTTCCCTAGAGTTATAACTCAACATGATCTTGATCTAACATAGTAGCTTCTTCCTCTTCCTCTACCTCTGAAGCTTCTACCTCTATTTCTAAGGAGTTTCTAAATTTTTGTAAGAATGAAGGAATTGAAATGTATTTCATAGTTAGATACACTCCATAGCAAAATGGAGAGGTAGAAAGGAAAAATAGGACCATCCAAGAGATGGCTACAATATCAATAGAAATTTTATCATCCTGTTGAAGCTAAGCCACCCATAAGCATACCTTAAAATTTTAATTGGAAATAAACATTGAATTCTAAAAAACTTGGAAAAATATAGCTTACATTATTATATGATAGTATCGACTTTGAAGTGAATATGTACTTAATATTTACATGACTTAAAAAATTTAAGATTTCAAAGCAAATAGATAAAAATCAAGACATCCAACAACACAATACCCATAATCATCAGCATGTAAATTATAAACTTAATCATTTCATGCAAATTTTACAAGTTTAAAAGTTTTCCATAGCCCCTCCCCAAAACTCAACACATGGCATTCGCATGTTCCATCACATATTTTATGTACTAAATAATTGATGATCAAAGGCATAGTCCCCCAAGCCCTTGAATTCTTGGGATGATGCCACATAGAGGTATCCTAGGAGCTTAGAACTCAGGGGTAGATAATCACCTAGTCTATATACATCTTGAGCCCTAAAGGCCTAGGATGACACCATATTGGGAGATTAGAACATGGAGGCACTTAAATGAAGCCAATAGGAGAAAATGCAAGACTAAGAGGCTTTGAGGGCCCATCTTGTCAAGATACCACCACATGGTGTCATCCCATGAGATTGAGTCTAGAAACAACTAAGCATTGACTAGACACATGAACATGCCTATTAAGCACACTAGTTAATGAACCTAAATTTGACCATCATTTCAAGTGTTAGAGCCATCGATGAGCATGAAACACTTTGCCATAGTTGGTAGAGGAAGGGAAAATTTAATTTCAAATTCAATCTATGGATTGATTATAGATGGTGTGCATCAATAAAATTGATCAAGTCAATGCCATAATGGTAATAGCTAAAGTTTACCAGTAGTAGGTACTAAATTTGATTAACTCTTACTTTTTCTCTTTTCTTATCTTTTGAATTGATATTTTTAATTTTTATATTTATTATGGGGGAGATGGCCCATTAGCTGGGACCCCTAACTTTAAAGTCTCATATCTTCTATACAGGACTTTCTTAAACTGAATAAATGAAATGAAAGGTAATTAGATTTTGTTAGAATCCATGTAACCATTTCTACATTGAAATGTCATTTAGACATTGTTTTATAGGTGTGACTAACCATTGACATATATGTTTCCAAATTTATATAAGAATGAGACCATAATTGAATACATTTTTACATTCAATGTTTTTAGTGTGATATGTAAATATGCATAAGCAGGGACATAGCATAAAACATATGTGTCAATAATAAACAACAAAGGAACCATTGTTTAAGATGCCTACCACTATTAAATGACTTCATAGGTGTTGTAATGACTACTAAGGTGCCATTTACAAAATGGGTTAGTTTTAAATACTAAATAAAAATAAATCTAGCCAACTCGGTATACGATCGTTTGAAACTGCAACTATTTTTTGAAGGTTGAAAATTGTACAAGAAAATTTTGTCTAAAAATATAGAATTATAGCCAAATATATAAGATTTGTATTCTATTATTTTGGATCTCTTTGCACGAGGAAATAATAAGAAGACATACAATGGAAAGTTATCACAAAATAAACATATCTTCATATGCATCAACAACATTCTTTGAGTGTGGGTTCCCATAAATATTTTGGATATAGAGTTAATGTGTCCAAACAAAATCAAGTTGTTTGTAATGTCTCCAATAAGATCATAAATCTACTACATGAGGATTGTGGTTTTATATGCAAGCAGGTCGAGTGTGTTGAAGATAATTTAAATGTTGGTTTAGAGTGTAGAAATGATCCCATGCTTTAGGAGGTGGTCAAATAGTACCATATCATATCCAAAGGGGAAGATAAAGAAACTTTATGTAGATGGGTGATTGAAAATAATCTCATGGAGATAAGTTTTGATTTTACCTTGGAAAATGCATTTGTGAATCTTCCAGCCTCAGCTCAAGAAGCATTCCTTGTTATTTTCTAATTTTTATTTGGATGGAATTGGGATGAAGTTTCCCTTATTTTTTGAGAGGTAGATCTTGAAACACTTTAATCAAATATGTCAGTGAAAAAAATCAAAGCAATCACATAGAAAGCCAAGATTTCCTCTACTTGTAAGGTCTACCATGAATAAAAGGTTTAAGAATTATTATAAAAAATGATCTTGAAATGGCCCTTTTGAGTGATGAGGTATAAATTTACCCATTAATATTTGCATTTATAGATAAATATAGATAGTGAAATATTTATATATAACTCTTGACATTGTAAGCTTCACTTGTTTTAATATATCCAAACTTTAGTTTTGTAGATGATTACACAAAACAAAGGAATTTAGTTGATCGATAATACCTAGATTCTAGTTATAATACTTGTCGAAAAGGTAGATCTTATGAGGGAGACTCTCCAAGTTTCTTCATTGGGATGCTCCATAATTTTTAAAGGCAGTTGTAATTAGTTTTTAAGTTGTGATTAAGTTTCCAAGCTACTCAAGTTTGGTAAAAATTTAATATGAGTGTTTTCAATATAACAATATTGAGGATCTATCCTTAGATGCATTTTTTGGGAGTAAGGATGTGAAGGTTTTGATTAAAAAAATTTAAATCCTCTTATAATTTCACACATGAAGCTATTTGGGAAGATATTTAAAAAATATATACACTTTGTTTCTTAAAACGGTTCATATTTGGGAAGATTTATAATGCTCTTACATTTATTTTTAGAATTTTAATAAACACTATGTAATAATGAAGATAATATATAAATTATTTTCTTATCCTTTTTTATGTTTGTCTCATATATTCATTATGTGGGTAATGATAACACAATAGACTTAGAATTATAAAGTGGAGAATAAATTTGAGCATAATTTTAGGTGTAATTTATTTAAATTCATTAAGCTTATGATCCATTTGACCTTTGTGCATGTTTTTTCATGCTTTGTTAATAGGGAGTTAGTAATATTTTATTATAAAGTATATGAATCTGAAAATTTACTATAATATATTTTTTATTCGTAAATGAGAACAATTCAACATGATCAAAAAAAGTAATCTAGTGTACACAATCAAGTAATATTATCATCAACCATATAAAATATCAATATCCATATGAAATATCACCCTAAAGAGTATATGACTAGCTCCAAGAATCCCAACAGATCCATGAGGGTTTGGAAAGGGAGTATACATGATACTAAGCAAATACCTACTAGGCTCAAGGGCACTATGGGATACTAGAGATCTATAGAGGTTATCTAGTTGACCATCTTGCACCAAGATATAGATAGACTTGTATACCAGGTTAGGGTTAACATGATTGAGTGCACAAAGTACACAAATGTGTGTGTGTGTGTGTGTGTGTGTGTGTGTGTGTGTGTGTGTGTGTGTGTGTGTGTGTGTGTGTGTGTGTGTGTGTACTTTGTGTATATATAGGGTTAACATGATTGAGTGCACAAAGTACACAAATATATATATGTGTGTGTGTGTGTGTGTGTGTGTGTGTGTGTGTGTGTGTGTGTGTGTGTGTGTGTGTGTGTGTGTGTGTGTGTGTGTGTGTGTGTGTGTGTGTGTGTGTGTGTACTTTGTGCACTCAATCATGTTAACCCTGACCTGGTATACAAGTCTATCTATAGCTTGGTGCAAGTTGGTAAACCAAATAGCCTCTATAGATCTCTAGTATCCCATAATGCCCTTGATCTTAGTAGGTATTTGCTTAGTATCATGTATACTCCCTTGCCAAACCCTCCAACTTGTAAACCAAGTTAGGGTTAACATGATTGAGTGCACAAAGTACACAAACATATATATATATATATATATATATATATATATATATATATATATATATATATATATATATATATATATATATATGAGTGCACAAAGTACACAAACATATATATATATATATATATATATATATCAACTTACACCAAGATATAGATAGACTTGTAAACCAGGTTAGGATTAACATGATTGAGTGTGCACACACACACACAATGAGTATAACCAAAGCAAGTAGCTAAGGGGGAGAAATCAATGCTTGAATAACAATAAAGTAATCTACTTGAACAAAAGAATACTACCAAGCAATAAATGTGCTTCAAAAACATGGAACTCTGATAATTAAAAGATGATTTCAGAAAGGAAATGTCATTTTCATGATTAAAATAGAGATAAAAAGATTATGCACTTATAGAAACCTAAGATAATGCCTTATTCAAATAAAACTATCTCTAGCATGTGATACATAACTTAGAAAAGGGAATTCCATTTTAAACAAGTAAACTAAGATGTTTGAAAAAGAGAGCATCTACCAAGTAGTAAAATGATCCATAATCAAGAAAGCCTATGAAATAAAAGATATTTTCAAGAGGAAATATGTTTTCATGTTCAAAATAATGCATAAACTTCATAATATAATCTAGAACTTGTTCAAAATGAGTTAAACTAGCATAAAAATAGTAAACCCTAGAAAATACACTAATCTAAAGCTATGAAGTGTTACTTTGCATAACAAAGTGCCCTCATATCAAGATCAAAGTACTATGCAGATGTTCTACTACCCAAGAATCCAATTAATAGAGGAAGACAAGGTTTTATTATAGAGCCAAGTCTAAACCAATGTCCAAATAGCATGGAGGAGGAGAATTAATAATTTGCAAGAATGTATGAGCCCAAGATAGATGCATAAATCAGGTTAAATGTAACTTGTAGAAGCTAGGAGTAAGCCATAATAAAGTAGGAACAATTAAGAGTACTAATGGAGTAACCAAGTCAATATGTATTAATTTAGATGAACCTCTATCACAATGGACGCTTCAATCACCAAGAATGAATCAAGAGAGATTCAAGAAGGAGAGAGAGAGAGAGAGAGAGAGAGAGAGAGAGAGAGAGAGAGAGAGAGAGAGAGAGAGAGAGAGAGAGAGAGAGAGAGAGAGAGAAATAATAAGGGTAAAGATGAATGATTTAGACTCATATAGGGTACCCAAGGCTTGATAAGTCCAAAATATACCCATTTCTAACTATTTATAGTCAAATAGAGTTAAAACCAACACACTCTAGGCAAGTTGTATCCTAGACCATAGGTTTTGGGCTAAAACATGTAGATTATGGTGCAATTTCACAAAAAATATATGTCTTAGGTCAACCATGAGTCTCAAAATGGTCAAAGGGTCTTAGGAAGCACTAGTAGGGTATGGCAGTTAATGAGAGGGCCAATAGAATGCAACAAAGGTCCATAAGGGTGCACAATAGAATAAGGAAGTGTCTAAGTATATTGATAGTCTCAAATCAGATTGATGAGTTTGGTAATATGCACGTGATCTGATATGTAATCATTATGAGGAGGAGGGTCACAATAAGTATAATTACATATGCCCTTAAAGTATAAGTAGTCAGTGTTCAAAAGGACTAAGGAGTGTTGTGGATTACCTAGAAGCCATCCAAAAGCAATAAAAATATAGAGGAAAAGGAAAATAGAAAACATTACTTTCACATACTTGATAGGGATAGTGGTAGAATCAATAGATGATGGCACGATCTATGGGTATAAGTGCAAACTATGTGTGATATAGCGCTTGTATAGACTATAAATAAATGATATCAAATCATAAAATAAAGAATGACATTCACCAAAGCATTGGCTTTAGTGTTCTCTATGTGAGGGATGTGGGATATCTAGAAGTCTTCAAAAGATGATAGAAAATTATGTGTCGCCTCAAAGAGGGAGAGAAACTCAGAGCTAAGGATGTTATAGACTATGGTGAGTTGAAACATGGATAAGTGTGAGTTAGGGAATAACTACATATAGCACGTGCCTATACATGAACATTAGTCAAAGCACCAATAATTGTGTGATACTCAACCACATTATTCATCTCACTAGTAAGGAAATAGCCACCTCTAATAAGCTCATGGCCCCATGGGTCATTAATAATCCAAGCTGCAGTGATGGGTCTTGGGTTACCTTGACTACCACCATCAGTTTGAATCACCATTGAGAGGTGCACCATGGTGGGGGGTAGGGATGCAAGACACCATTGCAGGAGGATTATCTTGACACATACCAGAATAAACAAGTTTCATAGGGGAGATAAGTAATAAAATTGAATTGTAATGAATGGGCTAAAGTAGACACTAGCTATGGGATGAGGTGATGAATGGTGATACGAGGTTCATAAAAGATGAATAATTATTTGTGAAGACCAAATTAAGTCCTAAAATAATCATAACCATGAACTTGCACATTTGCAAACACCATGGTGAAAGAGGAAGAGGGAGTCAACGAGGATCTGTTACAAGTAAGAAAATAAATTACTAACTAAAAGAAACAAACAACTTTACTTTTAACCCAAGGTACATATGAAAGGGAGTACATGGGCCTAGGAGGCCAAGGGACATGGGGGTCTAAGAGACCAAGATGGTCTAAAAATGGGCCTAAGAAGGACGTAAATTAGAAAATGGAGACTTCCATTGAGCCCAAAATAGGCCAAACCCCTAAGACAGAGGTTTTAGTGTCTGACTAATAATAGTGGGTGAAATAGAGACCAAAATGGGAATTCTAACAGTCCAAGGCAAAATCCACTACCTGGTGGTCTACCAAGCTACAACAATGACATCTTGGCCCACCATTAAGCCATTGGTTGTGCAAAAACATATTGCCTAGTTCCTAAAAGCTCCAAAACTACTTGGCGGGACCCAAAAAAAGGCCCTATAGGCCAATGGATGGGGAGTGAAATATTAGGTTCATACCTATATTTCACTCAATTTTCATACACTAACATCTAACTTTGATGTGTATGAATACAAACATGAGTCATATTTTTAGAGGCAAGAAAGGCATCTCAACCGGTAAAGCCACCACCATTATGCAGTAACCAATTAAGAGAGAGTGTCCTAATGTCAGCCAAGGTGAGAGGCAAGGAGGGGTGGTAGGAGGCTCATGATAGATGAAAACTAGCTAGAAAAAGCTAGAGTAAGTCTCAAACAAATAGAACCACTAACCCACACACCCTACATGAACCACAACAAAGGAGAGATGGAATTAGTAGAGGACTAACTATAAGCAGGTAGTAGTACCATTGATTGAAAGAATAAAAATACTCTACTTCTATCCCAAGGCACATCCAAGGAGGATTACACAAGCCAAACATCTATGGAGACCCACAAGGTCTGACAGTGGATGCCATGAGAAAGGTAATCCATCTAATTGTGACCTAGGGAGGGTGTTTTGGTAAGCTATAGGGATTACCAAGACATCACAGGCCCAAGCCTAGGCCTACCCCTGAGTGTAGTCCACCACTTCACCCTAACCAAGGGCCTTCCCCTAATGCAAGCCAATTCTTAGCCTCCATATAGGCCAAATGGAAAATAAAAGGTGAGACTAAGGAGATGGAGCATCCATATATTAAGGTTCACCAATCATGACCCAAAAGACAAGATTTATATAGGTGGGATCATTATTGGTGAATGAGACCTCTAAACCTAAACAAGTAAGAGGATGGTAGTGTATATGAGCTTATTGTAAGATCTCTTCTCATTGATTAGGTCATGTGCTATAATGTGGATGGAATAGCACTTAATATCTAAATCAATAACTCAAGATACCTCACTAAGAGAGGCATTGAGATTGCTAATGTCATGATGAGACAATCACGATGAAGAAAGAGGATCTACATTCATGGAAACATCTCAAGAGAGGTTTTTAAAGATTGAAGAGACAACTTGATGCATAAAATGAGGAGGCATCAAAGAGCATAGAATAGGGGCAAGAGGAGTAAATGTCAATCAATACTTATTAGGGTCAAAATATTCATCCTTAAAAAATCAAAATTTAATAGTAGGAGCCTAGGGTGAACCCACAAGGCCCTATGAGGAGACATCCAAAGCCTCATAAAAGGGATTTTTCTTATGATATAGCAACTTCCAGGGATTTGGGTCAGCCTTCAAGGTGTGAACCTCACCTTCAAGCACATATTTGACCATGTGAAATATTACCACATATTACCCACATTGGCATGATGTTCAATGTGGTTCCCTTGTTAATAATTCACCTCTTGACACAAAAATCATCGACTAAGGTCTCAATGTATAGTGGGAACCTATCCCTATTTATAAAAATAGAAGCATGTGGTAAAGAGGTGGTGTCAAATGATACTATAGGAGGATGAGGGTGATTGTAAATGTTATAATTAAACAAAACCTCCATGCCATCCTATAGTGGACCCTCATGAGAGAGATGAAGCTTGTCAAAGATGAGTCCCCTTTTCTTAAGGCAAAGGAAAATAAGGTCTCAAATGGATATCCTAGTAGTAAGGTACTCCATTCTTATATAATAGAATAAATATGTTTGCTATCTTGGGGAGGGATATTATGTTGAAATTCAAATCTAACTTTAGGGTTTCCCATTCATATCATCAGGGTTATAGACCTCATGACACTATTCTTTCCAATGGGTTCGATTGCTTGACCTAAGTGCATGTTGACAAATCACTCATGCCCATTAAAAGTTATGTCAATAGTAGTAATGACCTTGCTACTTTTGTGTTTGTCCTTCCCTTTCAAGTTAGTTGAGGAAGAGGAACCAAAAGAGGTATAAGAGTGATAAAGAGAGCAATGGGCCTTGGCTTTAACTTATTATTATTTTTCTTATTTTCCTTGTCATGGTTGAGAAGAGGCTCATTAAACACATTTAACTTGTGGTTGGGTTATACAAGTGAATAGCTCTGGGGGGTTGGCAAAGCTTTAGTAATATACTTATATAAAACACACTCCTTATCATAATGTCCCTTCATCTAATTAAATTTTTATAAATTGGAGGCATCATAAGGATACGTTATTCAATATCCTCATGTGTTCTTTTTATGGGCCTTATTTTCATTTGACCTCTTACTTAAAGCATTGACCTTATGGCCTAATCCAAAACTTAGAAGTTCTAGTTGATAAATATCTCAATAGCATAGAAATAACATAGTAACAATAAATTCTCTGAGAAGAGATGTAGTATTACTCAAGATCGCAATACAAATATTTGCTTATCTCTGGGAAGAGATGTCTGTCTTCACATTTTGGGTTACCTATTCATTTATACACATTTTTAAAGCATGGGGAGTATGTGGAAGGTCACCAATATTGAGGGAGAATAAATGGTTTGACTTTTAAGATTTAAAACAATACAAAATTTGAGAAATTACTATTTTTAGAAACTTATTATTTTTAGATTGCACTACTAAAATTGAATTTTGGGGCACTTTCGTTGGGTTTTTAGGGGTAAAACTTCATCAAGAAGATATTTATTCCATTTCATGATGTTATCCTCATTCTTAACTTTCCAACGGTTCAAACGGCGAGTCAATTGGAGCTACGGTGCAAGAGTTATGGCTCCCAGAAGTTTCGTCATCAATTGGGGTGGAACTGTCACCCGAATTGTCACCTAAATTGTTGCCCAGATCATTCCTCCCTCCTTGAAAAGAAATGGTCCCCATTACATCAATGTTCCCCATCAGGTGTCATATTTTTTTTTTGATTTGATTCTCTGTGAGCCACTCGATAAGGCAGAATAGAGCATCCTCTTGTTGTCTTCATCCAGGTATCCACAATCTGATCCTCTTCCACTGGAGCAAAACTCTGTGGATCAAGCTCATCAATGTCTAGTTGTTTTGTTACAATTGAAGTGTCCAATAGAGGTGGGTGATATGGTTTGAAGAGCTCCACATTGAATATTGGATGTAGGCCAAGGTAGGCTAGTAGGTTCAACTCAAAAGCATTTTTTCCAACTCTTATAGTGATGGTGTAGGGACCATATCGCAAAGGCCAAATCTTTTTGTGTGGGCCTAAAAGTCATTCCTTCTAAAGCCACAACCAAACCTTGTCACCCATAACAAAATGGTGTGTAATCTTATGTTTTTCATGGCATTTCTTATACTTCTAATTCATCTTCTCCAGGATGTCATGAACTTATTGTTGGATGTGTTGCATTTGTTCAATAAACTTTGTTGATTTTTCTACCTTAGATCTTTCATGAGGTGTGTATTCCATGGTGTAAAATGGAACATATATATCAATTGGTGCCATGGGTCAGAACCCAAAACATACTTGGAATGGACTATGCTTGATCAAGCTGTGCAGTACCCAATTGTATCCATGTTGTATGAAAAGAAGTCCCTCATCCCATGTGCATGGATGTTTGGAGTGATACATTTGAATCATGTGAAAAATCAAGTGGTTTACCACCTCTATTTGACCATCAATCTATGGATGGAAGGCTAGGGACTTCATCAGCTTAGTATCCATCATCTTCCATAGAGTGGACCAGAAGATGCTCAGGAACCTGTTATCTCAATCTAAGACAATGGACTTGGGGAGACCAAAATGGAGCCATACATGACTAAAATATAGTTGAGTAGCTTCCTCAGTAGATATATTTTTCTTACAAGTAATAATGATAGCCATTTTTTAAAAATGATCAACTACCACAAAAATATAGTCCTTACCATGTTTGAAGTGGGCAAACCTAAGAGAAAATCCATTGAGATGGATTCCCAAGGCCTGGTTGGTTCTGGCAATGGTGTGTACAATCCTTACTTCTTATTTGTTGGCTTGGCTATCACACATGGGGTGAAATATTTTAGATATCTTTCCACATCCTTTTGCATATGGGGCTAGTAGAAGTGTTTTTGAAGAACTACCAATGTCTTTTCAATACCAAAGTGTCCAACTGTCCTACTGAAGTGTGCTTCACATATCATCTTTTGTTGCTCTGCAACTAGAACATAGATGTGCCCCATATGACAGAGGACATTATCTTGCAAATGGAAATCAAAAACATGTTTACCTTTTTGAATTTCTTGATATGTATTAGCAAAGGTAGGATTTGCTTCATACAGAACATCCCAAGTGGCAGTCTCATATCCACACAGGTCCAAAACTGTTGTGAGTGCAGTGATTGGTGGGTGGCTTAGACAATCTATAGCTGTATTTGAGCTCCCCTTTTTGTGTTTGATTATTAGGTTGAATTGTTATATATATGTGGCCCACTTTTGGTGCCTCTCATTTCATAGTTTGCTTTGCATCTAGATGAATTCCAATGGTCTGTGGTCAGTGTGGATGACCATTTCTTTCCCCAAGATGTAATGTTTCCATTATTTGTAAGCTTGCATAATGGCATAGAGCTCCTTATCATATGTTGGATATTTCTTGACTGTATCAGTGAAAGTTTCACTATGATATGCAATAGGATGGCCATGTTGCATGATGATAACTCCCATTGCATATTCAGATGCATCTATCATCAACTCAAAAGGTTGATGTAAATATGGCAAGGCAAGAATAGGGGATGAGCAGAGTCTGTTCTTTAAATTCTCAAATTCCCTTTATTATATTTCACCCCACTAAAATGTAGATTTAGCTCCTCCTTTAGTCACTTGGGTTAGTCACCAAGCAACATGTGAAAATCCAAAAACAAACATGCGGTAGAAATTTGTAAGACCCAAAAAGCTGTGAAGCTCTGTGAGGGTCCATGGTGTGGGCCATTCTTAAATAACCTAAATCTTTTTTGGATCAATATGGACCCCTTCCTCATTCACAACGTACCCAAGGTACTGAATTGTTGTCATCCAAAATGTGCATTTGTCAAGATTTGCATACAACTTGTGCTCCTGAAGAGTTTGAAGCACCTTACAAACATGTTGCAAATGTTCTTCCCATGTTCTGCTACAGATGAGTATGTCATCTAAGTAGACAACCACAAATGAGTTGGTGAAGGGTCATAGGATGTCATCCATCATCCTCATGAAGGTTGTAGGTGCGTTAATTAAGCCAAAAGGCATAACCAACCATTCAAAGAGCCCCTCCTTAGATTTGAATGCAGTCTTCCAGACATCAGTGGGATTGATGGGAATTTGGTGATAACCAAATTTGAGATCAATTTTGGTGAAGAACTTCACACCATGGAGATGGTCTAGCAGGTCATCAATCCTGGGGAGAGGATAGCGATTCTTCATAGAGATTTTATTCAAGGCTCAGTAGTCAATGCAAAGCCTCCATGTTTCATCTTTCTTTGGTGCCAAGACAATTGGGATACCACAAGGTGAAGAGCTTGGCCTGATGTGACCCTTTTGGATCAATTCTTGAATCTATCTTTTTATCTCATCATTCTCCAAAACTGATCTGCAATACACAAGACTATTAGGCAAAGGTGATCTTGGGATCAAATTGATAGAATGTTTTACCTGGTAATGCAATGAAACTACTATGGGTGACTTGAATAAGTCAACATATTCTCCTATGATTCATCCTATCTGCTTCTATTGTTGTGTTGATTTTGTAGTCAAGACTGCAACATTAGCCTTCTTGGATTTCTATGGTTTGACAACCATGAGAACAAATTGCTTTGTTTTCTCCACCAATCTCTTGCATTGCTTAGCACTGATCAGGGAGATAGATGTGGGAGGTGGTACCTCTGGCACCCTATAGTGTTGTGTTCCAAGAGTGAGGGTGATCCTTTAGGTTCATGATTCATAGATGCCATGCCGCTCATACATGAATGGCTGACCAAGGAGTACATTACAAACATCTAGATTGGCCACATCACACAAGACTTCATCTTGGAATGGTTTTATAGCATATGAAAGAAGACACTGATGGGTGACATGGAGGTCTCTCCCTAGGCTCAACCATCCAATATTGTAGGGATTTGGATGAGGCTTCATGGATAGATTTAGACTTTTCACAACTTTAGCAAAGATTAAATTCTTTTGACTCCCACTATCAAGAATGAAATGCAGAGGCTTACCTTTTACCCATAATTTGGAGTGAAACAATCTTTCCTTGTCAAATGGTCTTTCCTCACAGGTCTATGATGAAGTGAAGATGGTGTCAGGATCAACATCTACAATTTCTTCTTCATCCTCTTCCACTGTGGGTTGTGTATGGAATAGAGTAGTAGATGTCAAGTATTGTGACTCAAAAAGTAGTGACTTGATGGCTCGACATTCTTCTTTGGAGTGAGTTCCAATTTTGTGGTAATCACACCATTTTCTAGCCTTCCCCTTTTGGGATTTCTTATCTTGACACTCCTTTTGCTTCCAATTTTAGCCTCGTGTTTGACCTTGTCACTTTTTCATTTTGAGGGTTGACTCTTCATATTCTTTCTGCCATGCTTATGTTCAATCTTCACTATGAATTTGTATGCCTCATCGAGGGTTTCCAAATTGAAGAGTTCCATTTCCCCCCATATGTACCATTGTAGTCCACCACGATATTTGAGAGTCTTATGTTTCTCACTTTATTGAATGCCCAATCTTGCAGACAAAGAATGAAAAGTGTCTGTGCAATCTTGAATAGATTGGTCCTTACCTTGGTGAAGTTGTTGCCACTGTATGTACAGATCATCATATGCTCTGATGGGACAGTATTCTTCTTTCACCACTTCCATAAAATAATCCTAGGTAGGTTCCACCTCAAGGCCAATGTCATTTGTAATAAACTTCTTTTTGTACACTTCCCACCAATTTTTCACAAGCAATGATGATTTCAAAATAGCAAAAGTAATCTTTTATCCATCGTTGAACTTATTTATAGAGTAGGAAGACAGTTGATCCAACCAATTTTCTACTACATCAACATTGATTTTGCCTTCAAATGTAGGAATATCACAATTTACCTAAACCTTGAAGGGTGTTGGGGCACTGAAAGGATGTTCCCTGGATGAGGAGCCAGGAAATGGAGCTACGGAGCCAAGATTTCCCATCAAAAGTGTTTGAAGAATTTGGGAAAATTATTGTAGCATCTATGCTTGTTTCCATTGGAGGGCTTCATTCACCATTTCCTTGAAAGGATCAGATGTCTCAGTGTCATCCACCATTTGAAGTCATTTGGAACAAACAGATGGAAAATTTGGAAGCTCTATTGTTTCCCACCCAAGCTTCTTATAGCTTGACCTCATCCTCAAGATCATACACTCTCAAGACAAATTGCTCTGATACCACTGATCCAAAACTTAGAAGTTTTGGTTGATAAATATCTCAATAGCATAGAAATAACATAGTAACAATGAATTCTCTGAGAAGAGATGTAGTATTACTCAAGATCGCAATACAAATATTTGCTTATCTCTGGAAAGAGATGTTTGTCTTCATATTTCAAGTTAACTCTTCATTTATACACATTTTTAAAGCATGGGGAGGATGAGGAAGGTCACCAATATTGAGTTAGATTAAGTGGTTCAACTTCTAAGATTTAAAATAATATAAAATTCAAGGAATTACTATTTTTAGAAACTTACTATTTTTAGACTGCACTACTAAAATTGAAATTAGGGGCACTTCCATTGGGTTTTTGGGGGTCAAAATTCATTGAGCAAAGCCCAATGTCATTTCACAATGTTCTCCTCATTCTTATATTTCCAATGGTTCAAACAGTGAGTCAATTGGAGCTACGGTGCAAAAGTTATGGCTCCCAAAAGTTCTGTCATCAATTGGGGTGGAACTATCACCCGAATTGTCACCTAAATTGTTGCCTGGATCATGGCCATCCTTTTTATCTTTCTTTTCTACAGGATAATTAGTTACACCATCACTTGTCACATTATGGTTGTGATTGCATAAGGAGTATGAATTTTGAGATGACATGGGATGAATTCCCACATGCACCTCGAAAACCTCAATCTTCAGACACTCATTAATAACTTCATCATAATATGTAGGTTCACACTTGAGGACCTCAAGGTATACCTCTTGCCTCAATGATCACATGAATATGTCATAGAGTTGATCATATGAAAACCTTATATTTCACATATGGATGATGATTGAATGCCACCTATGCATAAATTCAAAGTTAGAATCACCCTTGGCCTAAACCATGGAGGTGAGTGATTGCATGTTGAGGTTAAACAGTTTAGAGATATCAAAGTAGTGGAGGAAGTCATATAAAAGGAACTAAAAAATAGAAAGAGAATCTAGTTATAGATTATGGAACCACATAAGATATTCAACTCATAAGGAATGAATAAAAAGATTCAACATCATGCCTTCATCCCATTCCCAATCCATACATGCCATAATTAATATTATGATATGCTTCGTTGGACTATCATCATAAGTCCCATTAAACTTGGATAGTTCATGGATTAGAGTAAGAAGTGGAATAACATGAACCCAAGGGGATAAAGGGTTCTTACAAAGATCCTCATAGACAATTTATATGGGATTGATGATGATTTACTTGAGGAGGTTTTTAGGGGTCATCACAACCATGGTCTTATGGGAGATGGTGTCAATATGGATCATGATATTGGGAATGCCCATAACAAGGATCCTCCCAATCATGTGGTGGTGAATGGCTATAGGAAGGGTATCATGTTGGAGATTTATCAATGATGTCATGGTGATGTCATGGAGGTGTCTTGGTGAGTGGATGAAGTGATTTGATAGTCTGAGTGATAATGACAAAGTGTGCAATGTGTTTTTCCTTGTGTGCTTGAAGTTGGCTTAGTTGATCTTCAGTTTTGGCATGGTTAGAGATGTTCAGGGATGAGTATGGTGATTTGAGCTTGTACAAGGGGTCCTATCAAAATTTAAGAATGCTTTGAGTTCTTATGTGCATGAGTGAAATTCATCTAGTAGTCTATAGTTTTCATCTATACATTTTGGATCCAATGGCAAAAAATTTGAGTAGGCAATTTGATGATGTCACCATTTCCATGTGTATATGATTCAAGTGGAGTTGGTCATATGTTTGTGATTAAATTAATCCCAAGAGATTAGGTGTTAAATCTTAAGTCGTGCAATGAATCTCAGTCAAAGATATATGGGTACAAAGTTAGTCTCTCAAGAAGTTTAACGGTATTTTCCCATACTTGGTCAAATTTGTAATATGGAAAGTAGAGCTAAGTAAGCATGTTGATAAGTTCAAAATTTTCATGTATGGAGGTGTCAGGATAAAATGATCATATGGGTTTATTTATTTTTATGCCTAGTTTCTATGAACTAAATTTTAGATCATGTGACAAAGCACGTCAAAATATATGCATGTGAAAAAAATTTATCTCAAAAAATTTGACTGTGTTTTTTTGACTCTGTTTTTCCATACTTAGCCAAATTTGCAAATGACAAGAAAATCTGAGTAGGCATTTTGATGGTGTTATATCTTTCATATGTGAGGGCGTCAGGATAAGGTGATCATATGGGTTTGTTCATTTTTTATCTTAGTTGATATCCACTAAAATTTAGATCATGTGATGAAGCACAATAAAAGATATGCATTTTCAAATTTGGCCTCTCAAGTAGGTTTTGACATAGTTGGCTCTGTGGCAAAAAAATTTTAGTGAGAAGATTAATGGCATTATATATTGCACATTTAAAGGTTCCATGGTCAGTTTGATACATGGTTAGATTCTCCTATGTGAGGATATCATATGGTTTGAATTTCATATCATGCATCTAAGTGCAGTAAAAGTTATTAAGGTCCATAGTTGGCCTTACAAGCAGATTACAATGGTTCTTATACTTAATCAATTTTTCAAGAGTTAAAGGTCATGACCAAATGAAGATCCAACAGTGCATAGGAATTTGTATAGATTGATTTAACAGTGTGATTGGAGTCAAAGTGGTCAAATGGATAGTTTTTTAATGATGTTAAAGGTTGAGAAACTTCTTAAAAGATAGATGGTGTGTGTTTAATCCAAGTTGAGTGAGAGAATGAGATGAAGGCAAGTGGTTGAGGTTTAACTGTGACTGTTGGCATTTGAATATTTGAATTTTGAAAAGGAAAACACTAGTGTCTAGTTTTTGGGACATATCTTTCGATCTATGCATAATTTTCTCATGGTGTAAAAATAAAATATGTAGAGAACTCCAAGGTACATATAGAAATATAGATTTGAAGATCTGAAATTGTGTATAGTAAAATATATTAAGGTTTAAAGTTGACTATGTTTTCATGTATGTCCTGCAAGTGACTCAAGTAGATTATTTGATCTTTTTTTGATGTTATTTCTATGTTAAATGATGAATTGGATATTAGATCATGTTTTAAAATCCATAATGATCATATTTGTGCATTATGAAGGTTTTAATAATTATATACAGTATGAACAAAGGTTTAAAAGTTGACTATGTGTTCATTCATGGTGACTGTGTCTACAGAGAAGTGTTTGAGCTAATTATGTTTAATCATAAGGGCACTATGATGATTTTTGACACTTAAGGAGGACCTATAGATCATGTGAAATGGGTCCATGTATTTTTAAAGAGTTCCTTTTTTCTTAGTTTTCTTGATGGAGTGTCAAATAGATGAACGGGTCTCTATAGGAGCTAAAAATGACTTAGGCCTATATGAAAGTGGATTGTGCTTAAGTGTAACCCATGTGATATGTCTTAAGGGTGAAGGCATGTATTTTGAATAAAAAGGAAATATTTTTATCTTGTTAATTCATGAATGATCTATAGATGGTGAAACCAAATGTGTTGGTTTCTAGGTTTTTGGAAGAGAAGTGTGAGACTTAAGAGAGACTTGTGCAAGGCTTGTGTGTGGAGTATGCATTGAAGTGAATAAGATAGGATAGGTTATGTACCTTTTGATGATTTAATGAGTATAGGATATTGATTATTGTGTGTATGACCTATAGGTCATATTTTTTTATGTCATAAAAATGCTCTTGCAAGTTAAATATATGTGAAGAGGTCTGAGTGTGCATATAAGGATAGTTTGAGTGAATCAGAAGAGAGTGTGTGGCATGCCTATGTGAGATGCCTATATGAGATAGAAAGGGAGTTTATGAAAATTTTAAAAAACATAAATCCATCATTAGGTGTTTAAAGACATCAATTCTAAGGTAGAGGTGTTCAAAGGAGGGTCTAAAGGACTTAGTCTTCCTTAGAGTTAGTTGATCCTTGTGAAATAAGTGTTTTACTAAATACCTTTGGTCAAGAAGATATGGTCAAGGTTTTTCTAGTCTAAAAGAGTTGATCAGTCTCTTTCTTGTAATTTTTTATAGAATAGTAGTCCATGTGTTGCAGGCTTGAGAGTGGTTTTTATTCCCCATGAGGGTTTTCCCACAAGAATTATGTGTTATGTGTTTGATCTTGTGTATACATTGAATGAATGAGATATCTTGTTATTGTTTCTTGATCAAATTGACATATTTTTATTTTTTAATAGTATTAAAGAGTTGTAATTGTAATTTAAATATCTAGGCTCACCAATTCACCACCCCCTTTAGTGATTGTACCTCTATCATATCATTCTCGATGGGGATGATGAGACAATGTGATGTGCATAAGGGGATGATCATGACAACCTAGATCCTCATAGTGTTGGCATTATGAAAAAAGATAATGGTCCACATGAGGGCACTAATGTTTGAGATAAGCATTCCATGGATATTTAGTTTGTAAGTGGTAGTTTAAATCAGTGTGTTCATCTCAGATCCTAAAAGAAGGGCTAGGAGGATGAGAAGGCTACATGAGTGGTGGATGGTTGAGTCAAGTTAGGGACTTGTGTCTCTCAACATCGACATGAGGATGTTCTCATCATATAGTCTCCTACTAAGAAAGAGGTGGTGAACTCATGTGAGAACTAGTCAAGGCACCCAAACCTAAAAGGATGCTAGCTCTATCTCCAAAGGAAGTACACTACTTATTATTATGGGGAGGAATGGTGCTCTACATTTACATGAAGTTGCCTAAGATAATCATCAATGATCGTACATAGCTCATCAAGACTCAATTATGTGAGGGGGTTATCTTTACCCCTCACAGGGGAATTCAAAGAGGTGTGAAGATGAGGGGAATCATCCTTAGATAACTAAAGCTCAAAATGAAGGAAAGGTGAGTGAGCCTATTGGTTGTAGACCTTCCAATCTTATTCCCTATGAAACATGAGATGGTCAAGGTCACTATGATGGTTCAAGGGAACCTTTTAGGTCCTATGGTGTCTATGGCAATCCATTGCAGCCTCAACCTTCTCATGATGAGCTCAAGGAAAAGACCTTGAATCTGGTAGGAATGGCATCCCAAGGGTTGGAGATTAGCCATGGATGCATTAAAATAAGAGAAACAAAAGAGAGAATAAAATATTCAAATGCTTAAAGAACTAGTAGTTAGAAGATAATAAAATGAAAGCAAGATAAAACAACCTAAAAGGGATATAAAACACAACTAAAAGTAAATCCTCATGACTATCAGAGGGGAGTTGGCTAAGAGAGCTCTAAATAGGTTAGAATTAGTGTGAGACCATATGTGAAATCCCACTAGGTATCCTAGAATGTATCTCTAAGAATCCAAATGGAGCCATGAGGGTTTGGAAAGGGAGTATACAAGGGTACTAAGCAAATACCTACTAGGCTCAAGGGCACTATGGACTACTAGATATATATAGAGGCTATCTGATTTGTCAACTTACACTAAGCTATAGATAGAATTGTAAACCAGGTTAGGGTTAGAATGATTAAGTGCACAAAGGACACAAATATCTCTAACAGGTATAACAGTAATAAATTAAGTAGTTGAAGTGGATAAATTAATGCTTAAAAAAAAAGAGAGTAAATTACTTGAATAAAATAACACTACCAAGCAAGAAATGTGTTCTAGAAGCATGCAAATCTAGTAATTGAAATTTGATTTTGGAAAAAATAAATGATATTTTCAAGATCAAAAGTAAGATAGAGTGTATGCACTTTTAGAAAAATAATTTAATGCATATGTTCAAATAAAACTATCTCTAGCATGTGATATCTAACTTAGTAAAGGGTTTTCTATTTTAAGAAAGTAAACTAATCTATTTGAACAAGAAATCATCTACCAAGTAGTAAAATGCTTTAGAATCAATCAATCTTATGAAATGAAAGACATTTTCAAGAGGAAAGATGTTTTCAGGTTTAGGAGATTCCATAAACTTTAGACTATACTCTAAAACATGTTCAAAATGAGCTTAGCTATCATAATAATAGTAAACCCCTACACATACACTAATATACAAACTATATATTTTCACTTTTCATAACAAAGTGCCCTCATATCAAGATCAAAGTACTATGCATATGTTTTATAAACCAAGAATCCAAGTATGAGGTAGTAATAGAGTAAGACAAGGCTACAATATAGAGCTAGGTCTAAACCAATGTCCAAATAGTAAGGAGGAAGAGAAGCAAGAATATATACAATACAACTTATTAAAATATGGGGGAAAGCCATAATAGAATAGGAGCAATTGGGAATAGCAATGGAGTCACCAAGTCAGTATGTAGCAATGCAGATGAACCTCTATCACAATGGATGTTTCAATCACCAATAATGAATCAAGATAGATTCATGAAGAAGAGAGACAATAAATGATTAAGAAGTTAAAGAATAAGGTTAAAGAGGAATGATTTAGACTCATATATGGCACCCAAGGCTTGAGAAGTCTAAAATATGCTTGTTTCTAGCTATTTGGATTCAAATGGGCTCAAAACCAACACATTATGGGTAAGTTGCAACATAGGCAATAGGTTAGCCCAAAATTTATGGCATGGGTTAAATATGAGTCCTGAGGTGGTCAAAGGGTCTCCAAAAGTGTCTCAAGAAGCACTTGAAATGTCTGGCAGTGAGTAGGAGGGCTAAGAGAGTGCAAGGAAGGTTCAAAGGCGGTGCATAATATAAAATGTAAGTGTCCAAGCATGTGGATAGTCTTAAATCATATTAACGAGGTTTGTAGTCTACACGTGAGCTGATATGTAATCATTGGGAGGATCAAGGTCATGGAAAGTATAATTAAAATACACAAAAATAAATTCATGTATAAGCAATCTCAATAGCTCAATATGATCAATGGAATGTTCATATAAATTATGAATAGTAAACTATACCAAAATTTCCCAAGTGTAGGCATGCCTTAATGTGTAAAGAATGTCCCACATTTGTATGTCCATGCATCATATATAACATGTGTGTCATGCATCCCACTCGTGTACCATGAAAATCATGTTCATATAAAATGGATATGTAATCTACTATGTAAATGATGAATAACATCAATTTATCATGTAACTAATATGCCTAAGTTTTTTCCAATAGGGTTTGTATTAACCCCATATTATTGAGGTATTATGAAAATAAGATATTTTGAGAATCTCCTTTGTCATAGTAGGAGAAGAAACCACCACTATTGTTTTCATGTCAAGGGAGTCATAACTAGGCCATAATTCTAAGAAAGGGTAAAGAGTGACTCATTGGGCTTTTTCCTTAGCATAAAGAGGTTTCCTACAAGAGGGCAACCCAGAGGTTATGACCACCTATTTTATAGGGCATATTTCCATTATTTTCATTACAAGAACATGTTATTTATTAAAAAGTGTTTTATTGCATTATAGTTTTCTTGGTATTTTACAAGTACATGTTTTTACCCCCATCCAACCATTAATTATTTGGTTTTAAGTGTTAATTTTTCATTGCAGCATTGACTAAGAGCTCTTATTTTCTTTTCTTCACTTACGCTACAAAAAATAAGACAAATGAGTAAAGGGTCTACTCATATTTTAATTTATGAATATCAACATTTTTTATCAAGGTACTTATTTTTTATCTTATCTTATTGTTTGATTTGATCTTTTTTATTTGTATATCAATTTACTTTGATTCCATTGTGTTAGGGAGAAAGCCTACTCATTAGGATCCCTAACTTTCAATTCCTACATCTTATATATATAGTCATATTATCATATTAAATTTGGCATTAGTTGGTTGAGGGTCTTATTAAATTGAATAACTGAAATGGGAGGTAATTAGACTTTGTTAGAAGCCACGTCACCATTTTTTAATTGATGTATCATTTACAGAATGTTTTGTAGGTGTGATCAACCATTAACACACTATTTTTTAGGTTGTGGCCAACCATTGACATATATATAATCAGCAGTATATAAGAAAGGGATCATTAATTGAATACATTTACATTCAATATTTTTAGTGTGATATGTAAATATAAGTACATATGAACATAACATAAAATATATGTGTCATTAATAAACAACAAAGAGACCATTTTGAAAGATGTCTTTCAGTGTTAAATGACTTTAAAGGTATTGTAATGATTATTACTATGTCATGTAGAACATGGTAAGCTTATACATACTAAAGAGAAACAAATATATCCAACACGGTATATGATTTTTTGGAAGTGGAACTATTTTTTTAAGGTTGAAAATTATAAAAAATAATGTTGGATGAGAATATAGAATTCAAGCCAAATGTATAAGAGTTACCATATCCATATATAGAGAGGGGGAGGGGGTACCTAGACCCAAATACCATTTATAGGGATAGATTTTTGGGGAGGTCCCTCTCTCTCTCTCTCTCTCTCTCTCTCTCTCTTCTCTCTCTTCTCTCTCTCTCTCTCTCTCTCTCTCTCTCTCTCTCTCTCTCTCTCTCTCTCTCTCTCTCTCCTCTCTCTCTCTCTTCCTCTCTCTCTCTCTCTCTCTCTCTCTCTCTCTCTCTCTCTATATATATATATATATATATATTATATATATATATATATATATATATATATATATGGGTTAGCATTCTGAGATTGTAAATCTCATTGCACCAAGAAAGAATAAGAAGACATATAATGGAAAATTGTCACAAAGTATACGAAATAAACTTGTCTTCATATGCATTAACAACATTAACAACATTCTCCTAACATAATCTCATAGATATTTTGTATATGGAATTAATGTTTCCAAAAAAATATATATTTCTTTAATGTTTCCCAAAAATAACATAAAACCATTACTTGAGGAAATATGGGTATAAATGCAAGGAGGTCAAGTGTGGTGAAGTTAATCTAAATGTTGTTTTAGAATGTGAAAACTATCACATGCTTCTGAGGGTGGTAAGATATCACCTAATAATATCCAAAAGATTAGATAAAGAAACTTTATATAAATGGGTGGTTTAAAATAATCTTGTGGAGATAGGTTTCTATTGTGCCTTAGAAAATGCCCCAGCTCAGAATGCATTCTTAGTTATATGCTATTTTTTATTTATATGGCATTGTGATGAATATTCCTTTATTTTTTTAGAGGAATATCTTGAAACACTTGAATAAAATGCATGGATGAAAAAAAGTGAAGCATTTAAATATCAAGTCAATATTTCTTCTACATGAAAGGTCTATCACAAATAATAGGTTTAAGAATTACTAGCAGAAATGAGCTTGAAATGACCCTTTCGAGTGATGGGGTATAAATTTACCCATTAATATTTTCATTTATAGATAAATTTAGATAGTGAAATTTTTATTTATAACTATTGACATTGTAATCTTCACTTGTTATAATATATCCATACTTTAATTTTGTGGATGATTAAACAAATCAAAATAATTTGGTTGCTCGATAATGACTAGATGCCAGTTACGATACTTGCTAAACATTGATAGATTTTGAGGGAGAATCTCCAATTTTTTTCATTAGTATGATCCACAAATTTTAAGGGCAAATATAATTAGTTATTAAGTTGTCATTAAGTTGTCAGGCTACTCAAATTTGACAGAACTTCAAGATGAGTGTTTTCAAGATAAAAATATTGAGGATCTATCCTTAGATGTTTTGTTTTTTTTTTTGTTGGGGGGCGGGAATAAGGATGTGAAGGTTTTTCTAAAATTTCTTTAAATATTCCTATAATTTCACATATTAATCTATTTGGGAAGAATTAAAAAATAATATATACACAATGTGTTTCTTAACACAATTCATATTTGGTAAGATTTGTAATGCTCTTATTTTTTAAAATTTAATAAACACTATGTAATACTGAAGATAATACATAAATGATGTTCTTATCTTTGTTTTCTTAATTTTTATATCATGTTTTCATTATGTGATTAATGATGACACAATATATTTAGAATTACAAAATGGAGAAGAACAAATTGGAACACAATTTCACATGTGGTTTATTTAAATTCATTAAGCTTATGACCAGTTTCACCTTTATGCATATTTTTTCTTGCTTTGTTAATGGAGAGTTAGTGATATTTTATTGTATATTGGATACATGTGAACATTTACATTAATGTATTTCTAATTAACAAATGATAAAAATATAGCATTCATAGAATAAGCAATCTAGTCTACATAATCAAGTAATGACATCATCAACCATAGAAAATCACAATATCCATATGAAATTACACCACAGAGAGTATACACAAGAGAAAGTCATTATAATAAATCTAAATATCTTAATATTATCAATGTAATGATCATATAAATTTATAACCTATAAAGTGTACCAAGATGCTGCAAGTGTAGGCATCCCTCAGGGTGTAAAGAATGTCCTACATCCATATATCCAAGAATCATATGTAACTTATATGCTATGCATCCACTCATGTATAAAATAAAAAATATTTGCATATGAAATGGATATGTGATCTACTGTTTAAATGATAAATACCATCAATTGATCATGTAACTAATAAATCATGTCATGCATAAGTCCTGATTATTATTATTTTGCATATATTTTAATGTTTTAATTTTTTGAGTTTTGAATTTTTGATTTTTTAGTTACACTCATACTAACCAATTATCCCATCAATGGGATATCCACATGTATATATTAGATCAATCATTATGCATATCTTATGCCATGGGTGAGGATCGACCTCTATATCAATGTCTAAACTATAAAAATGATAACTCATTGTAAAGTATCCATCATCGCTACCATATTCAACTTGATAATTAATAAGCCAAAAAACTATAGTAGCCATAGTAATCTATGAATTTATTATGTGCTTGGGGCATATATCTACATTTTTTGTGAAATAGGTGGGGGATCTTGTAGGATTATTTCAAGATGTTTCAAACTAGGGTATACCCCCAAGTAATGAATCAACATAATGATACTATTAATCTTAATAGTATGGTTATCAATCAAATCTTATATCTATGTCTCAACCCAAAGCATATGTTAGTAGAGTGTCCCCAACACCTATGTCAAGTAAAATATGCATTGATATGGAACCCATTAGAATGTGATTTCATCATATCAAAATCAAATGGTAGAGAGAGAGAGAGAGAGAGAGAGGAGAGAGAGAGAGAGAGAGAGAGAGAGAGAGAGAGAGGAGAGAGAGAGAGAGAGAGAGAGAGAGAGAGAGAGAGAGAGAGAGAGAGAGAGAGAATATTACACTCTAGTAGCATATGTAACATCTTCTAATCAGGTGTAAACTTCCTCTTTTGATGATCAAAAATGATAGGGTCATTAATAGATCTTGAAACTATATTAGCCTTATATATAACATTACTAATTTATAATGGTGTTACTGTATATATGTATTTCACTTTAAACATCTAAATCTATTTTTATAATTACTTACAATTATTTATTCCATGTCTAGTCATTCTATGATAAAAATATGATTTCCATTTTTTATGTGACAATCAAGCCATAGGCTAGTTTTGAATGGCAAGAAAATGATCAATTTTTTTGCAAGTAATGTTTTTAAATGATGTCTATCTATCTTTTACACTATTTTCTTGTAACAATTCCTTGTTTTATGTGGAATATCATTTATCCATGCATTCTGCATTATTGACTAAATTTTGTACAACTTTTGAGCATTGACATTTGATAAACTATACAATGTGAAATGCTTCTTATGATATAGTCATTGTATTTCACAAAATAATAACTCAATAGAGAAATTAACATGAAATATTCTTGTCATGAAAATATACTACAAAAATAATTGAAATTTACATCCTCATGAGTTCTTGGAAGGGGTGCCTTCACATTTTCCAAAAAATTTGGAGCATAAATGTGACCATTTTACTTACAGTGTTCACCATGTTTGAATCATCTCAATACTCTCCTAGATGAGTAGGTGTGAAATTTAGATAAGAAAAATAATCATTAGTATTTTTTATTATTTCATTGTCATCATCATCATCATTATCATCTTCCATAAATATCTAATTGAGATATTTTGAACTAACCAACAAAGGAAGATCTAGTATCTTCTCTTATTATGCTTCAAATATTTGTGATGGTTATTTTATTGGGTTTTGCTTAGGCGATATGTTTTTAATTGGATATTTTTCATCAGTTTTAATTGAATTTCAAATTAGGATAAACTTTGATGGAGGAATTATGGAGGAATGAATAATATCAAATTGTAGAATACTTCCATCACCAACTTCCACTATTTTGTAGTATTTGAAAGGTTGGTTTTCCAAAGGGAATGTATTATAACATCCCTCAAGAAAAATGTTTAAGAATAAATGTAAATTATATGGTATATATTCCACTACATGAATCCATGGCCTACCTAAGAGTAGGTTATAATTCAAATGATTTGGAAATACATGAAACAAAGTAGTCAACATTTCTAGATGCAATGTCACATCTAAAGTAATTTATCATAGCACTTGGTGAGGAATATTATAAAAAAATCCAATATTATTTTTTTATATGAAAATATAATCCATATTGATACCAAGTGTTTCTATAAATGTGATAATGCAAATGTTTAATCTTGATGCATTGTATACTAATATACTCTTAACTCCATTTTCTAAGACTTTCACTTGAATGACCAATGGGATATTCTGATCTATATTATGTTGAAATATTAATTTTAAAAATAAATGATGTTCTCTTATATTCTTTTATCTATTTACAATGGATGCAAAACAACCAAGTTATGCATCATTTTGTAAAGCTCTATCACACAAAATATCCTTACAGATAGTGGACCTATTGAGAAACTCTACTATGGTGATCCTAGTTGGAATATTTTGAAGTTGATAAATTATATCACACTCTTTTTTGGTATTATCTAGTGATCTAAGAGGTGGAGGGGTATTAGGAGGGATATTTTGACTATCTTCATTTTATCACACAAGATAGGGCACCCTACCTCTTCGCATTTTGGTAGCATAGATCGATTAATCAAATATAAGACTAAGGAAAAAAATATGGGTAGTATGGTGGATATCAATACCTTGATATCTATTTTGAGGGAAAAAAATTAGTCACACATGCCCTTTTACATCGAGTTGTAACATAAGCATTTCAAATTAGATATTCAGATAATATGTGTTGCTAAGGAGAGCTAAGAATTTTTGTTTTTATATAAGGGTATAAAATGGGTTTTGACAGGTCCTCATAACCTTTAAAATATCCATGAATACATTATAATAAATTTCAAAACAAAAAAACTCACATAAACAAGACCAACAAAATAACATGCCACACTACTACAAAGACATAGTCAGTGAAACAACATCACTAGAAATATTTACACTTTATGTTTATTATGTTTGATTTTCCTATTGTAAAATAAATCTTTGAGAGAGATGAAATATTTTAATTAGATTTTTTAAAATTCAAGATTCAAAGATAGTATCTTAGAGTTTTCATTTTTTTGGTTCATCTTCCAAACTTATGTAGTCTTTAAGTTGAACATAAATTACCAAAAGTGATTATTATTGGTAAGTAAATTCCACCTTATTTGGTGGGTATATTAATTGACCCTCTATATAAAGAGGGGTATTCTACTTATCCAACTTGAAAACTGGTAACCTTTCTTCCTTATTATGCATTGGTTCTTCAACAAGATCATTAATAATATTCTCAATGTTTGTCTACTCTTTATTAATTATCTTTTGGATCTTTTCTAATGTATCCATTCAAATAATTCCTCTCCAAGTGACATATTTTATGACATATATATCAATGAATTATAATAGTCTCATAATCTATTATTTGAATCTAAATACCCTCTTTTGACTAGGTGGATGCACAAAATTGGGGAACAAAAACATGACATAATGAAAAATACAAAATGTTTTCTGTAAAGGGCGTACGCCTTTTTTTAAAAACCAGTGCAAAACCCATAAATTTCGGTCCTAAAATTAAAGGGTGTGTACATTTATACTTTCAAAGGGTGTATGCTCTTTACAAGTCCAAAGGGTGTACACCTTTTATAAAGAGCATATGATCTATTTTTTTTATGATTTGTGTTTTTTTGTTGTGTTGATATATTTAGTAAAATAAATGTAACAAGTATAAGTTTACATTTATTTTTTATTAGATTTCATATGATAATACTTTAAATTTATTTTACTAAATATAACTAATTAGGGACACTCTACATCTTTTGAAATTGATTATAGAGCTATAGGAGTTACCATTTAGAAGTTAATTTTTCAAATTGCACTTTGGTCAATATTTAGTTTTCATAATTTTAGGACTGGAAGATGGAATTTGAAACAAGGTTTTAAATCATGTTACATATGTAATATATCTATACCATTGAAGATTACATGCCTAATTTACCTACTTAAGTATTCCCTACCTACTTTATCTACTTGAGTATACCCTACCTGATTAAATAATTGAGCCATATCTTGATCTCAAGGAGTATGCCATACCTAAATACACAAGCCATATCTTGATATTTATTATTCCCTAATGGTGTAAAATTAAGTTCTCCACTTACTCAACCTGGTCTACATCAAGGTATTCTAGAAACTTGCAATTATTTCGCTTCCTAATGATAGACTATCTCTTGGTCTATCATAAAAGGTCTTCTGAGTATTGATTTTGAAAGACTAATGACATTATTATTTAGTATAATCTCTTGACTTCTTAGCCTCTATATTTAGATCAAAAGATTCTTTCAATGACTTAAAATAGGGCACTCAGTCCCAAGACATTAATCTAACTTCAAGCAAAACCCTTGTTTGACTCCTAAAGCACTCAATTATACATCCTCGATTCTTTGAACAAGACTACTATGTTTTCACTAATTATTTGACTCAATCTTCTTATTAAATGAAAAATTCAACTCAAAATCTATATGACAGCAATTCCACTCTTTATAGGCCTCTTAGGCCAAATTCTACCTCTTAAGGACTTGATATAAAGAGGTATATAGATACCTTGTTTTTTGGACTCATTCACTTAAAAAACTAAATGAAAATATCAACATAATGATACAATACTCGTATGTATCTTTACACAAGATCAAAATACCAATTAGATCACCACAATGCCCAAAATGTTGACTAAATCTTAAGAACTATTACATTGTGTATAGGCATGTTTGGTCTTAAAAAGGCATTATTAATCCAATCTCATCAAATGATTATTATAAATATTTATTAATATGTTTGGAGACTATATCTGAGGATGAGAAACCAATTTCCTTTATTGCTTTCTTAAGAATTAGACTTCAATGGCAACTCTGCTCTTTAGGTCTAGATGGCCTAATCTACCTACTTGGAAGGATATTGAATTTGCTTAGCTACCAAATGCTTCGAATCAATTTAATTAAGTATTATATAGTGTTTACATAATAATACTATACCTTCATAAGAGATTTATACTTAATCAAAAAATTAAAACACTTGAATTTTCTCTTGACTAAGCTTTCTTGTGACTATCTACAGGCAAATCAAAAAATAATCCTCTGTATTTGTAAGAACAAGGTGAGTTTGAGCATGATACCTATTGTGATAACTTATAAACCTTCTCTAATAATTTACTTATGATCTTATGGATATTCTACTATTTCAAATAAAAGTTATGGATCTTTTTGTATCAAAAACCATTTTCTAAGGTTTGACTCTACACATAAAGACTGATAGCTTCAAATTGATTATGCATACAACTTAAAGATTATTTTCAAGAAATAACACTTAGAATATATTATTGAATACCTCCCTCAACTTCTCTAATATTCTAAGCAAACTCATGTAAATTTTTCTATGTGATACAAGAGACTGTAAATGACTATAGATACATAAGGAATAGGCTTTAAAAGGTTTCAATGACACAAACCTTAGATCAAGTATAAATTCTCTTCAAATAAAGTTGGATTTCATTTACACATGAAATAACTTTTTGAATACAAAAAACTAAGTAACAACACACCTTTTAATCATAATAAAATGATTATTGTGACTACATAGACCCTTGTTTTGTCTTGGCAAACTATCAACTCTACTTACAGTCGTGAAGTTCTTCACTTTTTAAGCTTGTTCTAACCTTCAATTCCTTATTTTTTCTAGTTTTTAAGTTGATCAAGTTTTTAGAGATGTACTATACTTGGAGTTTGATATCTCTAGCTTGAAATATTTTTAACAACCTTATTCTCAACTTAGAAAATGAACTTTAATTAAAGGGTCTATCAATATGCATAAATGAATAGCCTATATCATGCAACACCTATAGGTAGGTATGATACAAGACTCATATGTAGGTAGGTATGATGTAGAAAATGAACTTTAATTAATAGGTCTATCAATATGCAAAAACTCAATGAAAATATCAATAAAATGGTACAAGACTCATAGGTGTCTTTACACAAGATCAAAATACCAATTAGATCACCAAAGTGCCCAAAATGTTGACTAAATCCTAAGAACTATTACAAAGTGTATAGATATGTTTGGTCTTAAAAAGGTGTTATTAATTTGATCTCATCAAAGGATTATATTTAGTAATGATATAGGAATTCATACATTACATCTACCACATACATAGTACTATATGTAGGTATGCAATCACTTATACATGACATCTTCACGTGGTCATGATATGAGCACTCATATTAGACATGAATGTAATTAATCACCCTAGTATACTCCATTTCCAACTAAACCATTAACCACAAACCCTAAACATTAAAACCTAAACCCTAAACCCCAAACCCTAAGGCATAAACCTTGAACCATGAACACTAAATAATATACCTAAAAGCTAGACCCTAAGACTTAAACCTTAAACCCCTAACCCTAATACATTATCCCTAAACCAAAAATAATAATCTATAAACCCTAAACTATATAGCTTAAACATATAAACTTAAAACATTATACCCTATACTTGATACCCTAGATCCTAAACATTAAACCCTAAAAAAATTAAAATCAATAACATTAAACCCTAAACACTGAACCCCAAACCCTAAACCCTAAACCCTAAATTGTGACCCCTAAAATATTAACCCTAAACTCTAATCTTAAAACCCTAAGTACTAAACCCTAAAACTTTAAAGTTGAACCCTAAAACACAAACCCATAACCATAAAACTTCAAAGTCAAAACCATAAACCTTAAATCCTAAAACTATAGACCATAAATCTTAAAACCTAAATTTTAAAACCCAAACACTAAAATATAAACCTTGAACCCTAAACCATGAGAACTAAACCTAAACACTAAACCCTAAACCTTGAATTTAAACCTTAAAAGCTAAATACCAAATCCTACACTCTAAGCCCTAATCCATTAAACCTTAACACTAAAACTTGACATCACATCCAAAACCCTAAATCATAAGATGTAAACCCCAATCCCTAAATAATAAACCCTAAATTAAAAACTTAGGCCCTACACCCCAAACTGTAATCTCTAGATCCTAAATCATAATCCCCTAATATTAAACCCAAAACCCCAACAACTAAGCCCTAAAATTTTACACCCTAACCCTAAATTCTAAAACACAACCCCTAAACTCTAATTCCTAAATCCTAAACTCCAAACATAAACCCTAAAACCTTACACTTAATCCCTAAACTATTAACCCCAAGCCTAAAACCATAAACCATAAGTCATAGACCCTAAACATTAACTCCTAAACCAAAAATTCTAAACCCAAACCCAAAACCGAAAACCCAAAACCTTAAACACTAAACCTAAATCCCTAAACCCTTAACCCTAAAACCTAAACATAAAACCCCAAATTCCAAAAAGTAATACCTAAACCCTAAAACCTAAATCTTAAACATAGAACCTTAAACCCTAGACTGTATACCTTATACCCTAAGCCCTAAAACCTAAACTTTAAGCCCTTAACCCTAAATCCCAAACCATAAGCCTAAAATCCTAAATCCTAAATGCTAAATCATAAAATATTAACCCTATACCCTCAATATTAAACACTAAACCCTAAAACTAAAATTCAAAATCATGAACCTTAAACCTAAACACTAAAGCCTAAACCCAAAACCTTGACCCCTAAACTCTTTACACTAAACCCTTTTCTTAAAACCCTAAGCACTAAACCCTAAACCTTGAAAGTTTAAACCTAAACCATAAACCCAGAACCATAAATCCTCAATCCCAAAACCATAGACCCTAAATCTTAAAATTAGATAAACCTTAAACATTAAAACCTAAATTCTAGAACCTAAACAATTAACCCCAAACACTGAACTATAAACTTTGAACCCTTAAAACCAAAACTCTAAAACTTAAACTTAAATGATAAACACTAAACCTAAATGACAAACACTAAACATACATTATGAAGATCACACCATAAATGAATGATTCAAGCATTGGTATTTTTTTTTAACCCACTCTCCACTTTCTTATCATAATTCTTACACAAGCACAAAGATTTTAGTGCAAGGAGAAAACATGCCATAGCAAATTCAGTTGCACAAATGGTAATAATTTATACTCATTACCCACATCATTCTTTGAGAATAAATTGCAAAAATGAGAAGATCCAAAATGCTCCATCCCTTTTTCTCAATTTTGGTAACCCAATTAGAAAAAAAATAACTATGTCCAGAAGAATGATTTCACCTTCTTCTCTTAAAAACATGAATACCAATGAGGAACTAACACAAGCACTATAGTCATCAACATCTATAAATCAAAGGTGACAAAGGGTGTGAAATCTAATTTCTTTAAAGGTTAAAGATATGAAACCATTAGGAAATTCCAAAACACATGTCATCAAGTCTATTACTAGGTGGGTGAGTTGAGAATAGGGTATCATTATCCCTTACATTGGCCCAAGGATAAAACTCAAACTAACTTGAAAGACCTAAACATCAACTGGTTACTCTTCACAAAGTAATAAGAGATCCAAGCTAGAACAAACCATGATATGCAAAACTGAGGCAACATATTATCTCTTTTTCTAAGCCACACGTACATCCCCACATACAAAGATTATACCAACATCATTTTTTCTCTAAAGAGGAAATATGTTTTCCTTTTTATAACTCATTTTTCAAATCAGAGTATATGAAATAAGAACAAAGAGGCAATTTTTTATTTATCCTCATTTTTCATCAACCCTCATCGTTCAAAATTAATTTCACCATGCAAGTGTAAAGATAGTATTATCTTATTTCCACCTTGTAAATCATTCAATAATCTCCCTATATTAATCCATCATGACCCTACCTAATATAATAAACATGAATGATAATAATAATCCTAGTATACTCCAATTAGAATAAAAGGAATCAAAACACCATTCAAGATTCATCTAAAATATATATATTTTAGTTTGAAATAATTTTTTATTGACTAATGGATTGGAAAACACTTTTATATATGAGGGAGTGACTAGGGATGATGAATGAGAAATTAGGTATGATGAGGAAAAATGAGGGAATGGTTAGGGATAATGAGGGATGAGGATAGATGAGGAGGGGGTGATTAGGGATGATGAAGGATGATGATTGTTGATGAGGGAGTGATTAAGGATGATGAGGGATAATTAAAGATGATGAAGGATTGACTAGGGATGATAAAAAAATGATGATTATTAATGAGGGAGTTATTAGGGATGATGAAGGATGATGACAGTGTGACTAGGGATGAGGAGGGATGATGAGAGAGTGATTAAGTATGATTGGGTATGATGAGGGTTGATGAAAGACTGTTTAAGTATTATCAATGATAATTATGGATGATGAGGGAGTGACTATGGATGATGAGGGTTGATGAGGGAGTGATTAGAGACAATGAAGGATGATGATAGCGAATGAGGGAGTAATTAGGGATAATGAGGGACAATAAGAATCAATGAAAGAGTGAATAAGGATGATAATTGATTATGATGTTTGATGAGGGAGTGATTAGGGATGATGATGTTCAATGAGTTAGTGTCTTATGTGAATTTGGAGTGTTAGAATATGAATTTATTTTATGTGACTTTGGAATAATGCATGAGATTGGAATTGAATAATGCATGGATCAACCATTTGTCTAACTTTTTTTGGAGTGAATGGTATATTTTTATAATGAATTTTGAATGGTGTTTAGATTTATTCTATTTAAAATGGATTCTATTAGGGTGATTAGCTACATTCACGTCTAGTATAAGTTATCATATCATGACTAAAGGTAGATGTCATAAATGAGTGAATGCAAACATACATGTTGTAATAGCTATGTGATAGATGTCATGTATGAGTGATTGTATCATGACTATAGGTATGTTACAAGTTACATGCTACAAGGTAGTCATTTATGCATATTCATAGACCTATTGATTTAAAAACCCACAAAATATTTAGGAATCCACCTTCAAGCTCAGGTATTCAATCTGGTAGGGCATAATCAAGTATGTAAAGTAGGTAGGGCATACTCAATTAAGTAAAATATGAGGCATAATCAATGGTATATATCTATTACATACCTAACATGATTTGAAACCTTGTTTCTCATTATATATTCTAATCCTAAAATTATAAAAATTAAGTATTGACCAGATTGGATTTTGAAAACTAACTTCTAAATGGTAACTCCTATAGCTTTGGAATCAATCTCATAAGATGTAGAGTGGTCCTAATTTGTTATATTGAGTAAAATAAATTTAAATTATAATAATATAAAATGTACTTATTATATTTATTTTACTAAATATCTCATTTCAAGCACAAACAAAAAATAACAACATGATAAAATCAACCACTTTAGACTACACATAGAAATAAAAACACATACACGTCTTGAAATGTAAAAACAACCAACTCTAACCACAAAAAACAAAAAAAAATATACATCTTTGCAAAGGGCATATTCCCTTTCAAAGGGAATATGCCCTTTCAACATTTCAACATTTTTTTGCATTTTCCCTTCAAATTTGCCTTGGGTATAGGTTTGGGGAGGTCATAACCTAGATTGAAACTAGCCATGGAGCAGCCCACTTAGTTTCTAAGAAATTTAGGAGTCTTTTTCATCTTTGTCAACACATCTGATTAGAAAGATTTTATTATTTTTTTAAAATATAATATGGATTTGTAGAGGTGAAAGTGTAGTTTTAGATATATATATTTTTTAATGTTAGAATATTATTTATAATTATTATTTAATTTCTACATAACATACCTCATTATGGACTATATACCTATTGTCACAAACTCCCTTATAAATTTTTGAATGTTAACCAAATTTTTATAAAATTTATATCTCAACAAAATACACATTGTAAAATATGCTTTAAAAAAATGGATTTTCATGAAGTTAAGGTCAAAAATTTGTGTTCATACACTTGTAGTTTCAATTTTTTAGCTATCTTGACTTGTAAAATTATTTAAAAATTATATATAATAAAAAATATTCTAAAAAGTATTAGACATTTCACCTATCCATGTATGAAGTTTCATACAAAAATTCATTCATTTACTCAAAAAAAGTGTGTTTGTACACATGCAATCTCCTTATCTTTTCACAAAAATGACTAACCTATTGTCATAAACACATCTATTTTGCACAATTTTATCATCTGGGCATTGAAAAATATTATATATTTATAAACTACATTCAAAATTACACAATTCATGTTCATATGTCATTTTAAAATTATTTTTGGAAGTGTCTCTAACATTCTTTGCAGGTTCAACTGTTATTATTTTAAGGAAAAAAAGTGTCGTTTCATACCCCCCTTTTGTCCCCCATTATCTTGCATCTACTCGACCAAAGAGTTGAACTTTTTTCCATGTGATTATAACATTAATAGAAACCCCTATTATGCATTTAATCATGTTTGGTTTATGTTTCATAATGTATTTTGTTTGTTCATCCACGTTCATGTATTGACTTATGGCATCCCCTATTTTTGTGAAAAAAATTCTTCCTAGAACTCAATAGGGATAAAATAAAGATTGACCCATAAAATGATGTTGTCTACATTTTTAGTATGTGGTTTAAAACATGTTATCCAAGGTTTGATGAATATACCCCTTTAACCCATGAAATAAATATGTCTATTTTCCAAAACATAGTTTCTATGTTTTGAGCAAGAAAAAATTACTACAAATAAATTCTTAGGCAAAAAAATGATTTGGAGATTATCAGGTCAATTTTTTTATTTCATTTCTTACCTAATTATTGTTAGGTATTATTATAGATTTTTATATGATTGTATGATCCTCAAAATCATTCATATGTATCTCTATATCATCATCTTCAATTGAGAATATGTGGTTGTTTTAGTTGTAGTGGACTTATTTTTTATGGTTGTAAGATCATCCTCCCAACCAACTAGTTCACCCTCAAGCCTTGATGTTATTGGATCAGCCCTATTTTTTCATGATGCTTCATATATGATATGTTGGATAATGGCCCTAGATAGGCTAACATTTTCAACAAAAGCTTAGTTCAAAACAAAAGCTATGTGCATTATCTTATGGTTTACATTTGTATACATCAATTCTCCCTCCCTCTATCCTAAGGCTTGACATTCATCAAATTCATAAGCCTCATTTATTTTTATAAGCTATCCAACATTCACCTTGATTCTATTATTTGGTTGTATTGATTCCAAATAAATTTCTTCCTCTATCACAGATGCTCCATCTATCACCCTAGATCATCCAATCTGTCACGTTGGTTACTCTATTCCATTGCTTTAGTCTTCCCACCCATCTCCAAATTTAAATTTTCTTTAATTTTCCAATAAATTTGTGTTTCTCTCTTTTTTATTCATCTATTATGTATTACCCATCTTAATGTAGTGTAATTTTATATCTTAGATATAGGTTACCCTTAGAGTTACTAATTCCTCATTATTGATATCATCCTTAATTTTAGTGTCAATAGTTGCATCCCATTTTATTGCATGATTTGGGAACATATTGTACATTTTAGGCAAGAGACCTGCAATCATGAAAATCATAACTTGAATTAAAATATATAAACAATGGGTAAGTGCATAAAGTTGGGGGATAAAAAGGGGCCTACTAATGGACATGTTTTTTTTTTTTTTTTAATTTGAAAAATTTCAGGTTTTGTAGATTTTTTGAGATGGCTATACTCAAAATCTAAAGATGGTATAAAAATATGAATTGAATAATTTCAAGTCTATTTTCCAAAGTACTATTTTTTTTAAAAAATGGTTAAGTATAAGTAGTTCAAATATATATAATTTAAATAATAACTCATGTTTTTTAGGAAAACAAAGTAAATAGTCATTTCTATGATGCATCCTTTTTATAAAAAATCTTAATATTTTTTAAAACCCTTTTATGGAAATTTAGATAATATCATCTATTTTATGACTTATATTTTATTCAAAAAAATAATGAATATATTTTTTTATTGATTTTACAAGTAAATAGATCCTGAAAACTGACAAAAATGGATAGATGGTCATATGACCTCCATAACTACTTCAAATAATTAAAATTAGTTTTTTTTTAATGCATATATAATTAGGCCTAGTTTGTGACCATATAATTTTTTATTCATTTTTATCAATGAAAACAAAAATACTTAAACATATATAGGCATATATATGTGTGGCATGTAGTGACCTAAAAAAACCATAGTCAAAAATCAACATAGATAGAAATCTTTTAAAATAGTCTAATTTTTTTTAAAATCATATATTTGAAAAGGGAAGAGAATTATCATCATCATGAAATAATTTTATGAATTTTATCATTAAAATTCATAGTGTATTTGGTGATGAAAGTTTTTTTTTTCTCAAAATTATCAGATTTAGCTATGTGTTGACAGGACCAAGCCTTTGGCTTAGGAATCCAAGCCATTTCTGAGTAGGAGGCTTGGATTTTAAATTAAAAATAAACATAGTGCATATGAATTATGTTAACATTGCAACAAAAATAAACAAGCATCTATTTATACATGTTTATGTATATGTATATATCTATTCACATTCATAATTTTATATTTTTATTTTAAAGTGGAGTGTATCGATATATACACTAGCAAAAGTGATTTAATTTTGGTGTATCTGTACCTATGAACATAAATTTTTTGATATAAAATATGATTTATGGCTCAACCAGGCCTAGTTTCATTAAAAATGAATGAAATAATTAATTGTTTCAATGGTGGATGTAATTAAGGCCAATTTAGACCTTTAATCAATTAGGGGCAAAGAGTCAATTTTTTTAATGAAAGATTTAATTATTTCAATGTAATTTTGGGCCTTAGTTGACTCAAATTTCATCAGATAATGAAGTAAATAGTCATTTGGTGCAATTATAGATGTGAGTTTCACATGTATAGGACATGATTTGAGCCTCTATAAACTCAATTGTCATCATGTAATTAATGAAATAGTTGATTAGTTTAATTTTTGAGACAATTGGGGTCAATATGAGTCCCTTGAACCTAATTGCAATGATACAATGTGATTTGAGTCTAAACTGTATTTGATTTCATCATAGATTAAGACAATTAGTGAAATGGTGCCATCAATGACATGATTTTGGAAAAAATGAGACACATTCAAATGTAATTTTAATTGTATATGATGTGATTTTGAGTGATTGACTCTAATGTCATCATATAATGAACCAAATAGTTTGTTCATTTAATCAAAAAGGTAATTGAGGCCAATTTCAGCCCCTTCAACCTAATTTCAAGAGCAAGATGTGATTTGGGGATAAATTACCTTTGATTCTATCATGAATTGATCTAATTAGTATAATTAAAAATATGATTTGGGCCAAATTGATCCTTGTGGACCTAAATTATGGGTAATGGTTTAGGGTGTATGGTTTATGTAGTTAATCAAACCAGGTTGGATGAAATTGAACCCTATGAACCCAATTTTGACTATATAGGATGTAATTTTGTGGTGAATCGACCCCAATATCATAACAAAATAAAGCATATAGTCCATCAATAAAATCACAAAATAAATTGAGGCTAATTTGAGCTCAAGTTTAACCTAACTATAAGAGGATGATGTGATTTGGGGTTAAATTAGTAATGAATTGATCTAATTGTGAAATTAAAGATGTGGTTTGGGATAAATCGATCCTTATGAACCTAAATTATGGCTCAATCCATTCTATAGGATGCAACATATTATTTAATTGGCCCTTTAATTATATCACAAATGCAAATATAGAGGTAATTAGGGTCAATATGAACCCATTGAACTTAAATTAAAGTATACGATGTGATTTAGGGTTATAAATTAGCTCATATTTCCTCACATATCGAGCCAAATAGTTAATTTTTATAATAAGTGATGTAAGTTGGATGAAATTCAACCCTGTGAATCTTGTTTTGACTATATAGGATGTAATTTGGAGGTCAATCGATCCCCACTTTCATAACACCCTAAACTGAATATAGTCCACCTATTCAATCTCAAAGGAAATTGACGCCAATTTGAACCCCTTCAAAATAACTATAAAAACAAGATTATTTGGGGTTAAATTAGCTCTGATTATGTTAAGAGTTGATCAAATTAGTCAATTGGTGTAATTAGAGATGTTATTTGATCCATATTGATCCATATGAACCTAAATTATGTCTTAAGTTTTATGTTTTAGGGTTTAGTGTTACAATTATTTAATGAAATTAAACCTCATGAACCTAATCTTAACTAGATATAGGATGTAATTTAGGGGTCAATCGACCCTGATATCATAACAAAATAAAGTAAATGGTCCACCAATTAAATCATGAAGGAAATTGGGGCCAATTTGGGCCTCTTTAACCTAACTAGACAAGAGAATGACATGATTTTGGGATAAATTAGTCATGAATTGATCCAATTAGTTAATTGGTGCAATTAGAGACATTATTTGGGATAAATTATTCATAAATTGATCCAAATAGTCAACTGGTGCAATTAGAGATGTGATTTAGGCCAAATTGAGTTCATGAACCTAAATTATGGCTCAATCTATTCTATATGATGCAACATATGGTTGATCAACCCTAGAATTATATCATGTAAATGCAAATATGGAGGTAATTATATAAGATAACTTGACATAATAATATTGTATAGTTTGGATTGTATCACATAATCACATAACATAATAATATGATATAGTATTGCATCACATAATATAATCATATATAATAATAATATGATAAATGTCCATATAGACATAATACATATAATGTGTACACCTCATAATTCTTATGCATTATTGTTACAATATAAAAAAATATTTGTCCAACATTTATTTTTATGGTGTTTCAAGAATTATGATCCCACTTAAATTCTCTATAAATTATTCACTTTGAACGACAAATAAAAAAGGAATTAAATTATTATTGGAACCCTTCCATCAAAGGGAATCAAATTGTTATTTTTCTATTCATGGGTAACAATTCTCATTCAAGGAAGAGGAAGAAGTTAAAACATAAAACACTAGAGAAACTACAAGAGTTGAGAGAAAAATTAAAGGTTTGAGTTCAAACATTTCACTCAAGATAAAGTACAAACACTATACCTAATGAACCAAATGTCTTAGATAATGATGAAATTTACAATGACAAATTGAATAACGATGACAAATGTTTACCTAATAGTTCAAGTTATGTTTCAAGTCCACATTCAAAGTATAAAGTTTTTAATTTTGTTGATGATGAATCTATGCATGATGATTTACCCCCTAATAATGAATAAAATTTCATGGAAACACATAATGATGAAAGTAACAGTGAATAAAATACCATGAAAACACTAAATAATGAAATTAACAATGAATAAACTAGTAATGAACATAATGATTTTGAAACATGCAATCAACAAATTCCACCATTAAAAACACCTCCAAGAATTGTGCATATAAAAGTTAAGTACTTAATTGAAGTTGATGAAAATATTTTGAAACCAATGCATAATAAAATGTCTAACTACCATTCAATAAGATTGGCTAAAACATTTTGGGATAATATATTTGATAAATTAGATTTTGATAGTAAAAAATGTCAATTATTTATTTTGTTAATGAAATTGATTAAGATGAGACCTATAATATATACCCTAGTACTGAGAACATCTAACATGGATGATGAAAACAACAAAATTGTTTAATATCTACATGATGCATATCATATTATAGGATTGAAATAACACAAAAAATATTATAATGTTGTTTGACATATAATTAAAAATTATGTAGTAAGTGTTCAAACAAGGAAAAAATGATTTATTTCAAAAACTAGTTGAGCACTGAACATAAATAGAAAAGCATTAATGAAATTAATTGGAAGACGATGAAGACTTAATTATGTCAATACCAATAAGCTCTAGGAATTTTATAGTATACTTACATAAAAGGACAAGGCTATATTCAATGCTCTCAAATATTTACTTTCACAATTTTGGAAAGATAGTACAAGAGTTTCACCCAATCATATAAGATATGTAGTGAAAATAAAAGTTGGTTCTTGTAACCATGAATCACATCCAAAAAAATTCATAGATATGAACCAAATGAAATTGTACTCTAAGTTTTTGTAAAAATATGCACAAATTTCTATTAGTCAAATATATTTTCAGATCGCCAAACCATTTTATGTAAAAATAAATCACACACACACCACTTTTTATTGTAGGCAACATATTGAATTTTAATGCACTATGATATTTTTTGAAATATATGTTATAATTTAAATAATGACAACATTTTGTATAAATGTGGCATATAATTTCTACCAAAATCAACCAAGGAATTTATTACAACCATTTTTTTTGAAATACTAGATGGATAGTTCTTTTATAATAAGTATGTTTAGATGCAAATTACAACATTTGTGGTGGATTGCCAAAATTATAAAACACAAATTTCTCAAATTTTGGGTCTCTTTGAGTTTAATTGGATTATATCATTTCTTCCTTATTTGGTATTGACTCAGGTCTTAGCTTTTGATCTCCATCAAAGATTCTTTCACTTTCTCCAAGTCTATACTCTCTTTTTGGCTACTTTGTAAAATAAGACTGTAATTATTACTTACTAGACCTAATTTAAAGGTTTTTTACATTATATAATGGATTTTAAATCCAACACAATAAATTATTATGTTCATTTACAATATTATAAAACTTACCAAACAATTTCACATCACCCACCATGTATAGGTTTGGTCATAATGTTGAAACTATGTTTTTAAACGTCAACATACTGGTCTGCAGACTAGATTTAGAAAATACCTTCATTTGTACAGGTCATATCCTATTGTAACCACATAAAACTTATCTTAAACATGATATTATTATAATATAAAAAAATTTATAAGTTCTCATGAGCTTAATTGAAAGATATGCAAATTATTATCACTAAAACCTATTATAGGTATGTTTGCATGTCTATAGACCTAAAAACCTTAATTATATTCCATTATTTATATTAAAGAGTTAAAAACACTTTAATATCATATAAAATACCTTATTTAATCCTTATACAAGGTTTCATAATGTTTGTATGGCTAATTTATAAGATACAACCCTTTTTGTCTTCAATAATGCTAGTTAAGGGTTTAAGTCTTGTATAGACCCAAAAGCTTTCAAATAGGTTAAATTATTATTTTATACATATTTATGAATAATTTAAAATTATTTTTAACCTTCAATATTATATATTTATCTACTAATTTATGTTTATCTTTGAACAATATTGAAAACATGAGAAAATGTCTTTTCCTTGACTGAGTAACCTTGTTTCCAAGTCTGTAGACTGGGAAAGTTAGATATTTATTCTTATGAATGATAAAATAATTAAATACCAATTAAAACACTTTATATACACCCTAATATACCTGTCCATAAAATTTCATCCACTTTCACTAGTTCATTTACAAGAAATGACCATTTTAGGATGTTAAAACCCTGGTTTGCAGACTATAGGTCAAGAGCACAAATATGAAGGGAATTATGATTCCAAAGGATATTTATGGTTTTTATTTATTTTATAAAACTAAATTCAACCTATTATTATCTAATTAATCAAATTATATCCTTTTTATGATCTAAAAATAGACAAAATGACATTTATTCTTTGACTGTATGTTATTGTGTTATGTTATAGCCCTGTAGGTTAAAAGTTACACCAAAACAGAAAAAAATAAATGTATAAAAAATAATGAATAACTTAATAAATAATAAATAAATATTTCCATGAAAATATAATCATCAAAAAATCTTTCTTTTATTCATATATACTTCAAAACAACATTACAAACCCTGCATACCATCACCAACACTCACAAAAAAACCTACAAACTCATTTGTTATCCTAATTTTCATGTTTTATTGGCATCATCCTCTGATTATTAAAGGATTATCACATTTTAAATGATACCCTAAACTTTTATTTTTATTGTTTCATGTACAATATTCTTTCAACCATCTAAAACTTATCTTTAAACTTGCTTATTTTGGCCTTCCTCCTATGTTGCTTTTACCTAGATTGAGTTAAGGATATGTTTAAGGTGATTTGAGGGTTTAATTAAATTTAAAACATGTAAATATACATTAGATATCATTTAAATAAGGTTCAATCCCTTTATAACCTGTTATACCCTTCCATTTGCTTAATAACAAATTTAAATTTTCAAATTTCTCATTTTGGCAGGAAAATGCATTATAGCTCCAAAAACCATATTTTTTAAATTCTAAGGTCTTAAAAATATATTAAATGACCCTATAAGACACTAATCACCTACAAATAATCAAACTTTGACCTATTAGCCATAATAAAACTTTGACTTGATGATGCTCCTATATCATACTCCCCAACTAGAAAAACAAATTGAGCTCCAACTCAAATGGAGCTTCTTCCTTATCTTCCAATTATTTGTGTCCTATTATATCATTATAATCTTTTTATTATGAATCTTCTCTTTCCATTAAGTCTATCTCTTCCTTTATTTTTTATTCTTTTTTCTAATCTACTATTACCTTTTCTTGACTAGTTGTCTTGGTATTTCATCTTCCATATTCATTAGATTCCCACTCTTTAGTGGTTATTTTTCTTATTTATCTTTCATTTTTACTATCTATATTTCCCTTTTATAAAAATATATTACTAAATTCTTGTTCTCCAATATCAGTCCTATTTTTTCTTTCCAATCTCATTATATTGACTTTCTTAAGGCATCCCATAGGCTCCATACTAATTTATTACTTTGACCATGACTCTCATGTGATCTTTATGGACTTAAAATAGTGAATAACACCATGTAAACATACAAAAAATTACTAATAAACAATTAATAAACTCACCTTGTCTTTGCATTCTTGGATTTTCTTCTTATGGCCTGTTGTTTGTAGTTTGAACTTCATGTGACTTGATTGTTCATCCACTCTTGCTTTGAATTTATCTTCTCTTTGACCTTTTCTTGGGTTGATATGGTTCTTCCTCAAACCTATCTTTTTCTCCAAATTTCATTCTTCATGAGGAATTTGAATGTTCTCCCCTTTTCCTTCTTTTACCTTGAGTTCTTGTACCTTAACTATTTCTTTCTCCATGTAGTCATGGATTATTGTTTGTCTTTGTATCTCCATACCTGAAAAAACAATCTTATTAGCACAAATAAAATCACATGTATGAGACTCAATTTTATATTAAAATATTTTATAATCCTCCACATCTTATTTTTTCACTATGATCTTTTCAAGTTCCTCACAAGACTCTTGTGATACTCCTTTCATCATTCTAAGATATTCATAATTTATTTCATCATGCCTATTTAATTTGTCATATTGTAGTGACCTATTTTCATCCATGGATTTTTCAACTATGTCTTCTTCTTCCTTTGGCCTTAAGGCTAGTTTGAAATCTGCCACCTTTCCATTTTGGTTCTCTTGTAGTTTCTCCTTATTGCAATGTTCTTCATCTATTGCAAATCTAATTTCAATCCTTTCTTCTCTTGGATTCTTGATCACCCATACTTGTTTCTTCATTTTCCTACATGGTTATATATATGGCTTCTTCATGGTATTTTTTCTACATCTATTCATGACTTTGTGTTTTCCTCTTTGCATGTAGACTTGTTCATGTCCTTCATCCTTGATTGCTTCATGATCATTATGAAATCTAAATTATATCTTATTTATTTCATACACATGATCTTTTTTTTATTCTTTGTCATCTTAATCTTTCTCATCCTCTTGATTGAGGATCACTTTCTTCTTTTTCTCCTCATGTTTCTCATTTATAGCCAACTCCTTGTAATTCATTAGTAATTGGTTTTCCTTGTCCTTTTCAATGTTTGAGACCTCAAATTGGGCCTCAAGTTAATCAAATTGAATACCTAAAATAATAAATTCAAACATTTTATTATAATCAAAACATTGAGTCTTAATTATCTCTTCCATTTCCTTCTTCCTTAAGCCTTCAATGAGGCTTATCAATTGATTTTCTTCTTCTACATCATCATTAACTTCCATTTAAAACCTACTCCATTCTTCATTCAGCTATTTGAACTGGTTTTGAGTTATCTCATGAGTTTCCTCTTCTTTAAGTCTATTTTTCATTCATCATTAGGAACTTTGAGTTGTTATGTAACCTTTTAATTATGATGTGCTAGGCTAAGCACTCCTATATTCTATATTTCAGTTTGTCTCAAATCCATAAATACTCTATGAGGTGATTAATATCTTCTTTCAATGAGCCTTCTCAATGACCCAAATGATTTATTATTCAAGGCACTTTATAATTCCTTCATTTCATTAATTTTTATACCTACATGCACACAATCAAAAAAGCTCTAAAAATAAAAGTTTGAGGCAGTGTAGCCCCTTGAAATGATTCTTGATCTAGTAATACTTATTCATCTTACTTATTAACCTACAAATCCTTGTTAATCTATTCACACTTGAGCTTCTTCACTTCTTTCTTGAGTTGATTGCATTAGAATCTCTCTTTCTTATTTTTATCTCTCATGAGTAACCTTATGGATAACTTAACTTTTTTATTTATTTTAAACAACCCTTTTCTTTCATTATCTCTCCAATTCTCTAATATGAACTACATCTCTTCCATATCCTTCTTCAACTCATCTATATTTTCATTAATCATCTTTTTTGTTATTGTTTCCTCCCTCTGATTCATGCAAGTTTATTTCTCAACCAAGCCCTTCATTTATTGATTTTTTATTCTCTCTCTCATCCTCAATGTGTTTTTACTCAACTCTTCTTTCTCACTTTTCTCTCTCTTTTCTTCATAAGACCTTAATGTGTCTTTATTTATTTATAACAAGTCTTTTTCACCGTTCTTCCTCATGATACCTCACCCTAGGCTTCTTCTTAATTTACTTGGTATTTTGATATTCTCTTCCAAGTTAACTCCAACTTATAACTACCTCTTCCTTTTGAGTCTCAAAAAAATATTTTGCCTCAAGATTCTATGATCTTCTTTTGACCAACTTCTTAACTTTCACTTATTCCCAAAGAAATTCTGAGATATGATACCATTTTGAAGTAAGTTGCCTTCCTAACAAGGGTTATATAATAGGTCAACAATTTACTTATAGGTATATTATCAATCTCGTATAATTTTTTGGATAAAAATAAATAACTTTCTAAAATTTTGGGTCTCCTTGAGTTTAATAGGTTTATATCCTTTCTTCCTTCTATGGTATTGGACTCAGGGCTTATATTTTGATCTCCATCAAATACTCTTTCACTTTCTCCAAGCCTATACTCTCCTTTTGGCTAATTTTAAAAATAAGACTATAATCATTACTTACTAGAACTAATATTAAAGTATTTTACCTTTTATGATGAAATTTATCTCCCATAAAATAACTTCTTATGTTTATTTCCAATCTTACACAACTTAACAAATAGGTTCATATCACCCACCAGTATTAGTTTTGGTCACAATGTTGAAATAGGGTTTTTAGACCTCAACATACTAGTCTCCAGATTAGGTTTAGAAAATATATTATTTCAAATAAGTCCTATAATCTTGGAGAAACATTCAAAATCTCTTAAAAATTATCTTATTACAATCTACAAAGTTTTATATGTTTCCATGGGCTCAATTGAAATATATGCAAATTCTTATCACTAAAACCTTATTTTAGGTTTATTTACAAGTTTGTAGACCTATAAAACCTTAATATATCTTACTCTATTTATATTAAATATTTAAAACCACTTTAATCACCTATAAAATACCTTAATTAATCCTTCTATAAGGTTTCACAAATTTTAGATGCCTAGTTTATAAGATACAACCCTTTTTGTCATCAACAACCCTAATTAATGGTTTATAGTCTTATATAGACCCGAGAGCTTTAAAATAGGTATAGTTATTATTTTAATACATATTAATGAGTATTTTAATCTTATATTTTACCTTCAATATTATATCTTGATCTATCAGTTGATTTTGTTATTTGAACAATCTTTAAAGCATGAGAAAATGTCTTTTCCTTAACTTAATAACCTTGTTTTTAACTCTATAGATTGAGAAAGTAAGACATCTCTCCATTTATATTATTATATGCTTCAATACCATTTTAAAAATTTATATACACCCTAATATACATTTCCACAAAATTTCATCCAAATTCACCAGTTCATTTACAATAAATGACCATTTTAGGATTTAAACCCCTAGTTTGTAAATTACATGTCAGGAGCACAAATATGAAGTGAATTCCAATTATAAAAGATATTTATGGTTTTTATTTATTATATAACACTCAAAAAACATTTTATTATATTATTAATCACATTATAACCTTTGTATGATCCAAAAATAGATAAAAATACCTATTCATTCTCTGACTGTATGTTACTGTGTTATGCTACAAACCTGTAGGTTGAAAGTTACACCAAAACAAAACATAATAAATGTATAAAATAAAATAAATAACTTACTCAAATACAATTCAAATTTTTCATGATCATATAATCATAAAACAAGATTTATTTTATTCATAAATACTTCAAAACAACTTTACAAACCATGTTTACCATCACCAACACTCTCAAAAAACCCACAAACTCAATTTTTATCCTTATTTTCATGAATTATTGGCCTCATACTATGATATTTTGAGGATTATCACCTTATAATTTATATCCTAAACTTGTATTTTTCTTGTTTCATGTACAATATTTTCTCAACCATCTAAAACTTATCTTAAAACTTGTTTATCTTGGTCGTCGTCCTACATTGCTTTTACCTAGATTAAGTTAAGGACATGTTTAAGATGAATTTAGGGTTTAAGTAAATTTAAAACATTTAAATAGACCTTAAATACCCTTTACATAAAATTAAATCCCTTTACAAATTGTTATACCCTTTCTATTTGCTTACTAACAATTTCAAATTTTCAAATTTCTCATTTTGGCAAGAAAATGCATTATAGCTCCAAAAACCTTATTTTTGATATTATAAGGACTTGAAAACATCCTAAGTGACCATATAAGACACTATTAAATTACCTATAATCAAACATTGACATATTGACAAAATTTCACATTGACTTGATGATGTTCTTGTATCACATTCCCACTTGGTTATATTTTTTCAGTGGTCAACTTTGTTGAGAATTATGCATTCAAACCACAAATGGAAGTTTAGTCAAAGTAATAAAAATCAATACTAGTTTCCATATTTATGTGTATATCATTCATGCATGTACATAATAATACAAATCAATATCAAAAAATATTAAAGGACTATCATTTCTATGTCATTGATTATCAATCACATAGTACAGAGTATGTGTAAGGCTATTTTGAGATGTCTTATAGATAGTTAACTAAGAGGAACATTAATTTCAATCAAAATTACATTTGGTTAGAAAATTACACATTAAAATTCAATAATTCACAAATGTTTTACTAGTTGAGTAGGATTCACATTAACACTAGTGTAGAACATATTTGGAGCTTCACTAAGGCTAGCCATGGAAAAGGGTAACATGGTAGTGTTGGAGCATGTGTAAAAAGTGTCATTTAAAGAGAGGACTTTATGTTTGAATATGGTGTTATTTTGAATGATGAAACAACCATTTTTGAATGGTCTAATGAGAAAATATACCATGGTGCTCAATAAAATTCTATTATTCATAGATATTTTGGTTGATTAAGGAAGAACACTTGGTAAAATATGAGGATTGTATGACTATAACAAGATCAATTGAGATCCACTCATTTCATAGCTTAAACATAGGTTCTTAGACTATTCATAAGAGATACTTGGCATATTTTTTTTTCATGCATGGACTTTATTTAGAATGAGTGTGAGTCACAAGAGTGGGTAGATGAATGAAGTTGTAGACCTCTAATTTCAATTGACACTTATCAGGTTCAACCAACATTAAAACTTATAGATATACATCATCACATGACTTTAACCATGTATCTGATCTAATGTAACCCTGTAGAAGACTAATCATTATGTCCTATTTATTCTCATTATCTATCTTGACAACATCATTAAAATTTTATTTTTTGTGATATAGGGCATGATTTTAGAATTATTATTGATGAGGACAATGAATAAGGAATAGATTACTACTTATGTCAGTGTGTAAAGGAAAATAAAAATTTGACTTCCCCAATGATAGATGGAGAAAACATTGACTATCCCACTGGGTCTGTTTTAGTCACTGGAAATTGTCTTTGATGATATCCTATAAAAAAATTAGATGTATGGTTGTTTGAAGACTTTGAAACACATAGGAAGATACTACTTTATTCAGATTATATTATTTCAACAAATATTCAATTGGTAAAATATCATGGGAGGAAATTAAAAAGGAATCTATGGAAAGTTCATGTGTCAGACTATGAAGTTATTATTTCTAATATCAATATTAGACAAGATCCTAGTGGTTTATTAGATTGAAATTCCAAGATATGTTGACTTGTCATATTTATATGCATTTGTTTTTACCAAATTTTATTGATTTTATAGGTAGTTCATTAAAATTTCATTTTTAATTACATACTAGCAATTTTTGTGTAAGTTAGTGGTACTAAATAATCTTCCACATTTATATGGTTGGCATTGTTAGTAAATAAATTCATAATCTTGAAGCTAAGAAAAGATTAATATACTTGTACTCAACTATTACATAAAGGGCATTTTTAGGCTAAAATGGGTAGTGGGTCTCTCGACAAGACATGATGGGAGGCCATAAATTGGTCTAGACATATACCACACCATACATGTTGAAAATTCTAGTTTCAATCCATGAAGCACCACAGGTCAAATTCTGTAACTATAGATTTAACTTTGACAACATTTGTTATTAGTGTTTCCATGTTCCTGAACACTAGTGAAAACATGTATCCAGGTGGATTTAGAGGTTTTGGTTTTGGGATCATGTTTAATTTACTTGTATAATCATATTCAAAGAGATAGACTTACACTTGCAGGTCTCAGAAGTATAAATTCTAGTTGAAGGACAAGAACTTGTCTCTTCACTGTAAAAAAGTTGCATTTTAGGACACATCACTACAACTTGTACCAAAAATTCATCTCCAAGGTTATATTAAAGTGATACAGGTTAAACTAAGATGGATTATATACACACATGAGGTTTTTTTTCATTTCATCCAAATGACTTACACTTTTCATGTTATGCATGCCTCAAGTTAGGCTTTAAAATTGCATTTTTCTTGTATTGGAAAGGGCATTCTTGAGGACAGAATGGGTGGTGAGTCTCAAGACCAGGAGTGATCAGAGGCCAAGAACCTAGTCTTGAATGTTATCCACCACCCCAGATATGTTTTCAATTCCATTTTTGAGCCACAAATCACTAGAGGTGGATTTCTCCAAGTATAGTTTCAACTTTGGAAATATTTGTTGTTAGTGTTTCCATACTCCTCAATAATAGTGAACACATGCTTATGGGGGGATTTAGATGTTTAGGTCATGGAATCACACGTCATTTCCATATATATGTGTTTTTTAAGTGATGAATTTTCACTTGGAGGTCTCAGATGCATAAATTCTAGTTGGATCTCAAGAACTTATCTCTTCACTGTAAAAAATTTACATTTATGGACCTATCACTGTAAGTTATGCCATGAATTCATATCTAAGGTTCCATCAACATGATACAAGATGAAATTAGAGGGATTTGACATGAACATGAGGATTCTTCTAGTTCATCCAAATGACTCATAGTTTTTATTTTATGCAAACCTAAAATTACGCTTAAATTTTATATTTGTCTTGTATTGGGAAGGGCATTCTTGATGCTAGAATGGGGGGTAGGTCTCTCAACTGAGTGTGATTAGAGGAAAATACTTGGTCTTGAACATTATATACCACCATGTATGTGTTTTCTATAAATTTAATGAATCCAAAACATGAATATCAAGTCCAAAATGTTATTAAACCAATATAAAAAGGGTATACACATTAGAATGGTGATAAATGGTGTACCTAAATCATGAGGGGCTCTTCACAGTAATATATGACTCTATGTTAAACATTGTACTCTTTTCTCCCATATAGTTTTAAATGCAATACATATTGAAAGATTGTACTTTTAAGTATTAATAAATTACATTAAGGAAATACTAAAGATGATTGTAACTAAATATGGCCATACAACCATAAAATTTTGCTTTGAAATAATAATGTGAGCCAAATTGTATGTGGAAATATGATCACCACAAAATGTGAACATATATATGCATCTATAAAATACATAAAAGCATAAAAAATAAGAACATAAGAGAATATTAGATGAATGCAATATAGGTATACAATGCCAATAACACATACATTTCCATTGTATAAAAATTATGACATCTAAAAACATAATCGAATAAGATTTTTGATGTTTCCACAGGTACATAAGAGTAAGAAGTGCAATTTTTTGGGTAAAAATTGTGTGAAATGTTTTTGTTGATGCATTTTAAATCACATCCTATGATTCATCATAAAGAATTGAAAATCACGTTCAATTCTTGATGATGAATCATAGGTTCAATTCTTTATGATGAATCACAGGTTGTGATTCAAAATGCATTAGAAAAAACACTTCACATGATTTTTACCCACACTACTTAGCATAATCGAATGTAAGATGAATGTTTTATATGCATACAATAATAAAAATGCTTATATTTCCATATATTCATACAAATAATTACATCATCTAAGCCATCCTACTCATAAAATAGTCTCCCTCTCTTTTCCTTCCTTGAAGAAGACTCTCCTTTGGATGCCTTGCTCATAAATAGAGATCCCTTAGATGCCTTGGATTCCTCCAAGGTTCAACTATGGGTTCTTATATGCTCATAGCTCACCTATAATTGAATATGTTCTAATACAAATATTATTATAAAATTTACATATTATAAATGCAACCAAGTTTATAAATTAATTTTAAATTGGAATACAAAAATAGTTTAAACATGCACTTATTGCAATCTCATGGTCATGCTCAATCTATGTCTAATGCTCAATATGGTTATTGATAGGTCAAGTTATATGAACAAGCATGTGAAATGGTGATAAAAACATGAGAAGTATCCCTACTAATCATCTTAATGAGACTATCAGATCTAAATGGGCAACCCTACATACATAATACATTCACATAAGTTATATTTTCTCCATTATCTAGAAAAATTATTAAGACAAATTTATATTTACAATTCAAAACTAAAAGTTAACATGTACCTTGATAAGTGCATGTACAGATGACATTGTAGTAATAATGCATGTGTCTATTTCAGCTCATAGAGATGGTTGAGTATCCATTGTGACCATCAACTAAACAAACAACCTTGCTTAGTTTTCTAGAAAATATTTAATATATATGGCAAATTTATCTCCTTTATTAAACCTATATTAGTTAAAATAAATTTCAAAACCTTTTTATCTCTATATATGCATTGTGTACTTATGTGTTTCTAAACTTCTTTATCTCAAGTTAAGACCTTATTGGCATGGAAGTGCCACACAAAGAGAATAAAAATATGAAAAATAGAAGCACAAAATCAGGAGGGGAATGGCCAAAGGGGCCTAAGAATAAAATAGACCAAGAGTGTACTATTTAATAGCAGTGTACTTGAATTTTGAGATCCTTGATAGATAAATTTAACTTAATCTATTTCATAGCATGCATGATTCACAAAAGGGAACTAACTTAAGGATTTGGAAGATAATTAGTGGTACTATAGGTGGTAATAAATATTGGTAAGAAACATTATGATTAAGAGATGATAATCAATAAAATTGTGAAGCATTAAAAGAAGTTTAAGAAGGTGAAGGAACACTAACAATATAAAATTGGAAGAAATAAGAGGAATAATATATTTTTTTTAAATGGGAGAAATACATAATTAGACATTGAAGGAGACTCACTAGAAGGTTGATCATTATTAAAATCATTCAAAGATACATTATTCACCATATAAGGTATATGTTCAATTAGGGGTTCTTAGGTTAGGGATTTTCTCTCTATATCTTTCAACACATCTCACACATATAATTTCTATTCACGTCACTAGCATTAAAATTTTAATATGAACATGTATGATTGTTAGTGTTAGGATGTGTTCCCATTATTAAGTCTTTAATAAAATAAATATTGTTAATTAAACAATATTATGTAAATAGGTTTTTGTGTGGTATATTATTGTTATGAATAATAATAATATTTTACAAGATAGTTTGATATAATCAATTGGTTATTCATGTGAAAGTTTATAGGGATCTCAGGAACCCCATAGATAGCCTTCTTACTTATTATATAAGTGATTTATATAGTTTAGTATGATATCAATTGAAGAGAGTGAATAATATTATTGTGTTCTATTTATTTTCTGTGTATTTGGCTTTCTCTGTACATACACTCTGATCAGAATCAATATCTGGTATTAGAGCAGATTGATCTAATATATGTAATGGAGAGTTAGTGATATTTTAAGTGGTTGTTTTTTAATATGATTCTCCTTTGTGAATGAAATAAAGTATTCTGAGAGTAGCTCGTAAAATAGTTTAGAATTCATTTTTTTTGTGAATATACATGGACTATTTGTTGTGTCAGATTTTTTGGAAAGTAATATTCTACAAACCTACAAATATAAAATACAAGAGTATCTATATTTGTTCTCTTTGATGCCTCTTTCACATATTTGGCCTTTTACTATAAAAATTGATAAGGATGAGTAATACATTCTATATCATGGGGTATATACACAATGAATGTAATTTGAAGTTATATACTTTAGAATATACATATTTTTTGATATATGCATTCAAGATTTGGCACAATTATTCTCTATGGTAGATATACATTAGTGAATAAATCCATATTTTCTTTAGCTAAAGGTTGATGGCCTTTTTGAGGTATTGATACCATGATCTACTGTATCATGTGATTTGTGGATTATTTGACCAGCATGTATTCTACAAATTTTATTAGATGTTCTTCGAGCCATTATTACATTCAGTCCTTATAAGCTCAATTTATTGTATTCATTTGGATTTGACTCATTTTTACATCCAATTTTCCTTAATGGTCTTTGTATCAACATTATCTACATCAGTGTCATATTTTGATCACTACTCAATTCATTATAATCAACATTTATTACTTAAATGTCATCCATTTTCATATGAATTTATCAACTCAAAAGCATCGATAATGTATTGATAGGCCTTTACATATCTGGTAGATCTCTTCATTTATTCATGATTTTGTCTAGTGTCATCACCTTAGTTTGGATATACAAAGTTTACCTATTGTGGTTGATTCTCCAAACACACTGATATCAACAAATTCTTCTCATGCAATCTATATTCCTACCAAACACATTGGATATTCAAATACATTTGAAGTTTGGATGAATTTAATTACTTTTGGTAATGTTATGTAGGTTCATGCACTTGTAGTGCAGCTGTGTCTACATCAAAGTAAATATAGATTCACATATAGCTATATCAATTAAAGTTTATTTTATTTAACAAGATTTAAAGTTTTTTCCATGTCAAAACTCATATGAATTTAAGTTATTTAGGTTTGTAGGCCTTTTTAATAGTAAAATAGGTTAATGTCATAGGTTTTAATACTTTGAGAAGTTATAAGTCATTAATTTATGTGATTAGCCAATCTTAGTATTATAGTATTTAGTTTTGTTTTATAAATCCAATATGTAATTGTAATTTTAATTATTCTCAAAATAAAATCCAATAAAAGGTCATTTTTTATATCAAAAGTGTCAAAATTACACATTCACTTAGTTGTAATGGAAGCAATATCAGGTGAACCTGATTCCCAAATTTGTAATGAATGTGTTAATTTTGTGGGGAGGTTTTTTGGTCATCATAAAAAATGGCATGAAATGGTGATGCTTCACATATTTATCAAATGAGTAAGTAGCATCTCTTATTGGAGGTTAGAGGTAACGAAGTTTAGAGGTTTTAGAGCCTTTCATTAGCCACTAGTGATGGGGCCACTTCAGGTTTAGTGATGTATTTTATTTTTAGTTGTGTGTTTAATTTTAGTTTGGTGTGAAAAATAATAGATGATGTGTCCCTATTCACATTTGTAATAATTGAACTAGAAATTCCTCTGTAACTTCTCTAAATATGTGATAGTGAAGAAAGTTAGTAACTATACTGGACATCATGTTGTGGTTTGTGTTAAGCCACTTGCAAAACCATTTTTTTTATGGTTGTTGGTAATCCACTTGAAAACCATCCCATTTTGGTTGTTGGTAAGCCATATATAAAACCATTAGTAAGGTTTTTGATTATCCTATGAAAATCATTGAATCATGAGTACAAGTGTAGATATGGGATAGATGTTTTCCCCATGTTCACATTAAGGGGGTATAGAATAGGGATTAATGATGTTCATAAAGGGTTAATGTTAGGGTGTGTTCACATAAATATTGTTAATTAAATGATATTATGTAAATAGGTTTTTGTGTGGTATATTATTGTTATGAATAATAATAATAATACTATATGAGATAATTTAATATAGTCAATTGGTTATTCATGTGAGAGTTCATAGGGATCTTAGGATCCCCATATATATCCTTTACACTTCCTATATAAGTTATTTGTATAGTTTCATATGAAATCAGTTGAAGAGAGTGAATAATATTATTGTGTTCAATTTATTTTCTATGTATTCAGCTTTCTCTGTATATACACTCTGATCAAAATAAATAGTTAGTCAAGATCATATATCTATATAAATAAAAACATGTACATAGTATAATATTAACTCAAAAGTACCTATGTATATGTGAACATTGGCCTAGAAACATCAACAGATAGAGTATTAGTAGGCCCAAAAATACAGTAGTGGATTGTGAAGATGATAGCACCATCTCCTCCTACAACATAAAAAATTACATATATATTATTTAGTTTCTATTTAAATTAATTGTTACTTTTTAAATATTAATATAATTAAAATTTAACATGTAAAATATATAATATACCTGCATATGTGTAGTGACCTATATGTGCACACAAAATGTACGTTCCCAAAACTCATTGCTCAAAAATTTATCATATAAGCCCTCAAAAGCACCACCATCATCATCCAAAGGTTTAATGAAAATAACACCATAGCATCTACAATTGTGAGGTTGGGTATGCACACTAGGTGGAGTATCTCTAGCATCAATCTCAAAAATCCTACTCATATGTTAAACGAGTATATTAGTAAGTGCACTAAACACATTCAAAATGGCAATCTTAACAACCTCCTTTCACTATAGAGGGGATCTCAGGCTAAAGTGACTTATGGGTAGGTACACTTGTAGGCTAATTAGGCATATAGTAATGATAAGATATTGATATTCAATATATGCAAAAATACCCTTAAGGTAGGGAAACACCATATAATACTCCTTTAGGAAGGAATAACTCCATAATGTCTCTTCGAGGGGACAACCTCCAATATCCTCTTACAATAGAAGACTCAATGCTTCCTTGATCTCTTTACCATGATAATCATCTCCTATATATACATCTACCTAACCCATGAATGGATAACCTCCTAATCTCAATGTAGGCCAACCATTATCCAATGTACTACTTCCATAAGTTACTCTATTATCCTAATATATTATACCCATATAACTAAGGGGATGTGTGCCACATGTCAGCATTTCCATCAACCCATATACATCAATATATCATATCCCTAGGAAAAGAGCATTACTTCCCTCTTTGACATGTTTCATCCCTGAAACATAGGAAGAAACCAAATAATGAGTGTGCTTCAAATCATTGCACACTTGTCTCCAATCTCAATCATCTAGCCATCTAAATGTGATCTTGGCAGGTGATATCCCTCCAAGCTTGTTTCCAAATTCTCTTGTGCTCCTCTGATTTCATTCATGATCATAATTATATTTCTTTGGTGTCCCAACATAATTACTCCTTTTTTTATTCCATGTACCATATTTTGTTGCTCTTTTTTGATTCCAACCATGACCATAGTAGGTATTCTTCCATGCATAGTCATAGTGATTTCCCCATTCATTCCATGTGCCATAGTATTTTTTCTTTGGATTCTATGCATATCCATAATTATTGGAAATTTTATTTCATGTATAGACAAAATGATTGTTATTATAACACTTCCTCACCTAGTTCCATGATTGTTTCCTCTCATGATGATGTGGGTGTCTATATACCTCAACTTTTTCCAATACTTTGACTTTATCCACCTTTGCTTCTACCTCTTCCACATTTTCCTTCTTTGTATCTTGAGTAGATGAGGTGTTCATTTGTAGTATGTCTTTATCTATATCATCTAAATCTTCATCATGCTCTTCATCACCTATTTCTCTCTCATCCTCATGATCTACCTGGATTGTTATTGGTGCCTTTTTCACTATGATATCTTGTAAAGTGATCTTCTTTTTCTTATACCAAAACTTCATGAACTTTTTTTGAACATTAATATTCATTGTTCCCAAAGTCTCTAACCATGGATATCTAAGAACTATATCCATATTATCCATATCCAAAGCATATAAATCTGAATGCAAAACATATTTTTCCATAATGAGCTTTAGATCTTCAAACATTGAAATATTCTTACCATCTACTTGAACATCTTTGATATTCTTTGCTTGAACATGTAGATGTTTGGACACATTCATGTTGATGAAGTTATACTTACTGGTAGGGTTTATGGACACAATAACCCTTTTCTTTTGAATGCATCCATGAAATTGAAAACTTGACTCAGATTTCTTTAGAGCCAAATAATTTGAACCTTTATCATCCAATTCTTCTTCTTCTTCTTCTATTGCTTCTTCTACTTCTTCTTATTCTTCTACTGATTCTTTTATTTCTTCTTCTTCTTTTTCTGCTTCTTCTTCTTCTACAACTTCTTTTTCTACTTCTTATTTTATATCCCAACGATCTAAAAAGATCTGTTCCATTTATTTCCATGAAGAAGACCTTTTTGTACAGCTCAATTGATCAAACCAATGTAGTGCAGGCTCAGACAAAAAAGGAAGTAATCATCTTTGCCCAAAAGTTTTTGTAAAATGATTCTCCAAAAGGAGCCACCATTCTCTAGCATCAATATCATCTTCCCCTGAAAATGTTTGCAACTCCATGATACACAAAAAAAATTAAGGTTCATGAAACCCTAAAATGTCAAAACTAATCCATAAAATTGCAACAATTCACTTCAAACAACTCAAAATTCTAAAATTTTGACTGTGATTCTCTTATATCTGCTTACATCTCCAGTAAAAATTTTGAATAAAAATTCCCTATATTTCAGAAGATATAGAAAAATTATTATAAACCCTAAAATAGCAATAACTCCCTCAAAATGAATCAAAAAATCTCTATTTTTTAACTGACTTATTTGAAATATTATCTAGATCCAGTAAAAAATTTATGGAAAAATTTGCAACCAATCAAAATTTATTGATGATTCAAAAAAAACTAGGGTTTCACTCCACAAATTACCCAAATTGAAGCTCTGATACCACTTGATAATGATATTGATATGCAATATATGCATAAATACCCTTAAGGTAGGGAAACACCATATAATACTCCTTTAGGAAGGAATAACTCCACAATGTCTCTTCGAGGGGACAACCTCCAATATTCTCTTACAATAGAAGACTCAATGCTTCCTTGATCTCTTTACCATGATAATCATCTCCTATATATATACATCTATCTAACCCATGGATGGATAACCTCCTAATCTCAATGTAGGCTGACCATTACCCAATGTACTTCTTCCACAAGTTACTCTATTATCCTAATATATTGTACCCATATAACTAAGGGGATGTTGGTGACATGTCGGCATCTTCATCAACCCATTTACATTAATATATCATATGCCTAGGTACATAGCAAGTAAGTACCTAGTCTACCTTATATAAAGACTTTACCTTGACCCTGAAACTCTAAATTATCAAAATAGTTGGGAATATCATAAAGGACAAACTTACAATAGTGTTTCCACAAAAACTACAATGGAACCTCGTTGTTGTTACAAATTTTTTTAATCAAACATCATCCACCATCGGTCCCAAAAATTGTTTCTAATCAAATAATGCTAACATTAATGGATCAAAATTTTTTTGTGGATAGTGTAAAGGGTGCATTAGTTTTTGGGTCAATGAATAAGTCACATATTAAGTATTTTGATATTTGTTTATATTTTACCTCACATGTTCACAATTTTTCAACATAGTAATCCCTACATTGATCCCTATATGATGCCCATACATTATTTTGACTCATTATCGATTCAACTTAGCCTAATACTAACTTTAGGGTAGTGGACAAATAGGTGCAATGGGTATTGGTCGAAGTGGGATCCCTAACTCTCCAGTTATTTGTTCATTTTTTATTTTATTTTCCACTGTGTAGATAAATCTTTCTGATGGCCACAAGGGTATTATGGAACTATAGGAGGGATAGGATGGCAAAGAGGGTTATGAGGGTTAGGCAAAGGGTTAGGAGGTTTAGCAGGTTTAGCAAGCTGTTCCCTTTCAGTTGAATGGGTTAGTAAAAAGAAATGATTTTAATAATAAAATAATACAAATAAAAAATTAATAAAATCTAGAGTTAATAGGTTTGGTTTTTTATCACTTACCTCACCTCCATAGAAACATTGTCAATTTGTCAAGGAAATGTTTGATAAAAACATCTTTTCTTTTCCTCTAATCATAATGTGATCATGATTTAGTTTAGAGAAGGCAAATCAAAGTGCACAAAAGGTGAGAATAAGGATGAAACATGAGTTTTGGGTTTTTATCTTTTTTGTTTGAAATGACAATAAAATCTAATCATTAAGTAGCATGTACATAATGTGTGCATGTTATAATGCATACCCATTATGTTTACTTTACATAACATGTATGCATTATAACATGTACGCATTATGGCTCAGTGTTTCTGAGCCTAAGTTGTTATAACATGTATGTGTTATAGACATTATGCATATGCATAATGCCTATAACACATACACATTAGGGTAAATGTCCACATAATTTCCCCTTAAATCCATGAACTTACCCATATCAAAATCCATTGTAGCTATGCTAGGGTTTTCTTATATGGATAAGAAGAAAATAGAAATCACATCTAAAACCCTAATACAAGAGAAATGAAAAACCTTAAGAAGAAAATATGAAAAACTAAGGGATAAATACCTAGGGTTTTTATGCTCAAGTCAAAAATTATGTTCACCATAATGTTTTAACAAATGTTTGTATTTTTTAGATCTAGAGAGGCCAATTTTTTTGAAATTCAGATCACATAAACTACAAAATTCTAAATTGCTAAATAGAAGTGGATTTCACTTACTAGATATAGAAATGACCAAGAGATAAGAAACTTAGGTTTTTTTTCTCATTACACGTGTGTAGTGATTTTAAATAATTTATATTAGCTTTGTGACTACTCAACTCAGGTAACACACTATCAGAATCTCCTAGGATGTTACATGCAAACACTTAGACACTTTTGGTAGTTAGATGTATCCACTATTTTTTATTATTTACCATGTGTATGTTTTTATTTTGTTCTACCACTAACCACTACAAATTCCTATTTGGATGATTTTTGTGTAATTTTTTTACTTTGGCCTTGTAAGTAGATCCAATTTTGTCCTCCTTTGCCTTGAAACTCTAGCTCCATTTTTGACACTTTCTTGACCTAAAAAGATGGAATTAAAATATGAGTTGGCCAACCTCAATGACTCCCCACTAATTTATTGAGTGTTTCCTATATTCTAATACTCTAATAAGGGATATAACCTCACATAGTTATCACACATATATGTATGTGTATTCAAATTTATTCCACTAGAATTCAATGCAACTATTTGGCTTTCAACACTTGAAAACATGCAACTTTGACCTTATATTAATGTTTAAACTTAATTTTTAGGATTTTTCCTTTGAGATATTTTCAAATTTTGATGCTTTTGATAATGTCTCAAGGATGTGCAAATATACCTCTCAATGTACAAGTAGTTTTCAATATAATTGTCAAGAAATGATGAAGTGACTAAGATATTAGGGTTTATTTATATTTATATGTGTCTCTTTTGGTATTTCCACCATAACCAACATGTCAAACATGAATACACAAGAAATAGATTTTAATTATAAAAATAGTTATTAGATATCTTAGGACACTTTTAGTAAAGGTGGGCACTGTCGGTAATTGCAAGTGTCTAATTATTTCTAGCACTATCTAGGAAGGGGAAAAAAATATTTGGAATATGGAAAAAATCTACTTAGGATTATAGATTATTCTAACACATACTAAGGACTTAAGTATGAAAGATAGAAAATTTTGCTGGCTAGGTCCATTGATAGATAAATGGATAGGCTAAAACGTGATTACAATTTAATGTGTATGCACAAATCAAGTATGTGAAAGATAGGTCAAAATTGATGTTTCCAAAATGTCTAATACTAAATTTAAGTGTATATAAATATGTATTACATTATTCAATGCTATGGAATCCTTAATTCCCTACAATGTTATATTACGAACCTAATGATAAGAAATGATGAATGCAACACTGAATACTACCAACAATCACATATCTTTCAATTTTCAAAGTGGAATAGTTTAAATTAAACAAAATATCATGAATAAATAGTAGTTTTGAAAAATATTATCATAGATTTAGTCACATATCAACACAATATCAACATTAAATATCAATACATTGATAATTTCAATTATGAAAACATGATTATTTAATGATGAACTCTCATGGAGATTTGGAAAACATGTATCCACTTCCTATCTATGATGAAACTCTGGGAATTGATATTATTATTGGGTGGTGTTTCATATTCCTTACTATGAGATTCAACCCATATATTTTTTCACTAAGAGATACACCATACATATATAATTATGGTTATTATTGTTACAACCCTTAGATTTTTGGATTATCCTATCACAACTTTATGGGTTACAACTTCTACACCACCATGATTTAACACTCATTATCATACTTATCACAAGATTGATCTATCATAAATATCAACTACACCAAGAAATATCTAAACTATTAGAGGTACTTATTTTTTAGCCTATCTCCATGGTGATTATCTTTCAGGTAGCTATAAAGCTCATGAATATTTTTCTAATACTTCCAATGATGTATCTAATTCCCCACATGGGTGGTACCCTAATTTTAACTATATATATGACATATTTAGGTATCCATGTTATCTTAACACTTGTGCTTCATCAAAATATACTACTATGCCATTATTTAGATTATGATTTTTTTATGTCATAACTTTCACATGGCTTCCTCCCTTAAATTTTTTTCATGACTCATCTTTCTTCTAGATTTGAAATCTTAGCACTTTCCTTCTCTTGTACTTACATTATTTTTTCCCCTTGGTTTATGTTGTTTGATATGTTTTTTTTAAATAAAAAGGGGTAAAAACTTTATTAAAACTTAAAACAACAAATTACAAAAGCGCCAAAATCCCCCAAAGACAAGAAAACCAATAACACCAACCTCACACCACAACTCTAGCAACATCTCCAACAAGAATGGGTTCTAGTTCCTGACATAAATTTCCAGGCAACTGCTCCCATTCATACACCTTACGACCCTCACCCTCTTCTGACACCCATTTATCTAAACAATCATCCACCTTATTCCACTCACGTGGAATGTGGGCAAAGGATATAGACTCCATGAAAGAACTCACCTGTAAAATTTGTTGCACTATCATGGCCAACTGCCAACTCACATCTGAGATCTTCCTCTCTAGGATCAAGTTTATCAAGACCTAAGAATTAGCTTCATAGACCACCCTCCTCCACCCTAAAGCATAAGCTCTACTCAAGGCATATAAAATATCCAAACCTTTCATCTTATTAACCATCTACTCTCCCTGATAAGCTAAGAAAATAAAAACCATAGATCCCAAAAAATCCATAGCAATCCCACCAATCCCAGCCACCCCTAGATTGCCCTTGGATGAACCGTCTGTATTAATTTTCAAAAGCCCAATAAGTGGAGGCATCCACTTCCCCAATCATTGAACTTTCCACTACCCTTGCATACCTCTCCTAACACAAGCTGAGATTGGAGATAATCCCTTATGCCAAATCATCCCAACACTTGAGTGTCCCCTTTCTTCAGAGGCAGCATAACCTCACTCTTTGCTTCAATAGACTCCTGGATCATACCTTTAATTTTTCTCTAGACCTATTGGGACACCATTTTCTCTTCCTTAAAAATCCTTCAGTTCCTTTCCAGCCAAACTTGCCAGAGTAAGAAAATAGGACCAACGTACCATGCATCCTGTAGAAAGGAAGTTGAGGAAGGGGGACGTCCCACTCTTGACCAAAAATTAGCCAAAGAATCAGCGTGGATGCACTGGCACCTCCATGCATCCCACCAAAAGTGCCATAACTGAAGAGTGAAGGGACATCGAAAGAAAATGTGAAAGGAGTCTTCATCCTCTCTATTACATAGAACACACTTCAAGGGGCCATCAAATCCCTACTTATAAATACTGTCCCATGTTAAGCATCTATTCCACACTAAAGTCCATGTAAAATAGTTACACTTCAGCCATGAGAAACCATTCCAAACTTTTTTACACAATTGAACTTCCCCTCTATCTTCATACCACAGGGAGATCAGCTCTTGATAGCCATAGGCCACAGTATACTTCCCCTTGGGGTTCAGGGACTAGGCTAACACATTGTTGTCTATGAGTGCACAACAATTATGACTAGACAAGATATTCTATAATTCCATGCACTCTACCTCTAGACCAAGAACTGGCCACTCTTCTAGGGATTTCCATCTAGCAACTTCCACCTACCCCTAAAAGGAAAGGGATTTAAAGTTTCACACCCTACTCCAACCAGCTTCACAAAACCTCTGGGCCAAAGTACTCAACTGAGGATATTAGCTAATTATAGGTGGGAAACCATCCCAATAATCATGCCAAAATTGGACCTCCACCCCACTCTTGTATATCCAAAAAATACCCCTCTTAATCAGCACAACTCCTTTCTTGAGAGTAACCCAAATCACCAAGTCTTTGCCAACCAAGTCATACCTTGGAATATCCCTCTGACGAATCCCAAAAAAGTACTTATGGGACAACACTCTAGCCCATACCCTATCTTGCTCTACACCAACACCAGTATAGTTTGGTAGCCAAAGCAATACTAGATAGCACAGACTACCGCAATCCTAGCCCACCAAACCTCTTTGGACTACAAATCACCTCCCACTTAATTAGGCTTCACTTGGTCAAAGATAAATTCCTAGCCCATAAAAACTATCTTGTTAAGGAGTCAAGGTCCTTAACAAAGCTCACTGATGCCACCTAGACCATACACCTGTAGATTAGAAGAGCCTACACCACTGATTGAATTAGTTGAACTTGACCTACAAAAGATAACCATCGGTGAGTCCAATGATTCACCTTGTCCCAAAATTTGTCTAGGATCGCCCACCACGACTCCTTAGCCAGTCGGCCCCCCTGAAATAGGAATCTTGAGATAAAGCACTGAGAGACTCCCAATTTGGAACCTAAGGATAAGAGCCACTCTATGCTGTATGGATGGAGGAGTGTTAAAAAAACAATAGATGACTTGCCCTCATTAATTACCTATCCAAAGGTAGCAAGTTAAACATATAGGCTTTTGTGTATGCTAGACGCCTCCCTAATAGTGGCCCTACCCATCAAAGCTACATCATCCACAAACTAGAGGTGAGATTGGATAGGGAGATCCCCTCCCCACTGCCAACCCTAAATCATGCCATCATCCACATTTCTCTTGATCAATCAGCCTAAGCCTTCTGCTAATAGAAGAAATAAGTAGGGAGAAAGAGGGTCACCTTGCCTCAGTCTACAAGAAGCCTCAAAGAGATTAGAGTGCTCACCATTGATCAGAACATAAAAAGAGGTCAAGTCCACACAACTCAAAACCCACCTAATCCACTCCTCAACAAAACCAAAGGCACCTAAGACCTTCTGGAGGAAGGACCACCGAACTCTATCATAAGCCTTTGACATATCCAACTTGATAAACATCACCTTCTCCCTGGACTAGGTCATGGAATGTATAGTCTCATTAGCCATCACCACCCCATCCAAAATATGTTGGCCCTCAACAAATCCACCTTACTCCTTAGAGATAAGTGCAAGCAACCACTTTTTTAACCTCTTAGCAATTAGCTTAAAAATAATTTTATAGGTGACATTACAGAGAGAAATGGGCTGAAAAAGACTCAACCTATCAGCCCCTTCTCCCATAGGAATGAGAGCTAGGAAGGTAGAGTTCAAAGCCTAAAGCATCTGCTTGTTCCTCTGGGATTCTTGAACAATATCCAGGAGGTCCAATTTAATAATTTCCCAAAATTCTTGGAAGAACTCAATCAAGAAGCCATCAAGACCAGGCGCTTTTCCTTTTTGCATCATAAAGACTATCCTCCTTAACTCCTCCAAGGATATATCCTTCATCAGATGCTCATTCATATCTATGGTCACCAAAGAGGAGATACAAGATAGGACTTGAACCTCTTCAGCCAAGTTCCTCTATGCCTCCTCCCTAAATAATGATGTAAAATACTGCACTGCCTCATTCATGATACCCTGCATAGAAGAAACAATCTCCCTGTTGTCTGTCACCAAAGAATTAATCCCCATACCATACTGCCTAGCACAAACTAAATTGAAGAAGAAGGCTATGTTCTTATCTCCCTCCCACAACCATTCAATTTGGGCCTTTTGTTTCCAAAAGATTTCCTCCCTTAGTTCCCATTCCTCCAAAGCTTTTAAGGCCCTGGCTTCCTCCCTCAGCAGAACCTCAGTCATTCCCTCATCCTGAATGGTTCTAGTAATGCCATTCAACTCCACTTGCACCTCATTTTTCTTTTGGAAAATGTTTCCAAAACTTTGTCTGTTCCACCTCTTAAGCTAGTAATTGATGAATTGGAGAAGCTTAACAAAATTATACATTGTTGTACCTATAGCTAGCCTGCCCATCTTCCACCAATCCACCACACATCCAAACAGGTTCGGGTCCCTAATCCACATAAGCTAAAACTTGAAAGGTGACTTCTGAGGCACATGGGCTGATGAAATTACCAATTTTATGGGCCAATGGTTTGAGCCCCTCCAATCAAGAATCTCTAGGCAAGAAGACCATGAACCCCCCACCCAGTAATAGGAGGTCATGAATCCATCACTTCACTCTACAATGCACCTGTCCCCCACCCTTCTATTGTTCCAAGTAAAGCATCCATTAACAAGCTTGATATCAACTAAATTGAGTGCTGCAATATTATCCTAGAGCATAAGAGAAGAAGGTTTTAGCCTTACACTACCTCCTCTTTTTTCCATTAAATCAAGAATAGCATTAAAGTCACCTACAACAATCCAAGGCAAGTAGGGAAATAATTGATGAAGAAAGTGAATGTTTTCCAAACAAGAAGTTTACCTTGGAAATCTATAGGAGAATAGACATTGGAAAAAAGGACTGATTCCCTCGACTCCATACATAAAGCCACCATGGATAAAGAGGATTTAAAAGAAATCTAGGAAATAGGTTGGATCTTACATGGGTTCCAAAAATAAGCCACACCCCCCAAAGATCCATGAGCTCCAATGCACTACCATGAACCGTACCTCCATATCTTAGGTGCAATATTCCTCATATCATCCATAAAAACTTTCATTTCTTGAAGAAAGAGAATATCAGGTACTTGACATCTAACTAATTCCTTAACAGCCTTTTGTCTAGGACTGTTGTTTAGTCCCTTTACATTCCACAAGATAATGATCATTTTAGAGGAGTTAAAAAGTGCGAGTCTAAGGTCTTAACCACACTTGACTCTACCAAGGTCTCCCCAATCATCTTAATTCTGTCTGTGTCCTTCTTGCAGCCCAATTTTGCACTTTTTTTTTACATCCCCTTTTTCCCTCCTTTTAAAGAATACCCAGGTGAGGAGAAGATTTCCCTTTCTTATCAACTTATGTCCCCACAGTCCTTGCCTGAAGGTATGCATCCTCTCCAATCTAATCCAAGCCCCCATTTTTCACCTCCCCCCTAGAGCCTCTATCTGCCCCTCTACAGCCATGGGTAAGGCCAACTCTTCTTAAAGAACCAAAGGAAGATTGGCAAAATCAATCTCTGGTCCTGAACCCCCCATGAGCTACTCCATGCTAATTAATCTTAGATTCACTTCTTGCTGGCCCAATTCATCCAAGATTTCAAACCTATTGAAGGAGTCTTCATCATGTCGCTCCCTAAGGGTCCTCTTTTGGCCTCTATTATGGCTTCGAGCTTTCATCTACATAAAACCTTTAGCATCCCTACCCTCCTCAACCCCCAACTTCTTCCCTTTATCAGCATTGGGAATGTTGCTAAGAGGCAGTTAGGGATGCTACTCCACTGGCTTAGCCTTCAAGCATCTATGCACTAGGTGTCCATACTCATGGCATAAGTGACACCTAAAGGGAAGGGTCTCATAGTCAAATTGTTACACCTAGGAGTATGTACCCACACTCATCTCCACCGCATCAGGCAATGGTTTGCTCAAATCAATTTCCACACAAATTCGAGCAAAATTCATGACTTTCTTACCTAGAGTCTATGTTGAAGACCCCACTAGCCTTCTAAATGTCGAAGCTAACATCAGAAGAACATCCTCTCAACAACATTTAATAGGAAATCTAGGGATCCTAACCCATACTGGAACCCAAGTTGGTAATTCCTCAGAAAGATTAAACCTAGCATGCCAAGGTTTAACAAAAAGTCCAACTTGATTGTAAAAATAGGGCCCTCCCTCAAAAACCCTATTACGATCTGCCAGGCATAGAAATGTCACCATGAAGTAGTTATTTGCCAATAACATTACCTCCATTTCCCCCTCTGGTTCCCACACTCTCCTGGCCCAACTCTCCAAAAATTGAAGAGAAACACTCAGACCCAAAAAATTGCAATATAATGAGTGCTTAGAATAATATTCCACATCCTCAAAAATCATATCAAAAGGAATTACCAATTTAGGTCATTCCTTGCATTTCTCCAGGCAACCATTAATTTTCATGATCCTAGATCCCCCAGGCAAACTCCATTCCATAGCATCTACATTCTGGGAAGAAAACTCCTTACCTAATGTCCTACCTTGTTGTTCCTACCTATTCATGCCCACAGCTGCATTGAAACTCTTACCAAGCATGGTTTTTGAAGGCTCTTGCTGAGCCATGACCATGTACTCCTTGGTCCTGTGTAATCCTATGACTCCTCTGACCTTCCCCTCTCCACATGCTCACCCTCTAAGCTGCCCTTGCACACTCCAACCCACCACTTAAATGAGCTAGGGCATGGCTACCCTAGCTTAGCCATAACCTGCACATGCTGAAGCCCACCATCCGATCAGTCGATCTGTTACAATGGCCCTTTCTCTTTGATTTTTTATCCCATTCCAAACAACTACACAAATTTCTTGATGATTATGGCATACATATAAATACATTTCATCCTATCATGCATTGATTTCTAATGAAATTTATATGTTTTTTGTAATCATCCTCTTTCTTATCTCACCAAGATTGTGCCCCTTGGATTTTTTATTTCACCTTTTCCCCTGATTGTGCCCTTGGCTTATCGAATTGCCTTTTTGGTTTCTTCTAATTTTACCCCTTGGCTTATTTTAAGGACTATTTCATATAATTTGGACTTATCAACAGTCCAAATTATTGAAGACTATTAGAAATAAATTAGATTGTATTAAGATTAAATTGAAATGTATGGAGATTAAGTTGGACTTATTACAAATAAATCACATATGTCTAATGTATTTATGATGAGTCTAAATTATTTAAAATGATCATATATAATTAGTATTTGAAAAATATCATAAATAAATTAGACTTAATCAAGAATTACTTGGAATTATTACAAATAAATCACATCTATATTATATATTTGCAATAAGTCCAAATTATACAATCATTAAAATTGGTTCACAGACCATGCATTTATAGATAACAAGACTTGGTGGTTTATTTATTAAGGAAAAATAATTCATACATTAATCAAGTGTTTGGGCAATAGGTGATTTAAAAAACTTGGGATGATTGGGATGACACATGTCATCGATCAATTGGATCATGAACTATATGTTTAATCTGATTCAGGTGACATCCTCATGACCATCAAAGTTTCTTGTATTTATGTACCTACCATGTGTCAATCATGGGTGTTCTATTATTATATTATTAATATAATCTCCCACATAGTCAAGTTATTTAGATTATGACATGTCTTACAATCTCAGGTGCTCGCATTGTTTAGGATTTTTGTTTGGACTAGTCATCCTTTTACACAACTGATTCATCGAGATTGTGACACATGGCACAATCTTGGGTGTTTGTATGAAGTGTAATTTGAAAAAATGAAAATCCAAATAGCATTTATCGATACAAAAATTATAAAGAACAAACCTTAACATACAAGTGGGACATTCTGAGGCATAAAACCCAAAGACCTTTTCACATACATGAGAATGCTCAAGTGAATTTTGTAAAACGCAAAATCTAAAGTGTAAATTCTTAGATGTGTAAATTATGAATACCATTTGTTGAATACCATTTTTAAGGATGAAAAAATATGAAGTGGATGTTATAATAGTCAAATAATATTAAATAGATGCACAATTATTAAAATATTAAATTATTGTAGTAGAAAATATAAAACTTAAATGTCAAAGTGTATTTTTCAAGACCCAAAATGTGAAGTGCCACTAGAAATAAATATAAATAAATAAAACAATAAAACATTGTACATTCTAAAAAAATTGACTAAATTTTGAAAAAAAATATTCATGTTTCTTATTTCAAAATTAAGGAAACACCATTTCAAATTTCTCAATCCTTTATCACTATTTTTGTTAGTTCTTAGTGGGATGATGCATTCAAATAATCTATTACAATGCCTTTCAAAAAATCAATGAGAACAAGTGTATGACCTCTTCAATTTTTATTTGGTTTCCAAGAATAGATGATACTATCTATGATTATGGATGGTAAAGATGTGTTAGTGGGTTTTGGCTTCCATTTCTTGTCCAAGAATCCTGAATAAATTTTTGCTTCTTTTGCATCTTTTTTCTCTTCATGAACTAGGATGAACCAAGCTACATCGACCCTTTATTTTATATCTCCATTTGTTTATAGTATATCAATATTTATTTTAACTCTAACAACCCATACTATGAGGTTCATTCCTATAGAATCGTCAGGTCTAACAAATAACATATCTCTGATTTACACATTTTAAGCTGGATCAAATGTAATTTGTGTTCTTTTGCTTCTTAGACCAACAGATGTATTTGTAGATGCCACTCCAAAATCAAGGGTCTTATCGTGAACCATTTTGTGCAGATCTATATGCAGGGGTATGTCATGGTGATTTCTAGGCCAAAAATCTCTTGTACACTCAACTCACGGGAAGATGTATTCTTTAATTATATCGTGGATGTTTTGGAAGTAATATGCTAGATCCTTCAACTTACTATTTTTGGTCAAACCAAATTCATTGAATTGTTTTACATACTTATTCAAGTTATATTTAATTTATTTTTCACTCTTTTTTCTACTTCTATTTGAGTCTTTTTCAATAATGGAATATTTAGACATTTCTCTATTTTTAAAGTCTTTGAAATATATTTTTGTCAGATTACCTTCTGGAACATTTAGCTTACCATTTGTATTGTTACCCACAATGTAATCAGGGGGGACCAAATTCTATCTCTTATAATTTTTTTCAATACATAATGCTTTGACCTTATTCCATGCATAGAAGAAAGTATTGACCTTTTGTCAATCCTATTATTTCATTTCTTCCCTTTAGTTGGTAACTATTAACATACTCTTTGAAATTCACTACCTTTTCAATAAAATATGGCATGAAGTTTCTTGTATTTTCACACATCCTATAAGTTTCCATCATCTTTGCCACACTCCATACATCTTTCCTCTTTATGCATTCAAATAGGTTTCCAAATGTGTCATCGATGTCCTCATGGGTATGTCTTACAGGGAGAAATCTGACCTCAACATTGAGGAAAACACCTTTATATACAAGGAGAGATAAATATTACAACACGTACCTATACAAAAAAACATGATTTTGTGAATTTATAAATGTAACATTAGTTCCATATAAGGTTAGACATTTTTGAAACATAATTATAAATGGAAGTAACTATTCTTATTATCCCCACAATAGTTGTCTAGTTGAAAGTATAGCCTAGAAGGAAGTTTCTTGAAGGCACCAATTGATTGTGCTTCTTCTTTGTATTTATGGAATTAAGGGTAGTAGTTTTTAGACAAAAGTGCATCACACAATGGATATTTTGAAGTTTTAGGTTTATATAGTAAAGATCCATAAGTATCTAGAATTTTTGTTTCCATGTCCCTAAAGAACTTGTTCAATGAGGTGATAGTAAAGTTGGACACTCCAAGAACATATGGTAAAAAAAATTCCCATATCTACCTACACCATGACCATGTGTTATAATCCCTACCATTGACAACTCTAATATTTTGTCTGTAACTTCTTTGATTTTTGTCACTATCCTCAACATAAATGTTTTTTGACATTTCACCTTGTCATGAATGAAATTGAGACATTATTCAGGTTATTACTCTGATAGTTTTTTATGTTTGTAATAAATTTATCTTGAAAAAATTATTTGATTTGAGTGCATCATGAATTCTTGATTGATACACTCTTCTTGATCTTTAGAGAGGGACCTAGAGCATTTTTATTGAGTCAACAAGATGCATGTTTTTCACCTAGCAAAGTCATCAGACATGGCAATGGTCACATCATGAAAATTAGTTCTCTATATGTTATTTAATTTTGGATACCATGTTCACATCATGAAAATTAGTTATCTACATGTTATTGAAGGTTGGGATATTGGCTCATATTCCATATCTGCTAATTGTGCATTGATGTGGCACCTCATAAATTCTTGAGTGAAAGATGTTGGAAGATGTCAAATATTTTCTTGTGAGTCATCTATATCTACCTGGCATGTTAGTTTTGGAGAAACATCTACAAAATCATCCACTAATTGGTCCAACAAATCTTTATCTGCCATTGTCTTCTTATGTGGCTTTTGTCAAAATCTTCCTGCATGGAATGCATTTCATTCCACATTTTTGTGACACTTTTGAATGTCAAAAAAGCTACTTCTCTTTAATCCATATAATTTAATCCAAGCTTCCAAATAGATCTTTGTACCTTGAAAGTCAATGCTAGTTTTGTTTTTATTTTTCTTAAACAAACTGGCACAAAGGGCATCTAAAACATATTGCCTCCTATCTATTGTGGTGGAATCAAGAAACTTTATCTTTAAATATTTTAGAATATCAAAAGACAATCTTAATTGAAAACATTTTTTGGTACAACATTTATAAGCATACATTGTTAAAATCTCATTATCTATGCTTTCATCAAACTCCACTTGGTTGAGTGAAGTGTTTGGTTGACTTCTTTTTCAGCCTAAGTATTTGTAAGCATGAGATAAGTTTCTTGGATGCCTTTGTGCTAGGAATGTCAGGCAAAGAGTGACTTCATTATCCACTACGTCCCAAATGTTTTCAAATTCTTTCTTCTTTGGTTTCATGTATGGTAAATTGATTTCTCTACAAGTCTCAATGTCTACTATTTTGTTATAAGGCCATCTAATGATATATGTTTTAGTTACCTCTATACTTCAAGTCTCAAAATGTTGTATAACTTGCCTTATGTAAATTCCCAATTCATTTTCTAACATTGGGATAGGAATGTAACCAAAAATCTCCCTTGGTTGTGCAAACTCAACAAAACCAAAAGAATTTTTTTCATCATTTGCAAGAGCTATACATTTGTGCTTAAAATATACCCTTTTCCCAAGAAAAGTTTTTCTTAGGCTTTGAAATATGGTAGGATCATTGATATATCAAACAAATGAATCCAAGTAAGGGTTTTGTTGTTGCAATGGTTGTATATGCATAACTGAACACACATTATTTTGTCTTTGTTCTATGTCATTGTCTATAGAAAACTTGTCTATGATGTGTTGCATCATTGTTTTGCTCCATATAGTAAAACTATCAACTACATCCCCCAAATTATCCACAAAAGATGTAGGAAATGGAAGTGGTAGAGTTGGATCAAAATATTTAGTCATATTAACACTTCCACATTCAATAAATATTTCCTCATTGTGGCATGTGGAAGTGAGATTTATGGGTTCTAGAGATTCAACATCTAGATCTACCACTTTGTGTATTCTTCCTTCACCAACGACCTTACCATTATTTATGAGAGAAACATAGTCTCCACATTTGAAATCCATTGATGTATGATTTTTTATTCTAGACATTTTCAAAAGACATGAGAAGAGTTGTTAATCAGGTTATTTATAAAATCAGTCCAATTTATACCTATATGTAGGAGATAAAGCTATATTGATAGCAGAACATAAGAATGGAGATATGTTAAAACCTAAAAATGTTAAAAAGGTAATGTATAACATTTTTTTTAATGACATAATTTATGTCAATCCAAAAAAATAATAGATTTGAATATCAAATACTACATACTTCAATTCTTGTTTCATCCTACTTTGAAGGTATCTCCTAAGAGATACATTTCAAACATGCATCGGAGTGGGATAGCCATGTAGAGAAAAATAGCTAATTAATTCAATATTCAACCATGTATTTTATTACGATAAAAAATGATATTCAGCAATGGGAGTTTTAATCAAAATTATGGAAAATGATTAGCTTCTTATATCTTGGGATGTTGTATTTGTGGACCCAAAAGTTTGAAGGTATCGCTTAGGAGATACCTTTCAAACATGCATATGGGTAACCTTGAAGTTTTGTAGGTAGTACTAGGTGATACCTTTAAGGTCCTTGTAATACCTTGAATCATACCCATGACATTAAGCTTAAGGCTTCAATTTTCAATATTCAAGGACATGTAGGATGCACCCACGAACCTACAACATTTCAAAACTCAAAAAATATGTCAAGTTCACTAGGTGAGTGACTCTTCATGATTATGCCAAGTGTCTCCATACCATTTACCCAGAGACTGATAGATTGAACTTAATGTAATGAATCTTAGGGATGTGTAAGAATCTTTGTGCTAACATGTGTCTCCTTCTAAAATGCCTCTAAAATTCTTGTTAAAAATGAGGCCCACTTCCCTCAACCAATAGCACACCTTTTCTTTAAATAATAACTCTCTTATTTCATGAATAACACCATGATGACATGTGTCTTTAGTGAAAGGGACTAATACTTCAAGTTTACAGCTATACTCACATGTACACTCAGTCATTATGAGTCTGTGATGAGCCCAAGTGTTAGATTCAAGTTTGTGGTCTTATTCTTTATTCTCTCCCAATAAGATACATATAAATATTGGACCATGGGGACTCACATAGGTTAAATTTGATGGTAACCCCTACTAATCAATAATTTTTTTATGATAGTTTTTAAATCAATGTCCAAAAAAGTAATGGTGATAAGATAGGTATGGTGGAAGGATCGTTAATGATCGTGTAAGACCATTGATGACATGGCATTTTGAAATATTACACCTTATTTGAGGTAGGTCAAGTTTGGATTAATGGCATGGATTAAAAAACATGATAAGGGGTAATTTAAAGATTTGGGAGATAAAAAATGTCACCATCAAAGCCAAAATATTAAAGATGAGGAAGAGTGCTTGTGTGTACGTAGTTAGTGCATTTAAATAGGTTGATAAGATCAAATCGAATGCCAAAAGATGTAAAATGAAGGGGATGAACAATGTAAAAACATTATATACTTTGGCAAACAAGTTATTCTATTATATTTTCTTGATATACTCCTATGCAAAAAAATGAGACCCAGATTTTGGTAAAACAAAGCAATCAAACATCATAGATTATAAGTTTAGTCATGGCTAGGAGCAAGTTGTTGATCCTATTCATAGATGTGGATAAGGTAAAAGTGGAGATTAGGATAGGCCTTCACAAAACAAATTCAATGACTTGGATCCCTTCAACTTTGTGTAAATGGTTGAAGCTACTCTCTTTGCCCTATCAACACAACCAAGTGCACAAGTAGGAGCTCTTATACTTCAACATTCACTTTGAGGTTTTGATGAAAAGCGGATAATCAAGTTACTTACATTTTGGAAAATATATAAGGTCATGCATACCTTGTTAAGTAGATACAACCAAGGGGATATTCATTTGTCCATAGATATCACCATTTGGATCAATATATAGACCATGGCAAGAGCCACAAGCCTCTTAAATCATGGAAATCCTTATTGCCATACAAGTCCACTGCATTGCCAATTCATCCATATGTTCAGGGGAAGTTTCCCACTAGGGCAGGAAGTGAAATCCCAATTGACTCCATTGAGGATGTTGTAATGCACATTCTAGTAGAGTGTATTACAAAGAGGTTTTGGCAGACAATGAAGTAGGCCAAGCAAGTAACAAGAGTAATTAACATTATGTATCACATGATACACAAGAATGAGAACTTCAATTGGCCTAAGTTTCTTGCATCTGAGCTTACTATTAATATATAAAATGTATTTTAAGGTATCTCTAAAAATTTCCAATATCAGTTTCTAGTTTTGTTATTATGCTTCACCCAATAGAAGTCCCTACTAAGCCAAGTTAATGTTATTGTAGACTTTTAACCTACTACTTCCCTCACAAGCATCACTTGGACTAAGATAGGGTAATATTATGAGAAATTAAAGTAGTTTAACACATTGTGGCTTGAGGCTCTAGCTTTGATCAATTCACACCCTCAAATTCCATACGATGTCATGCAATATTTAGGGTAGCATACATCGATAACCAAGTTGTACAATGGTATTCAAATCAAGGTGCATGAGTTGGCCATGTTAACTATGACTCCAATTCCATTTTTCATCACAATGGTTAAATAATAAGATGAATTATATAGGTAGATATCCCTAATTACATAATAAATCCATCAAAAGAAAGAACAACCATAGCCAATTGCATAACCATAGGCCTCACCCCAACAATCCCTAGCTCCTCCATAATAAGAAAAATGAAAATAGAAGGGACTTACATAACGATCCTCACCACCACTAACCAAAAATAGATCAAGTCAAATCAAGTCTTGGTTAGATAACCCACATGTGCCAATGATAGCTTGGGAGTATGATCTCATAATGTTATGGGTAGATGAACAAGAAGTTATTTAATGCATGATCAAAGACATCAATCAAAAGGTTTATGACAAAGAGGATAAAAAGGAGTTCTTTTTCTAAAAAGTAGTGTGCACTTGCCAAGTGTGGAATAAGGTAAGTAGTGACCATTTATTCAAAATTATGAAACCCCCTCCTATTATTATGAATATTGTAGTTCATGAAGAAGCTCAGTATGAAGTTGCACAAAATTTTCCAAAAATATCTAGAATTTGGTTCATCATCTATACAATTTATAGATTTACCAGAGGAAGGGAGCTCAATAGGGCCATTGATGCACAAAAAATGTAGTCATCATTGGGTAAGGCCTTCAAAAACTATACATGAACATTTGGTAGAGCCATCCACATCAAGTAGTGCCCATTAGGTAAATTTTATGGGCATGATGAGACACAAGGATACACTTGTCCCTTCAACTAAGTTGAGAAAAATTTTCATGCATAGGGGTGTAATGTTTATCTAATCTAAATCTTTGGAGAAATCACAATCTAATATGGAAATAGATGATTTATATACAATGGAGGGATCCCAAAATACCACTGTTCAAATGAGATCCACCATGCTTGCTTCTACTTCCATGGAGATGTCTTTGGATGTTTTGCAGTTGACATTATCCAGAGAAATTGAAGGAGCAAATGCATTCGAAAAATCCATTATGAAAAAGGATTCATACTTGGAACATATTATTTTTTGGCTTTGTAAGGAGAAAGTGGAAGAACAAAATTAAACTACCAAGGTTAGGAAACTCATCAATGCCTCTTGTCCTACTCTGGTTGTGTAAGTCCTTGATGATCAAGTAATGTTTGAGGACAAACAACTCACTGCTTTATTGACTTAGCTAAAAAAAGAGCAGGTGAGCGCATATAAATTGCACACCCAAGGGTAGTCTATCCACATTGAGATGAAAGGCATTTATGAATTTCTATAGGAATATGTACAAGTCCTAGATACTATTGTGCATCATGATAAATAGATTGCATAAGGAATGCTTGATTAGAGGTAGCACCATGACAAATCCTTGGATTCTACTAAACTAGAGTTCACAATGGTATATAAAGCTAAAGTTATATTAAATGATCGAATAGATACTAGGGAAACACTAAATACTACATTTGAATAGTTTTTGGAATCTAGGGATATCGTGATGAAGAAACTCCAGGTCTAGTAGAATGAGACAATACACAGCATAATTTCAATAATTTAAACCCAAAGGACTGCATATAGGTTGGATGATATTATGTTATATATCCATCTTAAGTTTTCAAGTGTCAAAGACTTCCTTATCATTTCAAAATAAGTGGATGTGCTCAATTTGATGGTCATTCAGATTCCACTACATGTTTTGCTTACCATGATGTAGGAAGTACTTGATAATTTGAAAATGTTCAAGCACAAAATTTTGTAGGTTGAAACAACTATTGTGCATATCATAGATGAACCTAATTTCATTACACTTTAGGAGCTCCAAGCAATTTTGTAAAAGATAAAATTGGATATAAAGGTGTAGTCAGGGCAGCCACACCTACATAGTAGGTAAATGTACAGTTCAATTTTTATAGTTTAAGAAAAAATTTCTACTTTGTAACATAGTCATAAGAATTTGGAATGGGGCCAAGTTGGTTGAATCATCAACCAATCTAGAGCCAAATTGATTGCACAACATACATAGCACATAGAAGAACACTGCAAGTAGCACAGGGCATATATATTACAATGACATCTTCATCTAGGACATTTATAGGGGAAAACCCACCATACCCTTATTTAATTAAAGATTCTATAGAGTTCATGGACACAGTGTTTGACACCACCATATTTAAGGATAGGTATAAGAACTATTCATAATTATGGGACATCATCGATTTGATGGATGCATTTTCATTAATAGATGATATGACACTCACAGATAGACAATTCCTCAAGGAATTGTTGGCTTTCAAATGCCAAAGGTTACATTTTTCTGCCACTGAACTAGAGGTGATGTCATGTATCAACCTTCTATGGGATTTGTTTTATTAATAATGATATCACAAGATGTTTTCCTTCATCACTTCAAAAATAACGTAGTTGTTGTGTTCATCTCAAGACCTAACTTTTAAAGGTATTTATCTTTATGCATACATGATGCTTATTTTGACAAACATACACTGGTATAATTTAGCATAAAAAGCTCAATCAAAATGCCACTCTTTGCGTGGTTGCTCTCAGACCAAACCATTACATGGAAAAGGAAGAAACTGAAAGGAGTGATTCCTATTAAAAAAATCAAAATGGGTATATGCATTGTCATGGAACTCCTTAATTAAATCTTTGGTATGCCAGGTATCTATTTTGTCAATTTAGACTGGGTGCCATTATTACATATGATGTTCACCCATGATGCTACATATGCCTTGGGTGAGATAATTAGCTTCCACTATAGAGAGTAGATAATCAACAAGGACAATTATCCCACACCTTCAAGAAGTTTTTATATGATGTCCTATTTACTTGATGTAGTCATGCGAACCTATTATAAAGACCTTGGAGAATTTTAGACTCTAACCATAGACTATGATAAAAATAGAATCTATGACCATTATCACTTTATGCATATATATGCATATACCAAGCATATGACTAGGAAATCTGAAGATATCTATCCATAGGTTTGGTAAGCCATTCATGTCTCACCCATGCCCAAGATCGAGACAAATATTGTAAAGAGCTTGATAGGAAAAGGGGATTATTTTCTCTACCCAAATTTCATAGTAATCATGATTTGGGGGAACAAAGTTAATCATTTGTGTCTTCATAAATTTGTACTAGACAAGTTAGCTAAATAGGAAATCACCTTTTAGCTATAGTGGAGTATTGAAGAGGACCTATCAAAGTATAAGAAAGCCTTGTATTTTTTCCACTTTGTAATAATTCGAAGAATGGTTTATACCATGAGGAAGCATTTTATAGAGGTGGGTAGAAAGTGAAAGAGTTATCCTTTTCTCGGGTTTCCACACAGAGATTGGGATCCACACGGGATGATTCAAAAGCACATACAATGATTCAACATCCATTACAACCATGTTCCCTATCCATATGATTATTTGTTTCTTAATGAAAATTTTAATGAGGATGTTTTGGAGAAATCCAAGGTCATTAGACTGAAGCAAGATCATTTGTTAATGATCCAATATGACCCCATAGTCATTGCTAGAGAATTAGATAGCAAGAAGGATCTATACAAGGAATGGGATCATTCTAATTTTTGGAGAGGATAGTCTAAGGATTAATCCAAAGACCAAGTATTTTCTTCCTCCTAAGGACTCCCTTTGAGACTAAAGCTAAAATCCATGAAGAGAGAGCCCAAGTTTCTTGAACCAAGAATGAGCAAGGGAGCATAGGCATGGGATCCCATCAGTTTAGACTCTAATGAGAAAGAGCAAACATAAGAACAACTAGTTATGAGCACCATTCAAGTATCTACTACTATGCCCCATGTATAGATTGATTTATCTATTGGGATAACAACATGAGAAGTAGCAATGTCAACATCACAAGGACCCTCCACACAACTAAAGATCCCACTGGTTTATATGATGAAGCCAAGGACTCCTACAAGTAGTCCTATACTACAAACATCACAAGGCTTTCCTATTGCATTAAAATAGGAAGAAAGGGTGATAATCAAGCACATTGAAGTTGATTTTGATGAGGAAGTATATTTGAAATAAGCTAAGGTTATGAGCTTCTAGATAGGACCCATAACACCAACTTCTCTAGATACTCACCCTTTTGTAAGTACCCATTTTTGGTCATGTTTCAATTTCTTCTATGTTGGGATCACCTAGGGTGGAATTACTTACTTCCACCTTCATTAATACCACTAAAATTAATCCACTCCTCACTTCTATTACCACCTTTATCCCACTCACCTTGCCAATCTCATATATCCCTACTGGTACTTCCACTATTAGAGACTTAAATAAAAATAAGGTGTCTAATAAAGTGCAGACTACATTAGTCACCTCAAAACTCCATGTCTAATCCACATAGTTTTTTATTCCCATCCCTTCCACCACCTCATCCCAAGATACCACCTTGACAATTTATATTAAGGGAAGGAAAGCCAAACCATAGTTAATTACAGTCCATCCACTCCCTCAATTTGGAAGAGTGGATTGGTCCAAAATCATCTATCCTTCCCTACCCGATGTCCTTGTCAAGGCCTAGAAGAAATAGCCAACTCAAGAGGAGATTGAGGCAGAAGTTGTGGTTACAAATTTTAATGCATAAAAATTAGACATCCCTCTATGGGAAATGGATTTAAGAAGCAAGGCATCTCAAATGCCTAGCTTAAATATCATTGATCTTCCCTCTATTTCCATTTTGTTTGATCCACCATTTGGTAGTATATAGAGGATGATAAAAATGAAGGTGGAGGATGATAAAGGTACAAAAATCATCCTTAAATAAAGGCATGAAGTGTTCTCCCTCACTAAGAGGTAGAATAGACAACTAGGATAGTCCCTGTAAATTGAAAATCTAGTAGACCTCACCCAAGCTCAGAAGGATACAATTATTTCTATCCATGAAAGCACAAAGATGGCTCGATAAGATCTAGAGGCCCATGTTGAGAAATTGAAAGAGCATGTGAAAATAGTACAAATTCCTATAGGTATAAAAACATAATTCCAAGAGGAAGCTTCTAGATGCTACAATTTATTGGAAGTAATGGAGTTTATGAAGGTAGAAATAGCCCCCCATGTAAACAACACTAATGAATTGTACAATACTTTAATAGAGGAAAATTACAAATTGAAAATGCTTATGACATACACAGGAAATAAATTATATAGTCATTTGGATTTAATGATAATAGTGGAGGCATTTAATGCCTTAATTTTGGTAATCATTGGATATGAGGAGGCCAAAGAATGGTTGTAGTCAATTAGGGCCTTGATCCCTAAGCACCAAGGTCATAAGGTACAACTTCTCTAGATCTTACCTGATTTGAAGTTATCCAAGGTAAATGACTCCATAATAAAATTGATCAATAGGATTGATTTTGATCATCTTGTAAAAGAAGTGGTGGATAACTTCAAATTAAGTCTCCATGACTTACTATTGGAGAAGATAGAGGTAGAGTTATGTGCCACAAGGAAAAGGTCACTAAAGTTGAGATATTCAAGAATAGCTTTTAGTTGACCAAGGGAGAACATGCAAGACTCCTCACCTAGGACAATAGGATTCATCAACCACCACTAGTGGACTTGAATATTATTTGATAGCAACATATCACAACATATAAAGTATATCAAGATAATGAGGCCAAGAAGAAACAAATTGGCAAGGCTTTGACATCTTTAACTTCTATTTCTACCACCTCAACTACCACACCGACCAAAGTACATATAGTGGTTCATATGATGTATCCTTGAGGCTAATATTTTATGAATGTATGATTTTGTAATGATGGATATATTTATAGTTCAAGCCTTTTTATTGTAAAATTGACTTTATATTTTGTACACATACACATGTTTCATAGTTTTGAAAAGTCAAATTATTTAATTGATAACTACAAGTTGTCTCTTATACATTTTTATACCTTAGTTAGAACTACATGTTCTAAATACTTCATGTAATCACCTTGCATGAACTTGGAGGAGGAGGCATCCCCTTCCCCAAGTTTATACATATAGTTATAACCCAACTTATATTTTTGTTAGATATTTTTTAATACAAGAGAAACATCAATTTTGATTTCCAGTGAAGTGTTTGAGTATTTCTTTCCAATTTATGTGCAATTAGTTTTTATTTTGATGATTATGTGTTTTGATTGATATGCTAATCTGTAGATGTGAAATAACTATTGAAAGATTGGTAAATGTGTTGATTAAGATAGTTGAGTTCAAGTTGATTCATATTTTTAAATGTGTACGAGTGCTTTCATTGGTGTAATTTTCTATATGTGTTCAATAGCTACCTCAGATAAGTCACAAACTTGATCTAGGTTTTTGAACATTTTGATTAGGCCTTATTATTATATTTTGTTGTTCAAGTTTTTTTTCAAATAATTTGTTTGACAAATTTTGGTCTTCAAAATTATTATTAAATATTTTAGGTCTTTGAACTTTTTTGTTTAGATTTTTTGCATCAAACATTTTATGCGAAATTTTTTTATGAATAACTTATGTAAACAAAGTGGATTTCCCATTCATAGTATCTCTTAGGAGATACATTTCAAACAGGGATAAGAGTGGATTTCTCCTTCACAGAAGGAGTACAATTTTCCTTTACATGAAAGGCACTATTATATGCCTTAGATGAATCAATCCAAGATATGAAGAGGTGATTCAAACATTAAATAAGAACCCAAACTTAATTTAAAGTTTCATACCTATAAGTAAATAGCATAATCACATATACAAATGTAGAGCAAATAAAATGAAGTAAACCAATGAACCTTTAAAAAATCTTGCATATACACAAATTCAAATTCAACGGGAGCCTTTAATTAGATTTTATGTGGAACCAAATATAAATATGTCGTGGACTTAGTTTAACTTTTATACTAAATCTTAGTCATGTTTAATAACATGACTAAACCTTAGACTAAACACAACCAAACCTTAGTATAAAAGTCCATGCTTGGTCTCTTTTATGTTCGAGACCCCCCTTCTTCCTATCTATTATTCATGTGGTCTAATCTTAATCTAAAAACAAATTCCTTTTGTTATGTTTCCAATTGTTGGGTGTTATATTTCAGACTTATCATTTTTGAGCTTTTATTCAGGAATTCCTTTGAGACTTATGTAATTTGGGAGCTCTTTTAGACCTTTTGTCCACAAAATTTTTCTCACAACAAATTTCTTGATACATTTTTCTTGTAGTAATTTTTCCAAAAGTACTCTTCAAGATTTTTGAAAGTACGCTTTGGGATTTTTGAAAGTACCCTAAGGGATTTTTTGGAAAGACCCTTTGGCCTTTTATCCTAGGCACTTTTACCTTTCAAGATGACCCTTTGGAATTTTGTCATTGAACCTTTTGTTTGATGCAAAAAGCCCAAAACAGTTCCCTGCAACAATCTTGCCAATGCAATTTTGCTGAAACAACGACCCCAAGGGCACATACCCTTCGAGCTTTGTGTAAATTACCCTTCAAATTTTTTTATAAGGATAATTAACCTATATAATTTCCTTTCAAACTTTTTGAAATGGCCCTTTTCCCTCCATGATTACCCTTCAACATTTTTATAATGGCCCTTTGCCCTTTAGACTTACAATTTGACACTTTTATCTTGGGCCCTTTCCCTGATGAGGAGTATCTTTTGGACCTTTTGAAAATGCCCTTTGGCCTTTTTTGCATAGACCCTTTAGGAATTTTATCACCACCACTTTGGCTTACAAAATAATTCACCCAAGATATTTTCCCTGAGACATTAATTTCATCTAATTTTTTTTGTGCCATGGTCATTATATTGTGTTGAAAACTTTAATCTATGTCATTTGGTTTAAGCTTTTATATGTTCCCGAGCCCTAACTTTAATATTTCCTATTATCTATAGGAACCAATCCCTCTCACTACCAAGTGAGATTTTCCAATTTGGAGATCATCCATGCTTGTTTTGGTTATACATTATTATAAACTCTCATTTGGATCAATGGACATGTATTTAGATGATCATGGTTTTACCCCTTCCAATGTTGTTATGAATTATTGATTATGTTTCTATATTGTAGGTTCAATGGAATTTTATTTGGAAATGAACATGTTTGGGTTATTTCAAAAGTATATCCTAAGAGATACCTAAAATGTCCTTGGAATACCTTCAAAGGTCCTTGCAAGGGATTTGATATAACCATGAAACCTTATTATTTTTCAAGAACCCTGATACACACAATTGGAATTTTCTTTCAAGGTACCTCTTGGGAGATACCTTAAACATGCACATAATTAGAATTTTATTTCAAGGTATCTCCTAGGATATACCTTGAAATACCTTCCATGTTTATTTAAAATGTCTTTTCAAAGGATTTTCTATAACCATGACAACTTTTTATTTGGTAAGAACCCTGATGCACACTATTGGAATTTTCTTTTGAGATATCCCTTAGGAGATACCTTGAGCATGCACGTGATTTGGAATTTTATTTCAAGGTATCTCCCTTGAAGGGCCTTGGAATACATTTAACTTTTATTTCAAATTTCATTAAAAAGTATTTGATATAACCATATCACATTTTTATTTGGTAAGAACCCTGATGCACACGATTGGAATTTTCTTTTGAGGTGTCTCTTAGGAGATACCTTAAACATACACATGATTTGAATTTTTTTTAAAGGTATCTCATATAAGATACCTTTAAGGGCCTTATAATACCTTTCATGTTTATTTCAAATGTTTTTTCAAAGGATTTGATATAACCATGACAACTTTTGATTTGGCAAGAGCCCTAATGCACACTATTAGAATTTTCTTTTGAGATATCTCCTAAGAGATACCTTGAACATGCACATGATTAAAATTTTATTTCAAGGTATCTCTTAGGATATACCTCAAAGTTAATTTTAATACCTTCCATGTTTATTTCAAAATTTCTTTCAAAGGATTTGATATAACTATGACAACTTTTGATTTGGCAACAACTCTGATGCACACTTTTGGAATTTTCTTTCGAGATATCTCCTAGGAGATACCTTGAACATGCACATGATTGATGTTTTATTTCAATTTATCTCTTAGGAGATACATATAAGGGCCTTTTAATACCTTTTGTATTTATTTAAAATGTCCTTTTAAAGGATTTGATATAACCATGATAACTTTTGATTTGGTAAGAACCCTAATGCACACTATTGGAATTTTATTTCAAGATATCTCCTAGGAGATACCTTAAACATTCACATGATTGGAATTTTATTTCAAGGTATCTCCTAAGAGATACCTCAAATTGTCTTGGAATACCTTACATGTTGATTAAAAATTTCCTTACAAAGGATTTGATATAACCATGACAAATTTTGATCTGGCAAGAACCGAGATGCACATTATTGGAATTTTCTTTCAAGATATCTCTTAGGAGATACCTTAGACATGCACATGATTATAATTTTATTTAAATTTATCTCCTAGGAGATACCTCAAAGGGACTTATAATAGCTTTTGTGTTGATTTTAAAGGTCCTTGCAAGGGTTTTGATATAACCATGACACCTTTTTATTTGATAAGAACCCTAATACACATGATTGGAATTTTCTTTTGAGGTATATCCTAGGAGATACCTTGATTATGCACACAATTGGAATTTTATTTCAAGGGATATCCTAAGAGATACCTCAAAGGTCCATAGAATACCTTCCATGTTGATTTCAAAGGACCTTTTAAATGATTTGATATAACCATGACAACTTTTTATTTGGTAAGAACCCTCATGCACACTATTGGAATTTTATTTTGAGATATCTCCTAGGAGATACCTTAAACATGCACACGATTAGAATTTTATTTCAAGGTGTCTCCTAGGAGATACCTAGAAATAAAATTCCAATCATGTGCATCAGGGTTACTATCAAATAAAAAGGTGTCATGGTTATATCAAATCCCTTGAAAGGTTAATAGAGATTAAATTTGATACTCTCGTAGCCATCATTTGATGTTTGTGAGGCCATCATTGACATGTGTGAGGCCATACAATTTTAGCCTCATACAAAAGGTTATTAGAGATTAATTTTTATGTTCTCACAAATGTTATTTGATGTTTGTGAGGCTGTCATTGACATCCATAAGACTGTCAAAATTTATCTCAATAACCAATTGCACATAAGATGACAACACGCTTAAGTATTGATTTTTAACAATACAATTGGTCTCCCATAGACTAATATGATTTATTTAAAGCCATGTTTAATCTCCAGATCCTTGTAATTAAGTTTGGATTTGTATAGACTAATCTTGAATATCATCCATCATATAGTCATGTTTTTAAACATTGACCCGATTCTTAGTCTATATTCACCCCATGGTCTTTAGACCCTGATAGGTTTAGTTGAAAAAAAGGACCCATTTAAATACTTTAGCCTAAATTTTATATCATTTTTATTAACATGAAATAAAATTTAAACTAAATTCTTTAGCCTATGTTCTCTTTCAATATCTTGACACTAATTAAATGGCATGCACCTTTGCAGGATCGATGACTCATGATCAATCAAAGAAAGTTGATCAAATGAACATAATCAACATGAGATATTTAATATAACCTTCAAAGGCCCATAGGTTCATTGCATAGAAAATGCATATTACCTACATGACTGACATAGTGTAGAGCCCAAGAGGCTTTCAAATATGCCAAGTGGCATATCCGTGGGGCCCAAGCTAGATAAGAACCAATAACATGTTGATCCCAAGATCATGATCAACAATCCATGTTGATTCATGCACAAAGATCTAATGATGTGAGATAAATAAAATTATAAAAAGGCAATGGCTAGTGCTTTAAAATCATTAATGAAAATACCATGAAAGTTGTTAGATAGATGCCACATAGATGCCACACAAGCATAATACAATAAAATATAAGATTGTATGGGCATGAAAAGGTAAAGGTATAAATTTAGGGGTGTAAATAAAATCCAAGGCATGAATTTGCATAAATCTAAGCAATCATTACCATTAAATCTCTAGAAGATCACTATCCTTCATAAAAATCCCTAACTTGAGCTCAAATCGATCACAGCTGAGTAAGAGAGAGCCTTATTACCATATAGATGAGTGTAAACTAATCCAAAGATAGTTTAAAAGCCACTAAGGAGCACTTTACAAAACTCAAAGTCATGGTGGCTCAAAGACAACAATAAATGGAGGACATAGAATTGTACTTAACCTCAGAGGTAGAAGGAAGAGTCTTCAAGGATACAAAGTTTGATGTCACATCATTAAATACAAACAATAATAACTGGTCCAAACTTTTATAGACTATTGAAGAGATGTAGGCCATCATAAAGGAAGAGCATAAGATTGCCACAATCAACTAGAGATATAATGACCTAGTCTCTATTCAAATGACTCATCTTCACTTCATGGTAGTAAAACCTAAGGTATTGCACTATATCGATGTCATTATTCCTATTTTCAAGGATTACAAGATTGATTAGGACATGATAGTGCATGAACATAATTTCAAAAAGGTAGTATATATCTCCCCTCTTTCATTCATAAATTATTACAAGATACATAAACCTCAAGTGGATTTACCCATAATTAGATAATGGAAAAATAAGAATTACATGAAATCCATCCTTACCCCATGGCTACACTTAGGAACCCATGTAGTCATAGACCCCACTAGTAAGATCCCAATTACCTAATTTAGGGAGAAAATTAGAATGATCATGAACCTACTGAATAGATTGTTTGGGGCCCCCTCCACCACCTATGTCAACAAAATTTGGGTGTCTTATGTATATTTCATGGTATAAAATGGAATCACTCCCCCAATAGGTGAGATCAACATTTACTTGAAACAATAATTCTTTGCCATAAATAATAAAAACAAAAATCACTTCTTTCTGATGTCTTATCTTTTAAATGTTTTGTTAGCCACCACCACATTCCCTGACATAAAGAATTGGTCATCAGAGGGCAAACAAATTATTTCCCAACACTATTATAAATTATATATATATTCAAGTATAGACACAATATATAATTCATTTATGGTTGTGTATATCCAACTTTAGTAGAATCCATTATAGGGATCTCTATAGATAGGGTTACCCCTCTAATTAAGAAGTATGTGGAGCTAATTGGGTATATCTAGTTATATCTAGTTTGCACTATAATTAGAATAGAAGGGACCTTGACTCAACCACTCAAATTACCAATCAATATGCCTACAAAATTGGTAGAGCAAGAAATAGCATACCAATTGTTCCATGGTATAGACAAAATATGTTAGAGCAAAAGGAAGGGACTCATCCACCCTTTTATTTTAACTATCATTAGGAATCTATTGTATAATTAGGATCAAGTAGACACCATCTCTAGACATAGAGACTCCTTCAACTTATAATTGGATGAGTTAAGGCATTGGGACCCTCATGATAGGGTTACGAAGCATTTGAAAGAAAAAATAATAAACTACTCCTATGAACACCAACCTGGTTTTCATGACACAATGTATATCAAGGCCTTCAGTTTCACAAAAGTATTGGCCATGTTGAAAAAGCATAATATCAAGCTTGAGGCTAGATTGGTTAGAGATGAGAAACCACCTAGTGATATATGGTAGATGGGACCCCTACAGTACCACTTGTTACCTAGACCCTCTTCTAGGCCTATAGAGCAACCACAAGCAAAATTACAACAACCTCAAGTGTAAATTATGTAAAGGTCTAAGAAAGAGAGACTGGAGAAAGACCTGGTGAGGATGTATCATCCTTAACTCAACCTACTAGACCATAGTCCCCAATTGAGTACATTGATATGATTGCACTAGCTCCTAATGAGATAGTGGAGGATGCACTCAATGTACTTATTGATGCTTATAGAAGAGGTAGAAGTATAATAACCTCAAGTAATAACCAAAGAATTAGAAAAGGAAAGGGGAAGGAAATAGCCTTGGACCTAGTTCCAATTATACCCCTACAAAAGAGGAAGGTTGAGTTAGCCTTGGTCCTGATTGGAAATAAGAAACCAAAGTTAACCTTCACTCATCCTTTGAGTGTAATTAACTTATTTAGTGATGAGAATCCTATTCATGGGCCAATCATCCTTGAATGGTTCCTATATGGAAAAATTCAAAAGATTCTAACCCTATACCATTCACGGGCCATGACAAAGGTAGTCAACATCACTCTCCATGATGAGCTGAAGCCATGGATAGGTGCTTTAATGAAGGAGGAGTAATATATAAATATAATAGCTCTTGGAACCTCAAGTAACACACAAAAGGAGTTCTAAAACCTCAAAAAATTATAGAATCATTAGTCATTGTGCAATTCAACCCAGAAACTGTAGGATTAAAAAGAGTGACAATGAAGAAAGCCATGGTTGGGGGTGAAGATCTCAATTTTCATAAGTTTGAACCATTTATTACCTTGACTTTAGTAGGAGGATAGGGACCTGGTGAAGACCCAATCCATGAAGAAGATATAGTTGGATTAGTTGATACTCATTTAGCTCAACTAAAAGTAGGCATCAAAGGCATGTATCAAAAGATAGAGAACTTGTAGAAATAAAAAGAAAATCCTGAGAAGTAGGATATTCTCTTAGTCCCTAAGGAAATGATCAAGATGTTTGAGTCATGTTTTTATGATATGTTTGATTCATTAAAGACAATGAAGGAAAGATAGATTCCACTAACCCATCTAGATGCAGTAGCCAAGGGCTTAATAACCCAATGGCAGGATTCAAGGGATAAAATGAAGGAGATAATTATCATACTGATTGAGGGTCAAATTCTTGGTTTTAAAACCATTAGTATGTCCCATTTAAACATAATCATGGGATTAGTTATTAACAAAATCCAAGGTTTGAGTACATAGTCAAGAAACTTGGAGAGGCTCCTAAGAGATGATAAGGAGCTGATGGATATAATTGAATAACGCCTTGAACCATGATCACTAAACCTATAAAACTCAACTCCCTAGGCATCAAATTAGATGATAAATACAAGCACAAAGTCACCTTAGTCATGCAATAAGTAAGAAGCAAGAACCAAGGCAAGTCTAGGACCGACAATAGTAGGGTCATGAAAATGATCCTAACTACAAAGGAGAAGATTATCGAGGAAAGGAGCATCAAAAAATCCATGACAATAAATGATAGGGATTTTGAAGACTTGGCAAACCAAGAGGATGAGTGCCTCCTAGAGATAGTTGTTAATTTAAAACTTGTCAAAGAGCAACACCAAAAGGCCATGAGGATTCTTTATCAATATTAAGGGAGTTCTTTAGCATAGGGCCCACCAGATAGCTAGTAATATTTATTTTGATAAAAACTTTGTAATCTCAAAAAATAGAATATTCTTTGTAAGGGCACATGTATTTTGTTAACATGTTGCCTAGAGTTTAGTTTATTTTGTAAATTTTAATGTATTTTAAGGGACTTTGTAAAAGGATAGTTATCCTTATTTATACACTTATCAATTGATGCAACTGACTGACATGATTCTTAAAACCTATAAAAAGAGCATTGTCTATTGTAAAAAGGGGAGGGAGTTCTTAGAACCAAATTACTTTGTAAACTTTGAGTAATTAATATATGAAAGTAATTCTACAAAGATTGTCCAGTATTTGTTTGTGTGAAGTGTTATATGGTTTCTCTCTTAGTTGTTTAGTTATACTTTTAGATTTGAATGGTTCTCATGAATTATTGATGTGCACATTTGATTTAGATTTGTTAACTTGTATTAATGCTAGGTTAATTGAAGGTTCCTTAGTTTGCTTAATTTTATTTTCTCTACATTTATAGATGCACATTTTCTATTTGCTTATGGGAAGTGTTTTGATTTCTTGCAAGAATGACACATGGCACTCCTACAACGAACCAAAATTAGAGGGCTCCACCTAAGAGCTCACCATGAATAGAAAGATGCCATGTGGCAATTTTATTTATAAAACATCATGTCCTTTTATTTTGAATACAAACATGCCTTGGCATCTTCTAGCTAAACCTTGAGATCATTGATAACTTTATCATCTTTTTTGGAATCTTTCTTCAAAATACATGTATGCTCTACCACTGCCTTGATCACATCCTTCCACTGTTGATTCTCTTTCTTCAATTATTTAGCCATATTTACACTTACTTAGAATATCCTTCAAGATGTTAAGCTTCTTCCAAAGGACCCACTCTGATACCAATTATTAGAGGTACAATCATTGAGAGGTAGGGGTGAATCAGTGAGCCCAAATAATCCAACTTCAATTTCCAAACTCTTAATCAATTACCATAATCATTCATGAATCATACAAATCATTCATAGCAATGAACAAGAGAGACAATGCAAGATAAATCCCATAACACATGACATATGTTGGAAACCCTCTTGGGAGATAAAACCCACTCGAACCTATAATTCGACTATTTTCCTATAATAACAAGAACTAATTTAGACTAGCTGTAATTGATCAAAGAATTACCATTCTTGATTTTTATGAGACTACAATCCTACAAGGAGATACTACACCTATCTAGCTAAGCTACCACAATAACTACACCTTTAACAAGTTTTACCTTACAAGGAGGAAACAACCCCCTTAGATGTTGAACTGCCACAATAACACCTATGAACAACTCCACCTTTAAATTGATGTCTTCAACACCTGATGATGGAAATATAATTATCACACACTTAATTTATCCAAATCCACCTTTTAGATTACTCTACACTTATCAACATATCACCACCTCAACAACATGATCAGATGGTCATACACATAGTCCACACTCCTATCTACCTCTCAAATCAATTAGCAAGTTTCACATAGACATAAATTATTCTTTTCTCAACCTCAACCTAAAGGAGCACTATTCAAACATAAAAAATATGACCTACAGATCATACACATATTCCTCAATTTGCTCTTCTCAACAACCCATACACTAGTCACACACACTCTCTCTCTCCTCTTCTTTTCTTCGCTCTCCAACTCTTTGATTTAATGCTAGATTTTTTGCCACTAAACCCAAAATGTCTATATGAAAACTATAGGCTGCCAGATGAATTTCAATCATACACATAAGCACTCAAAGCATAGAAAACTTATTATGATACCTCTTGTATATTCTCAATACTCCATACTCATCCTTGAACATCTCTATCCATGCCAAAACCAAAGATCAACCAAACCTACTTCAGACATACTAGGACATGCACATTGCACACTTTATCATTGTCACTTAGACTATCAAGGCACTTTATCCACTCACTAGGACACCTCCATCCTTGATACAGGCATACATCAATAATATGGAAGGACCTGAGGATGAATCTGAATATTCTCAACCTACTATTTCTTGTCATGCACTTTTATGTATTAGTACTCTAAATATTAAGGTGGTTGATTTCCTCAAGAAATAAAATTTGACTATATTTATTTACTCTTGGAGTACACACAAATTCATCAACAGTAAGTTGGCTACTCAATTAAACTATTTCATTTACCCAATTTTAGAATTTTAAATCTTAATTATAGGTGGGGGTATAGTCAATTGTTCTACTAAATACCATAGCATAAAGCTGTGGGAGACTACCTATTATATTATATATTGTTTTCTATTATCATGGATGGGACTAAAAAAAAAATTGGATTGTAATGGCTCACCACTTTATGCACAATTGAGATTAATTTTGATTAACTATTCATGCTCATTCATTTAGAAGGACATTTAAACTGCATGGTTTATTGGCTAAATCTATGCAATTGATTATTTTTCACCAGATGATAAAAAAAAGTGCTAAGTAATCATTGTGTGACTATTTGCCATAGAATTTAAACCAAACAAAGAGTATATTCATATTGAATTACAACTGGTAGAGCCTACCTATTTTTTTCTTATACACCCACTTGACTCATTTGACCTTTTTTCCTTTTGAAATAGGCTTTACAACATGGCTCACTAATGCCTAGGCCAACCTAAGGCCTCCTTGAGCTTGACAAATATTCTTAAATATTGTACTTTTTTTAGTTAAAATTTGATTGAAGTATATATAGGCAGAGAATTTGGAATTATATTTATTGTATTATTTTATAAAATTTTAGTGTTATAATTTAAAAACCCTATTTTCCTAAATAATGGTCATGTGTGCACTCCAACAGAAATCTCACTGACATAACAACTGGGCGTGCTCCAATAGGGCAAAAAATATTACAATAATCTAGGTAGACTATCTAAATATTATCAATGTCATAACATATTAAGGTGTTAAACAATGAAAAAAAGGGCCAAGTCAACATAGATAAATTACACATTTTAGATAGAGTAAAAAAATATTGAACACTATTAAGATTAAATACCTAAAAATAAAGATTTTTGCACATTTTAGATAGAGTAAAAAAATATATTGAAAACTATTAAGATTAAATACCTGAAAATAAGTATCTACAAAAATGATACTAACAAATATGGTCAACATTTAAGACACTCTACAACCTGCTTTGTTTTGATCTATCAGCACTCTATAGTATATGTTAAAAAAAAAGTAAGAATAGGAATATATCTGGTCAGACATGTTTGATGATTTTTTTTCTTCTTAAAAATGTGTGAAAATTATATGGACCCTATTTTAAAAGGTAAATTTAAATTTTAAATTCGTTGGGAACTCCCGTCTATTTTTAAACGTAAATGCACCTTGGGAGTAGTCAAGTTGAATTGAAGGTGAGTGATATATTTAATATATTAAAATTATATTTATATATGTTATATTAAAATATATTAAAAATATATATTATATAATGTAATATTATATAATATATTTTATTATTATTATTATTATAATATAATATATATGTTAATATAGTTTATAAATCAAATTATTATTATATATTTTAGTATAATATATTTAATATAAAATATATAATTTATATATAATATTACTTGATTATATACACACACACACACATTCACATGCACACACATATATCATGACATATAATGTATGTATATATGTATTGGTGAGAGGAGTTTATTAGTGTAGGTTTTTATTTTTCCCTATTTATTAATTAGGGAAATTGAATTTCTTGTGAATACATGGAGTTTTCCTACATTTGTGGGATAGGCTAGCTTATGTAGAGGTGTGTGTCATAGATGTGTCATAGGTGTCATAAGAATGTCATAAGTAACTCCCTTGATGGGAGTTACTTCTCTATTCTTACCACCTTGTCACCACCTTTCATGGAGGAGTTACTGTTTATTCTTGGGGTGCCTTGTCCACCTTTTATAGAGGAGTTACATACTCTCCTATATGTATTCCTCACTTTGGCCATCTCATGCTAATTAGATTTTAGTTTTCTCCATTTTGTCTTGTGCAATTTCTCTTATTGTGTTATTTTCAAATTGCTTTAGCATCTATGTGGTGTGCACTTGCTTCAACTTGTGTGATCACGTCTCCATTACACTCGCATTATCTGGATTCTGGCAACAACTCCGATATGGTATCAGAGCAAGAACGATAATCGTGTGTCTGGTTATGCTTTTAGTTCATTTTGAAATCAAGAGGAGTGGAGTTCTCTTTGTTTTTTTAATTTTCTAGATCTGATCTAAAATAATAATAAAAACTTTCAAAATCTTTTTTGGTATCGTTTCCTTGAAATCCTTGGCCTTTGGGTGTCTTGGTTGTCTTCACTTCAGGGGTCGGTTCAGCAGTTAGCCTGGGCGCCATTGTTGTGTGCAAGAAGCAGAGGGAGGAACAGCTCTAAGCAACTTTAGTTCTAGCAACATAAGTCCTTCCTTCCAGCCATGACATCAGCTGTACGACATATAAAATAGGTATGTTTTTTTGTGACTATGGCATTTTTTTCTTGTATTCTTCTATCCAGACCTGCTATGCATTGAAGTCAACAGATTCCAGCTTATTTTCTTGCCCAGCAAGGTTCCAAGCAGGCCGTACGACATCCAGCACAGGGCTGTAATTATTTTTTTGTCTTTTCTGAGTCAAAATTTTGGACTGTTTGCTTTTGGATGCCCCTTCCTTACTTGGCATCCCATTTGGCACCCCTTGGACACGTGGCATCCATTATTCTATCTATGATTCATTTATTTTTAGTTAAAATTGACTTGATAAAATTAAAATTAGTCAATTTAGTTGAATATTCAGTTTTATAGACAGTTTTGTAATTTTGGAGTTTTCAATTTAAAACTTGTATCTTCGACCTACAAAGACGAAGGGTGAGGCCCGAGTTGGTGGGAGGCCAATTCCCCCTCACACAAACCTCCTTTGGATTTATCATTCTATGCCAAATCCAATGAGTGGTTGGAAGACCACTTTCTTTCTCAAAATAGGTATTTTTTTAATATTTTAGTGCTTTTTTTTGCAAAAACACTAGGTCACGAGAAAATTGAACCTTTAATATCTTGCAAATGATAGCTCAGATTTGGGTGCCATTTTTTGCAAAAGTGTTTGTAATTTAATTATCCACATTGTAGGCTTGTTATTTGTTAAAAATACACTATTTATAAAGTGCCAAAAATTTGGGTCTCTCGAGATACATTTTCCGTTGAGTCCGACATCTTTTGAGCGTGCACTTGCATATTTGGGGGGGCTCAATATTTCAAAAGGGTGTGATTACTTTTCACAACTTACATATCTTCACTTTCATTCTCTTTTATACATAAATTCACAACTTGCAATCAACACAACTTCACCTAAATTCAGCTAAAAAATATATTCTTTTCAACTTAAACCCCTAACACCCTTCAACTATCATGAATGGAAGGTTAAAATGTCAATCATTTTTAGAAGCAAAGGGTTGTATAGGATCACCATGGGTACTGAAATAGAACCCAATACTGATGCTGAAAAGGTTAAGTGGTACAACTATAGTGATGAAGCCTATGGATTACTGAGTTTGTCTGTGTCTCCATAACTTCTCTTCCATTTAGAATCCTCCCAAACTCCTAATGACATATGGGACACTTTAGAAAAGTTATTTGGAAATCTTGATGAGATGAGAGGTCATGAGCTCAAAAATGAACTCATAAGTCTAAGTCCTAACAACTTTGACACCCTACAGGACTTCTTCACTAAGTTTAAGGCTCTTAGATTGCAATTGAAAGAATGCGGGATAGAGAAGAAAGATGATCAACTCATACTTTCTATTCTCACAAAGTTAGGTCCAAGTTATTCAGTCTTTGTCTCCACTTTCTATGCCACAAAAAGTACCCTTGGCACTACATGGAAAATGCCTTCTTTGGATTCATTCATTATCGACTTGACTAGGGAACAAGATAAGCTAATTCAAATGGGCACAGTGAAGTCTACTCAACCCCAAGCTTTGATAGCTGGAAATGGCAAGGATAAGACTTCAACAAAGGAGAAGAAGATAAAGAACAAGGACCAGGAGAAGAAAAAAAACACCAATCCTACCAAAAACAACACTGAGACTTCCTCTTCCAATGCTAAACCTAAGAAGGAGAAGGTTAAGTGTGCCTATTTTAAAAAGATAGAGCATGATGAACACAAATGCATGAAAAAAAAATAGATCACCTAACTCATCTTCTAGAGAAGAACAACATAGGTGTTCTTGAGTCCATCAAGTAGAATTCATCTACCTAAGATTCTACCAAGGCAAAAGGCAAGGGTAAGGAGAAAGAAAAGGGCAAGACCCTTATAGTTACAACAACTTCTACATCTTCATGGGTCATCAACTCGGGTGCTTCTCACCACATGGGCTCTTCACTAGTAGAGTTTTCATCTTTAGAGCCTTATAGCATGACTTCAATTAGTTTGGGTGATGACACATCAATTTCCATTACAGGAAGAGGGTCAATTAATATGGAAGGAGGAACATTCAATAATGTTCTAAGTGTTCCTTCTCTTTCAACCAATCTCCTATTAGTGTACCAAATCACTCACATTAGTCAAGGTATGAGAGTTGAGTTTTCACCAGATTCAGTGACTATCAGGGAGTTGCATAGTGATACTACAGTGGTAGTGGGTAGGGCAGATCACCAAGCCAAGTTATACACCTCACATTTTGCATCAAATTCTTCTCCAACAGCATTGCTGACTCATTCAGATGGAGTTAGTAAATTATGGCATGACCGGTTTGGCCACCTTAACTACCGCTACCTTGAGCAACTTTGCAAACATGACATGTTCATTGGCTTGCCTCGTGTCCAATTCTCAAAAGGACTTTGTGAGGGGTGCTCCTTTGGGAAGCATTCCAAAACAAAATTTGACAAAGGCAAAGCTTGGAGGGCTTCACAATCTTTGGAGTTAGTCCACAGTGATGTATCGGGACCCTTTCTCAAACCATCTTTCACAAGGGCCAAGTAAATCCTCACTTTCATTGATGATTTCTCTAGATACACTTGGATATATTTTCTCAAACAAAAGTCTGAAGTGTTCGAAATTTTTGTAGACTTCAAGGCTCTTGTTGAGAAACAAAGTGAGAAATCCATCAAGGTTCTTTGAACTGATAATGGAGAGGAGTATATCAGTATCAAGTTTGAGTAATTTTGCACCACAAAGGGGATTGATTTGTAGCACATAGTCACTTACAGTCCTTCACAAAATGGGGTTGTAGAATGCAAGAATAGGTTCTTAAAAGAGATGGGTAGCTATATGATTCACTCCAAATCCTTAGCACCACAATACTGGGCTGAAGCCATCAATTGTGCTTGCTACATTCAAAATAGGGTTCCTCACAAAGCTTTGAAAGGGATAACACCCTTTGAAGCTTGGCATAAAAGGAAACCTGATGTTGAGCACCTTAGAGTTTTTAGATCCCCAGCCATGGCCCACATTCTAAAGAAGAAATGCAAAGCTATGGAATGTCAGTCCCAGCCTTGCATCTTTGTAAGATATCTGGATGGTATTAAGGGATATTGCCTTCTAGATTCAGTCACTCATGAGTTGTTCATCGAGAGAAGTGTCCATTTTCAAGAGAGTCCTAGAGAATCAACACTTGACACTTCTTCTCCCTCATCAGATCTACTTCTTCATGATGGTTCCTCATTAGATTCATATCAGCCACAGTAGGTTCTTGAGCCAAAGACATCTTCTTCTTCTTCAATTTTAGACAATGAGGATAGTGATGTAGAGTCATCTACCTCTAGTCAGTTAGAGGATGAGGAGTTAGCACCTGACTCACCCACTTCTAGGCCACTTTGGGCTAGACAGACACTTGAGAGTGCTGACACTTAGGTAGGAGATCCCATAGATGATAGATGTACTAGGGGGGATTTTTAGAGAGATCTACATGCCTTATTTGATTTAGTTTTAGATCCACAAACTTTTTGAGAGGCATCGAGGGTACCTGAGTGGGATAATGCTATGAAGGAAGAATATTCTTTCTTAATCAAAAATCACACTTGGGATTTGACTTCACTTCCTAAAGGAAGAAAGATGGTTCGATGCAGGTGGATATATCATACCAAATTTGCAGCAGATGGGTTGGTTGATAAGTACAATGCATAATTGGTCACCAAGGGTTTCTCATAGGTGGTAGGCATTGACTACTCAGAGACCTTTACACCTACTGCAAAGATGACTTTTATCTGACTCACCTTGGCTATTGCTACAACATATGGTTGGGATGTGCATCAGATGGATGTGAAGAGTGCCTTTCTTCACAGAGACCTAGTGGAGATCTACATGGAGTAGCCACCAAGATTTATTTAGTATTCTTCTTTAGTATGCAGACTTAAGAAATATATCTATGGCCTCAAATAGGCCCCTCAGGCTTGGTATGCCAAGATGGATTCTTTCCTTCTCACAACAGGTTTCACTAGGTGCCATTTTGATCCCAATATCTACTTCTTGTGGCAAGATGATTCGCTCTTAATTTTGGTTCTATATGTTGATAACCTTTTGATCACCAAGAGTTCTTCATCAGCTATTAAAGTGGTGAAGGCATCTCTTCAGGATAGCTTTGACATGATAGACTTGGGTTTGTTGCACTACTTTCTTGGCATCAAGATCTCACAGTTAGATTCAAGGATTTCTCTTTCACAGCCTAAGTATGCTCTTGACTTATTGGCTCAGTTTCACATGGCTGATTGCAAGCCATCTTCGAGTCCCTTTCTATTAGGATTCAAGCTTGAGGTTGATTTTCCTTCACCATTAGTTGATGCCACTCAGTATCAACAACTTATTGGTAGTCTCATCTACTTAACTCACACTAGGCCCAACATTTCATATATAGTGGGACTTGTCTCCAAATTCATGTAAAAACCTCATGAGCTACATTGGAAAGCAGCTAAGAGGATCTTGCATTATATATAGGGTTCACATAGATATAGAATTCATTACAAATTTTTCATAGAGGTTGACTTGGTTAGATATACAGATTCAGACTAGGCTAGTGATTCACAGACTCGCAAGTCCACTTCTGGTTACAATTTCTCTCTAGGTTTTGGTCCTATCAGTTGGTATAGCAAGAAGTAGAATGCTATTGCTATATCATCCATAGAGGTAGAGTACAAGGGAGTTGTTAATGCAATGACTGAGGCTATTTGGCTTCAGGGGATACTTTTTGAGTTTGGCATTCCTATCAAGTAACCCACCATCATTTATTGTGATAACCAGAGTACCATTCATATTTGCAAGAATCTAGTTCAGCACCAATGGACCAAGCACATAGAGATTTATATGCATTTCATTTGAGAGCTGATTCATAGTTAGGTCATTGACTTGATATTTTTCCAGTCTTTGGAGTAGGTTGCAGACATCTTCACCAAACTTTTCACTGAGAGCAAGTTCATTCATCTATGAGCTCTTCATGGGCTATGGTCTACATCTGTAGCAACATCATCTTTAGGGGGGGCTTTCTAGCCTCTTCTTTCTTTTATGTCTCTCTTTGGGGGGGGGGGGGGTGGTTTCCTATAGGTTTTCTCCTTTTCTCTATCTTATGGGAGATTGCATTTGTACATGGGTACCTCATTAGGCATAGTTGCCAGGACCCATTTTATATTTCCACATTGCCCACCTAAGTTATGCTTATGGGGGGTTATTAGTGTATGTTTTTTATTTTTCCCTATTTATTAATTAGGGAAATTGTATTTCTTGTGCATACATAGAGTTTTCCTACATTTGTGGGATAGGCTAGCTTATGTGGAGGTGTGTGTCATAGATGTGTCATAGGTGTCATAAGAATGCCATAAATAACTCCCATGATGGGAGTTACTTCTCTATTCTTAAAACCTTGTCACCACCTTTCATGGAAGAGTTATTGTCTATTCTTGGGGTGCCTTGTCCACCTTTTGTGGAAGAGTTACGTACTCTCCTATATGCATTCCTCACTTTGGCCATCTCATGCTAATCAAATTTTGGTTTTCTCCATATTGTCTTGTGCAATTTCTCTTATTGTGTTATTTTCAAATTGCTTTAGCATCTATGTGGTGTGCACTTGCTTCAACTTGTGTGATCATGTCTCCATTGCACTCGCATTATCCATATTCTGGAAAAAAAAGTAAGAATATGTAAGAATAGGAATATATTTGGTCAGACATGTTTGATGGTTTTTTTTCTTCTTAAAAATGTGTGAAAATTATATGGACCCTATTTTAAAAAGTAAATTTAAATTTTAAATTCGTTGGGGACTCCCACCTATTTTTAAACGCAAATACACCTTGGGAGTAGTCAAGTTGAATTGAAGGTGAGTGATATATTTAATATATTAAAATCATATTTATATATGTTATATTAGAATATATTAAAAATATATATTATATAATGTAATATAATATAATATTATATTATATAATATATTTTAATATTATTATTATATATTTTAGTATAATATATTTAATATAAAATATATAATTTATATATAATATTACTTGATTACACACACACACATATTCACATGCACACACATATATCATGACATATAATGTATGTATATATGTATTGGTGAGAGGGGTTATGTAAAGCAAAAGAGTGTAAAATTATAATTGATAGTTAAACCTAGTAATTTCAAACCCTTGACAATGTCAAAATATTAATTAAGTTCATCTTTAAAGATAATTATGGGTGCAGACTGATCGAGATTTGAATCACCATGCAATGATTTAGTCTATGATGGCTTTCATTCTATGTGTAAAGAGAGAGCCTCTTAGTATGTAATATCTACATCAAAATTGTAACTCCCTTGGTTTCGATCAGGGTGCATCTATATTCATTGGATAAGGAGCTCAAATGTGGTTGATCACATTTTGTCTTAGTGATTACAATAGATAAATTGCTTTTGTTACAATGGCACTAAGAAAATTAAAAGCAACCAAGAGGAATTTTGGGTTTAGAAATTAGATTAAAAATTGAAGTGGACATGTATGTTTTGAATACACCATTTATTCCATAACATAGATCATAGAGCACCATAATTAGTTTACATCAAATCCAATTAGAAATACCACCATAATTGTTTTACATCAAATCCTTCTCCTCGTCTAATTTAAGTTCTAGTACATAGAGCACCACAAGACTTGAATTAGTGTGGTCGAGTAACAATGTTAGTTAGACCATCTTCATGTCCACTCTCATAAGCATTAGTATGGGAAAATTATCTTGTATGTTACACAAAGATGTCAATAAGTGCATTAAGTGCATGTAAATTGTCAATCTCTATAACACCCTTCACTATAGAGGGGGTTGTCTTAGGCTAAAGTGGTTATCTGATAGATACTCTCACAGGTTGATTAGCACATGATATGTACCCAACCTATCCTATCAAAAGCCTTTTTATTGGCCTTAAAAACTCTTAATACTATAATTAATAAAGAATTTCTTTTAGGATATTAAATTTTCCTCATAAAATATGAATAAACCTCATTGTTGTTAGAAGGTGGGACATCATAACCATCCACCATTAGTCCCAAAAAAAATTCTCATCAATGAATGGTGGTAGTAGTGGACTAGAAAATGTTTGAATTACATTAGAAGTGTCACATTAGTTTTTGGATTACTAAATAATGAGAATTTTTTTCTTTTTTATCTCTCAAACTAATCACTAACAATTTGACATTACCATACTGTAGGAATTACATCTCTCTATATATTAAGATTCTCATCTGTTAATTTTACATGTTACCATTTAATCAAATTCACCTACAGTAGGGTAGGGGTCCCATGTTCGGGGATCGCTGATTACTTTTTAGGGTGCACTACTGAGAAATTATAGGACTATTTTACCTATTTTGTAGTCTTATGTTCTTTCAAAATTTGTGTAATATACGTTTCTCATAAAAATTATAAGTATTCTACTTTTAAAAAAATTATTTGAAAATAAATAAATAAATATGATTGGATATAAAACTATAGTTGGAAACAATGAATTCATATTATGTGAAATAAAGAGTTTCTAACATTATATTATAAAAACTACAAGTCACTTTAGGTTAAACAACTTGTATGGGAAGATTTACGTATGTGGGACTGAATGTAATCTATAAAACAACCTCCAAGATTTTATAAGCTGACTCTTCATTCAATTTTGGGGGTGAAAAGGGATAGAAGAAAGAAAAAAATAACATGGAAAGTAAATATAATCTACGATGATGCACTGAGAGATTTGAAACATTAACATATAATTTCATAAAATAGATTAGATCTTGAAGCATCACAAACCATAAAAGATAATAAATCATGAACTACAATCTATTATGTGAGCAAAAATGAAAACTATTAAAGTAGAAGAAAAGAAATAGCAAGCAGAGATAATTTTTCACTCCAAATAGCATAGAACATCACATCCTTGTAAATGGAGAATAGAATATAGAAGTTAGCAAGGGCACATATAAAGCATCCAATCACATCTATGAGGTGAACCTCTAAATAGCATAGAACATCACATCCTTGTAAATGGAGAATAGAATATAGAAGTTAGCAAGGGAACATATAAAGCATCCAATCACATCTATGAGGTGAACTTGTTAAGGTTATAGAATGAAAAAGTTTGCTAATTATCACTACTCCTAGTTTATTACAATGGTTGTTTATCATGTGTTTGTATTCCTATTTTTGTAAATAGGTGCATCAAATACATACATCTTAGTAACTATTCATTAGAAAAAACCATGAACAAGGCCATGGTATACATGAGTCAAAAGTGCCAACCAATCTTGTCCATAAAAATTGATGAACACATTTCCAACTCAATTTATGACACCTACAGTCATAGACACCAAGAAACACATCTCATAATTAGAATTAAAAATTAAAGTTAGTAAGTTAACTATCATTCTGATCTTATAAATTGGAGAAATAAACTAAAGGATTTGAGTGGGGAAATAAACTCACCAAAATATATATTTATTGGTGCTTTATCTTAATTTGAATCTATTCAACACAAGAATTATGTATCACTAATTTAAATTGTAGCTCAAAAGACCTAATGGTTAATTGAAATTTGATGGTTATTTTTTAAAGTATATTAGACTTGATTTCTTTATATAATTTTTATGTAATCTAATAGTTCACAAACTTTTTATAACCAAGTTTGAAAGGCTACTAAAAATTAATAATTTGCATTTCTTGAAATTAACTGATTGTCCATCTACTTTACTGCCAACTATCCCATGCCAAGTGTCATCTTCACCATCAAATCTAATTCTTGTGACATGATTTCAACTTCATGATGTGTGATTGTAACTTTTAATTTAATTCCCCCCAAACATAATAATGTTTTATAGATTTGCTCTTCAAAGTAATCTACCTCATCTATTGTGCATGTGGTGAAGCATTGTAGAGTTTTAAATCTATACCCGTGATCACATTTACATATTTTTTGATGTTACATAGAATTATATAATATGTTAAAGGCATAAAAATTCAATTAATTTTGTTAAAAATTTAATATTATTTTTGTACCATTAACAATATATAGATATATTATAATATATATAATCTTGTTAAATGAAGTTTTTGTGATTCTTGTATTGAAATATTTTTTTACAAGAGTAAAGTTTCTTGGCTTACATTTTCTTGTTTAAATTTAATTGATTTTACATTGATGTGATTTGTCCCTATAAATAATGATTTTCAAATCACTTCACTACATATCCAATTGATAATAATGCATGGATCATTTACTTCCATTAATAAAAAATGCACCTTTTATGATGGAGAAGGGATACATGATTTAACCTTTTTGATACATGATTATTTTAATTTAATGCCCTTTACCTACCAAACATTATTAATGTTTGATATATTTACTCTTTGAAGTAATCTACTGCATACATGGTGAAGCACTGTAGATTTCTAAATCTATACTGGTGATCACATTTTTGACCCCATAATGTTAAATACCATTTTTATGCTATGTTGAATTATACACTATGTTACAGGCATAAAAATTCATTTAATTTTATTAAAAATATAATATTATTTATGTATTATTAACAATATATTGAAATATATTATACTGAAATATATAATATATAATATATAATATTGATTTATAACCTATATTAGCATATATATTATATGATATAATAATATTTATTAATATTAAAATATATTTTACAAAATATATAATTTATATATAATAATATATAATTAATTAGTTTAATATATAAAAATAATATGATATATATATTATAATATGTCAATTATATTTATTTAATAACTAATATAATTTATGTGTGTGTTGGGGGGGGGGGTGGGGGCGGTGGGGGGGTAAGAGGGTTATGTGAAGTGAAAGAGTGTAAATTGATAATTAAACCTACTATTTACTCCAAACCCATGACATTGATGTCAAAATAAGTTCACTTTAAAAATAATTGTGTGCACAAACTTATTGGGATTTGAATCACCATGCAATGCTTTAATCTACGATGGCTTACATTCTTCATATAAAGAGATAGCCTCTTAGTATAATCACTATGTCAAAATTACAACTCAATTAGTTTTGATTAGAGGGCATCTGTATTCGCTAGATAGGGAGTGTCATAGGTGTGGGTGATTATGTTTTGTCTTGGTGATTGCAATGGAGAAATTGCTTTTGTTACAATGGTGCTAAAAAAATTAGAAGTGACCAAGAAGAATTTTTGGTTTAGAAATATGATAAAAATTTAAAGTGGACATATATGTTCTAAAGACACCATCTATTCCAATGTGTATGCTTACTATTATACCACCACCACTTCAGTTTCTCCTAATAATTAATAATGTTACATCTTCAAAAAAATGTGGATGAAACTCCACTTATTATGCATTGAAGAGCCTGATATTATTTTTAAATCATTACCATCGATTCCAAATTTCCATGATGATAATTTTACTTCTATTTCCATGTTTGAACTTATATAATTTTCATTGTACTATGGTCTTGTAGTGAATTATTGAACATTTTCTAAGTTTGATGATCCTCTGGATGTGATCTAAAACCCATGTTAGGAAACCCATAAAGTGTAATTTATTGTGTTGAGTCTATTGCTAATTTATTGGAATGAAATTCCCTAAATTATACAAATCTACATTTAGATACAATCTATAGATGGAAAGTTTTTATATAGAAATACTATATATAGTAAGTGTTCTAAGGTAGACTTCTAGTTATGCCTTCACATAACCATAATTTAGATAATCATGCAAAATCCTTTCCAAGAGGTCTCTGAGTTACTAGGTATGGTTTTGTGTCACTTATTTTAATTACTATTTTGGGATTGAATTCATCTTCAAATATTAGTTTGTAAATTCAAGAAAGGTGACTTTCCCTCATAGGTATTTGAATTGGTGAATTATATTATCTCAAAGGTATTCTTGAGGGGGGGGGCTAAAAATTAAAGAGTCAAATCCCTATTAAACAATTTGCTTATGTTACATCTTTTTAAAATATGGATGTAACTCCACTAATATTATGCAAGAGCCTTATATTATTTCTAAATCATTATCACAATCTCTACATCAAAATTATAAATCCCTTGGTTTTGATCAAGGGGCATCTGTATTTGTTGGATAAGTAGCACAGTTGTAGGTGATCAAGTTTTATCTTGGTGATTTCAATGGAAAAATTTCTTTTGTTACAATGGCGCTAAGAAAATTAAAAGTGACCAAGAAGAATTTTGGGTTTAGAAATATGATAAAAATTAGAAGTGGACATATATATTCAAAAGATACTATCTATTCTAATGTGTATACCTACTATTATACCACCACCACTTCAGTTTCTCCTAATAATTAATAATGTTACATCTTCAAAAAAAGGTGGAAGAAACTCCACTTATTATGCATTGAACAACCTAATAATTATTTCTAAATCATTACCATCAATTTTAAAGTAACTTCCATGATGATAGTTTTACTTCTATTTTCATATTTGAACTTATATAATTTTCATTGTACCATGGTCTTGTAGTGGATTATTGAACATTTTCTAATTCTGATGATCCCCTGGATATGATCCAAAACCCATGGTAGGAAACTCATCAAGTGTAATTTATTGCAATGACCCTGTTGCTATTTTATTGGAATGAAATGCCCTAAATTATACAAATCTACCTTTAGATGCAATCTATAAATGGAAAGTATATATATAAATACTATATAGTACATGTTCTAAGGTAGACTGCTAGTTATGCCCTCACATAACCATTATTAATTTAGATAAGCACAAAATATCCTTTCCCAAGAGGTCTTTGAGTTACTAGGTATGATTTTTTGTCACTTGTTTTAATTACCATTTTGGGGTCAAATTCATCTCCAAATATTAGTTTGTAAGTTCAAAAAAGGTTACTCACCCTCATAGGTATTTTAATTAGTAAATTAAATTATCTCAAAGGTATTCTTGAGGGGGGGTTAAAAATTGAGTCAAGTCCCTATTAGATAATTTGCTTATGTTACATCTTCAAAAAAATTGGATGAAACTCCACTAATATTATGCAAGATCTTTAAATTATTTATAAATCATTAGCACAATCTCTATGTCAAAATTTTAACTCCCTTGAATTCAATTAGGGGGCATCTATATTCGTTGGATAAATAGCATAGTTGTGAGTGATCAAGTTTTGTCTTGGTGATTACAATGGAGAAATTATTTTTGTTACAATGGTGCTAAAAAATTTAGAAGTGAACAAGAAGAATTTTAAGTTTAGAAATACGATAAAAATTTGAAGTGGACATATATGTTTGAAAGACACCAACTATTCCAATGTGTATGCTTACTATTATATCACCACTACTTCAATATATCCTAATAATTAATAATGTTACATATTCAAAAACATGTGGATGAAACTCAACTTATTATGCATTGAAGAGCCTAATAATTATTTTTAAATCATTACCATTCATTCCAAAGTATCCTCCATGATGATAATTTTACTTCTATTTCTATATTTGAACTTCTATAATTTTCATTGTACTATGGCCTTGTAGCAGATTATTGAACATTTTCTAATTTTGATGATCCCTTGGATGTGATCCAAAACCCATGGTAGGAGACCCATCAAGTATAATTTGTTGTGATGAGTCTGTTACTATTTTATTAGAATGAAATTTCCTAAATTATAAAAATCTACATTTAGATACAATCTATAAATGTAAATTCTATATATAGAGATACTATATATAGTAAGTGTTCTAAGGTAGATTGATAGTTATGCCCTCACATAACCATAATTTAGATAAGCACACAAAATCCTTTCCCAAGAGGTCTTTGAGTTACTAGGTATGATTTTGTGTCACTTATTTTAATTACCATTTTAAGGTCAAATTCGTCTCTAAATATTAGTTTGTAATTTCAAGAAAGGTGGCTCGCCGTCATAAGTATTTGAATTAGTGAATTAAATTGTCTCAAAGGTATTCCTAGCGGGGATAAAAATTAAGGAGTTAAATCCATATTAGACAATTTGCTTATGTTACATCCTCAAAAAATGTGGATAAAACTCCACTAATATTATGCAAGAGCATTATATTATTTATAAATCATTAGCACATTATTTATACGTCAAAATTATAAGTCCCTTAGTTTCAATTAGGGGGCATCTATATTTTTTAGATAAGAAGCACAGCTATGGGTGATTAGGTTTTGTCTTGGTGATTGCAATGGGCTATAATGGCACTAAAAAAATTAGATTCAATCAAGAAGAATTTTGGGTTTAGAAATATGATAAAAATTTGAAGCGGACATATATGTTCGAAAGACACCATCTATTCCAATGTGTATGCTTACTATTATAACACCACCACTTCAGTTTTTTCTAATAATTAATAATGTTAAATCTTCAAAAAAATGTGGATTAAAATCCAATTATTATGCATTGAAGAGCCTAATAATTATTTTTTAATCATTACTATTGGTTCCAAAGTAAATTCCATGATAATTTTACTTTTATTTCTATATTTTAACTTCTATAATTTTCATTGTACTATGGCCTTGTAGCAGATTATTGAACATTTTCTAATTTTTATGATCCCCTAGATGTGATCCAAAACCCATGGTATGAGACCCATCAAGTGTAATTTTTTGGAACTCATATAAGTCAAGGATTAACTAAATATTCTTAGGTCTTGCTTATAGGTGTAGGGAGATTCTAATATGAATTGACACTCAGTCAACTTCGTAAAAAGAAACACCAAAGGCTTTGTGAATCTAGTATTTTTTGTGAGATGCATTTTTTAATATAGCTCATTGTGGCACCATCATGTTCACTATTATATTGGTATCACATTTTTATTCATTCATGTTAATAACATTGTAAGATGGCTTGATCTTAAATTTTCATGTATTGAATGAAGACTAATGTAGTGGCCCCAAACTTTACTTGATTTTTTAATGCAAGGACTTTCATTTCTCAATCATGCTTAAGGTCACCCAATTATTTCTCTTAAGTTTGAAATTTTAATGCCACATGGTGTGGTGGAAAGGGATGAAATGATACCTCTAATTCAAGAGGGCTATGCAAGACACATTTTGAATCAAGCACATAATTTGGATGCCTTTTAGGTGTTATTCTCAATGAGAGAATGCTTTTCCTTCAATTCTTTAATCATTTGTAATGAGAAATGTGAAAGAGGCCCACCTTGGTTCATTTACCTTGATTTACAAGTTTTTTTTCTCAAATAAAAATCTTAAGATATAAAGACATCTATAAAAGGATTCAACTCTAGTATATAAATTATAATTTATGAATTGGGGATTATTCTTGGAAGCCTCTATATTTAGAGGCTTCTAGAGAAGAGGGGTGAGAATAGAGAGAATTCTAGAATTAGAGAATTAGAGAATCCTCTTAGGTAATAATTATGATTAGGTGGGTGATTAGGGACTAAGGGTGTAGAGATCCTAGGAATAGATTAGTGTAGGTGGGTAGGTGGGTCATGGGAATTTAAAATTCTATAAAAATAGATAAGTGAGGATTAGGATTAATAAGATAATGGCGATTTAAGATATTAATTAATTAGTTGGTAGAGATGGATAAGACTATTAGATGGCAAATAATGAAGGGTGACACTAGATAAATAATTACAAAGGGGTGATAAATTAGCAAGATAAAAGGGGATAAATTAGATTAGCAGAATTAGTGTCAACTAATAATAATATTAGTGATTTTAAATGGAGAGATTAAATTTTAAGATGAATACATCTTGGAATGTACCAATTAATGGTCATATTACCCTTGAAAATATTTCTAAGAGATATAATTAAATCTTATGTTCCATCAGTAATATAATTTATATAATCTTGATAAATAAAGTTTTTGTGATACTTATATTGAAATATTTTTTTCAAGAGGAGTAAAGTTACTTGGTTTAATGATTTTCTTGTTTAAAATCAATTGATTTTACATGGATGTGATTTGGCCATGTATTTTTGACCCCAATATTGGGCTTCAAAGTTGAAGTATTCAATGTGTTGTTGGCTAAAATGTTTAACCCTGACTCTGTATTGAGATATCACATGGCTTATTGTCATAAATGAAAAGTTAGTGTTTATAGATTGGTATGGTGTAGACTTATTATGCCCTCATATAACCATAATTTAGATAACCTCACAAAATCCTTTGCAAGTGTAGGTCTTTGAGTTATTAGGTACACTTTTGCATCACTTATTTTAATTACCATTTTGGGGTCAAATTCATCTCCAAATATTAGTTTGTTAATTCTAGAAAGGTCACTCACTCTCACAAGTATTTGCATTGGTGAATTAAATTATCTCAAAGTTATTCTATAGGGGCTAAAAATTAAGGATTCAAATCTCTATTAGACAATTTAAGCATATAATTTAATGAACAAATATGACTAAACTTTTTAAATTAGAATAATTATAATAAACAATAAAAAATTGCAAATATTTTATATTAAAAAATTGAGATTATTATTTATTTTTATTTATGTTTAAATCTTTAAATATTTTTATTAAATAATGTACATTGTTTAAATGTTTAATATGTTTAAATATATAAATATTTTTTTAAAATAATTTTATATGTTACAAATTTTTATATAAACTTTTAAATTAGTATAGAATTAAAATTTCTTTTGCACATCAAAATTAGGGTTAAGTTTATCTTTTTATTATTTTCTCTAAGTTTCTCTCTCTCCTTTTTGAAATTTGAAAAATATTATTTTATTAACTGTTGGGTTAATTGTGGCATTAGTGGTAGAAGCGTTGACCCTATTTTCCATTGTCATTTCTACATGTGCTTCTTATCAGGTATTTAATCTATGCAATGTGTTATTTTATTGTATCTAAAATATATGTTTTGTTTGGCTTGACATAAACCTTTTATGAATTATTTACTTCTTTAAGTTATGAAATTGTTGAGATTTAGATAGACCTAGATTTTTTTTAATGAAATGGTCAAGATAATAAAATGATGAAGATTATGATTATTTAGTGCTTACTTGTATTTAATAGGAACCCAAATGGTGAATGTGAGGTAAAATCATAATTTTTTTATTAACTATAAGTAAATAATGAAATGGCCAAGATAATGAAATGGCAAAGATAATGAAATGGCAGAGATAATGTAATGGCATAGATTAGGATTGTTTAGCGCTTACTTGTATTCAATAGGGACCCAAATGGTGAATGTGAGGGGAAAGTAGACATTTTTTTATTAATTATAATCAAATAATAAAATGTCAAAGATTAGGATTGTTTAGGGCTTACTTGTACTCAATAGGGACCCAAATGGTGAATGTGAGGGGAAAGTAGATATTTTTTATTAACTATATATAAATAATGAAATGGGAGATAATGAAATGGAGGAGATTAGTATTGTTTATGGCTTAATTGTATTCAATAAGGACCTAAATGGTGAATGTGAGGGGAAATTAAACATTTTTTTATTAACTATAAGTAAATAATCACATGGTTGAGATAATGAAATGGTGAAGATTATGAATTTTTAGTGCTTACTTGTATTTAATAAGGACCCAAATGGTGAATGTGAGGGGAAATCAAACATTTTTTATTAACTATAAGCAAATAATCATAGTAAAAAAGTGTCATGATGTGAGAGGGTTTCAATGGTTCCACCATCTCTATATCATCGTATCGTTCATCTATTAGCTCTGTCCGAGATACTATGAATTATTTCTATTTTAGACTAAGTTGAAAAGTCATCTTTTGGGTCTGTTCTAGGTTATTATTATTTGATTTTAATTGTTTCCATTTTAGATTGAGTTGAAAAGTCATTTTTTAGGGTGGTGAACTTTTTCCTCATACCACATCATAAACATTAATGAATGAATGATTGAATAACACCTAGCATTATTATTTGGGGTGGAAAATGTTTCCCTCAAGCTTTGATATTATTGGGAAGATGGATCCCATGCATCATTATATATTTAAAATTTTCTTATAAAATATCTATACCTATTATATAGGAGTAGCTATTATTTAGGGAGAAATTTTTGAGGGATGGGAAACAAGGAGATAAAGATTTATATGGCTGATCCTTTTTTTTGTTGCTAGCTATCATTGGCATCCAATCAAATTTTTTTTCAAACAAAAATTTTGTATTACACATAATTGTTGTAGTCTTTGGAGAACATCCAAATATCTTTGAAGCATCTGGTACAAGTCTTCCAATCACCCTCTATATATCTTCAGAGCATTCGTAGACTTATTTGGAGCATCCTATGTATGTCTTCAGAGCACACCCAAACCATATTCAAAGCAATTCTAGATAATCTTTGGAGTTTCTTAGGAGCATTCAATCATTGGATCTTTCTTGTTGAATCCTCAAAATTATAACTAAAAAAGTTATAAAAACTATGTATTACCTTCTAAAAATCACCCCATCATTGGGATGTTTTATTGTATTCAGAATTACCCCATCCTTGGGACATGTTCATCTACTTAAAATTACCCCATTCATGGGATGTGTTGCTTTACTCAAAATTATGCTAATTATCCATGTTCGACATAATAACAAGGTAAATAATTAGCAATAAATTACATATAAACAATGAATAAATTACATTAATATCTTACTTAGATCATAATTTAACTATTAAATGCAATACAATATATAACCAAACACAACACTTTAGGAATAGTGTATACAACTATGACGAGCTATATGAAATGTTCATCATTTGTCCCCCACACTTTACCTTTTACAAGTCCTCTCATAAAGAAGTGGGATAACTAATGCTTAATCCAAATTTCCTAATTCAAACCTCTAACTCAGATCATAAACTTCAAAATGATGGCCCCAATCATGGTGGCCCCTTGGAAATAATCCCATATCTCTGATAATTGTATGCAGTTAGGCTTCAAATTCAAATTTTTCTTGATAATTTTAACACCACCATGGAGATAGAGGACACAGAATGATAAGAGGCATAAACCTCATCCCAATCTAGATATCTAAACCTCTTTCCTCTAAGCATTGAGTGATTATCTAGAAAACTAATTTGGATCTTATTAGACTCTATTTAATATTGGTGGGGCTGAGGACTTCCTTGCACTTCAAATCAATAGGTAATGTCTCTGACCTAGTAAGAATTGCATTGAAACTATTGGTGTAATGGTGGATTAGAAAATATTTCAAAGAAATAATATTAGATCTCAATAGCTCATGATACTTGTTCTTCATATGCATATGATACAGTGGTTGAAAATAAGAAATAAGTCTCTTTGCTTCTCAAAATTGTGGTCTCATGCATAACCTAGTGGTGCTTTGTAATTCCAAAAATCTATTATTAACCTATTACCATGTCATTTGGTTCCTTAGAATGGAGAGAAAGGCATGCAATTATGTCTCTCCAATAAATAAATTTATTAAAAAACAAGATTGATATCCTAATAACAAATTGAAAGTATAAAACTCACAAATGGCTTCCTACCTTTCTTTAGTGCTCTTTAGAAAAATGTCCATAAATACATGCTCATATTCAATGATATGTTAAAAATCAATGGAAATTAACTGAATCTATCATTTATAAAATTGATCATGTAAGAAAATAACAAAAACTAATGAAGGCTACTTGCATGCTAATAGTTTATCAAAAATAGCACAAATGTGTTGATAAGAGCCTATGCTTTATGCAATTGTAGTTGGGATTCTATAAATTACTTATGAGATTGCTCCATAAGTTTGGCATTTTCATCCTTCAATTTTAGAATTTTCTTCTGAGTGATATGCCAGGTAGAGATTATTTTTTGTAATGGAATAGGGAAAGAGGGAATAGCTCTTGTTAGAACCTTTATCTGAATTGCAATATCTCATGTTTCTCTTTGCATATCCTGAATAAAGGATCATAACATAGAATTTTGAGTAAAAATCTCTACTATTCTATTAGTATGTCAATAAATCATTGTATTTATATCAAAAATACTTTCTCTTGAATTATTAATTAGATTATGCTTTTCAACATTGAAATTTTACAAATCAATAATCTGCATCTCCTTGATAGCAATAAAATTCTACAAATTAGTAATCTAAGTGACTTTGATAGAAAGAGAATTATGTAAATTACTCAATTCTTAGGTCTATGAAAACATTACATTGTGGACCTTAGTTTGTTTAGCTTGTATTCCTTGAAGAATTATTTCTTGTTCACTAACTCTAATGACATATTCTTCCCACCTTTGTTTTAAATTATAAATCATCAAGTCCTTACCTTTCAAACTTGAACGAAGAACATCTAACTCTATTTGTTATAGTCCAATTGTTTCCTTATGGCATGATAAAGCCATGGCATGCTGTAATTATTTTTCTTCATTGATAGAATGTGGAGAATATGGATCTTCTTCAATCAAAGGTGTATTACCCTTATCAGCAGCAAAGGGCATAGGATGCTCTACTTCTTGAGGTATAACTTCTTTTACCAGGGTTATCTTTGAAAATATAAATTTTTATGCCACTTGCACATCTTATTCTTCTTATTATTACAAGATAAGTCAATGAATGTGCTATATTTTAGTTGGAGGAGGATGTGGGGTTTCTTAAGAAAGTCCCATTTGTCACTTTGATCTCTAATGTAGTATATTTAGAACCAATGGTAGTGGAGATGGTCATTCTATAATTTCAACTAAGGGTTCTTTAATCCAAATTATAGTGAAAGGAGGAGAGGCAGGGTGTGATGTCTTTTTGACAGGAATTGGAGAATTTTTTTGAAGGAAATAGGACCAAGCCTTTTCACCCATTAGTTTACTAAGAAAATAATGGCAATAGATGAGTGTAACTAGCTCATGATGGTGGGTAGACCCAGTACCTCATCTTATCTTCTAAGAAACATTAATCAGAGCATTGTGAAGGAAAGAGGGAAGATTGATCTTATATTATTCTCTAACAGCTCATTTCCTCAAGTGAAGGAGTCTCATAGCATCTCTAACCACTACTATAAAATGACCATCACAAGTGATATATTTCATTATCCAAAAAACAACATTTTGCCAAGGTTGAGAAAGACTTTCTCTTAGGATTCCCTTGCCACTCTTTTGGGGGATTTGGCCAGTCTAGGGTGTGGTTAATTTTCTTCAATAAACATATATAAATTAAGTCTAAAAAATTAATCTATTAAATGTAAATTAATCTATTATCAAGAATCCCAGATAGAAGACTGATTAAAAAGGGATTTACTAAAATTTTCTTTGCATTGATAATAGCATGATCTTCATCAAAATTCTCATAGAATTCTTGCATAATTTCTTCATGGAATCCATGAAACATTTTTAATAAATTCAACCAACCTATTATTTCAAAGACATCTCTGGTTTCTTCATCTTACAACAATGCATCAAAGGATTCTAGTTCACTTTTTTTATTTCTCCCACCCATATTTAGAGCAAGCACTATTTAATTTCAAATCTAACTATACTGTAAAAACATGGAGCTTGAATTCACATAGGGAATAGGGGAAGCAAAAGGTTAGAGATATAACACAATAATATTTGGTAGTGACAATACAAAAATGAATAGAAAAGTAAGTTATATGATGTGATTATGACAATAATGATGGTGACAATTATGGTTATCTCTTCGAAGCATGTGAGATATAATGGGAATATTCTTTATCTAATCAAGTAGTAATGATGTGTCATTATTGGCAGTATTTGGGAGTAATAATCACAATTAATTATGTGTCATACCAAATATTTTTGAATTATCCTCTATTTAAAACATAATTACATCAATCTTGTTTGAAAATATTATTTGGGAACATCATCACAAAATACCATCACATCAATTCTTTTAGAGATCTTTTCAAAACACTATCACATCAAATTTTGGATTGTGGCATTTTTGTTCTAATGGCATTGTTTTGATTCTCAATGATGGAGGTGGATTATTCTCATTCATAATTTTTCATCTTAGGTGCATAGCTATTAGTCTTCGAAGCATATATTTTAGTCTTTGAAGCTAAGTCACTAGTATTTGGAGCTAAACCTTCAGACTTCAAAGTAAAACTGTAGTTAATTCAGACTTTGTTTATATATATATATATATATATATATATATATATATATATATATATATATATATATATATATATATATATATATATATATATATCAAATTATATAAATAAATAACCTAATTTATTTTAGAAACCTTATATATAGCACCATATATATATGGTGTTATTTATGTATTTTTAGCCAATTGCATATACTTAATCCATGTTTTATCTGAAGAACTCCTTGGGAGCTCTGTTGATGGAGGCAATGGCTAAGCTAAAGTTAGCCCTTGGAAGGTAGATGTCTAGGGATGAAACCTCTCCACATGGTATAATAATTCACTATAGTGTTTGTCATCCATTACTAATGTAATGGTATTGAAACTGGTGTCTTAAAAGACTGTGTTTATCCCATATGAATAGAAAAATGGGACCTATTCTGACTTGGGAGTTCCAAACATTCCTATTTTGATGATGGATTTTTAATTTTGATTGATGAGATCATATATTGTCTTAATGTGGGATGAATGCACGAAATATCTTTTTGGCAAACTTGATTAATACAATGCTGATGGCAATCCTAGTTCATGTCGTATTAATGGGTAAGCTTGTCAAACTTTGAACTATTACTTTTAGTAATTAATTGCTTCAAAATTCAATTTAGCTTTAATTTGAATTTTATTCACCATCATTTTTATCTTTAAAGTTAAAGATTACCACCTTTTGACATGTGGTTTCCACCTCAAATACAACTAAGTACTCATGTGGCTTGAATATGATTAAGCTATCTAGTTGGTTTGAAATCTAGACATGTGGCACCTTTTGATTACCTCATAGTTTATAAGAATTTAGCTTTACATGATGACTCATATGTTTCTCACCACCTAGAGAGCTCCCACATGGTGCCTTTTAATTCTAACACCTTGAATGGGGAATCCACTCTTGTGCCTATTTTAAAGATATCTCTTATGATATATCTTAAAGGGGAAATCCACTTTTGTGCATGTTTGTAAGGTATCTCCTAGGAGATACCTTTAAGGTATTATAGGGGAATTCAAAATATCACCCATTAGTGCCTTCCATGTAAAGGAAAATTTCACTTATTCCTTGAAGGAGAAATCTTCTCTTGTGCCTATTTGGAAGGTATCTCTTAGGAGATACATTAAAGTGTAAATCCACACGTGTGCATGTTTGAAAGGTATCTCCTAGGAGATATCTTGAAGGTATTATAAGGGCCCTCAAAATATCACCCAATAGTGCCTTTCATGTACAATAAAATTGTACTTATTCCTTGAAAGAGAAATACACTCTTGTCCCTATTTATTATGTATCTCTTAGGAGATACCTTGAAGGGGAAATTTAATCTTGTACATGTTTGAAAGGTATCTTCTACAAGATACATTGAAAGTATTAAAGGGGATTTAAAAATATCACCCAATAGAGCCTTTTGTGTAAAGTAAATTCCACTTGTTTCTTGAAGGATAAATCCACTCTTGTGCCTGTTCGAAAGGTATCTCCTAAGAGATACCTTGAAGGGGAAATCCTCTCTTGTGCATGTTTGAAAGGTATCTCTTAAGAGATACATTGAAGGTATTATAAAGGCATTTAAAATATCACCCAGTAGTACCTTTCATGTAAAGGAAAATTTGACTTGTTCTTTGAAGGATAAAGCCACTCTTATACCTATTTGAAATGTATCTCCTAGGAGATACCTTCAAGGGTAAATACACTCTTGTGCATGTTTGAAAGGTATCTCCTAAGAGATACCTTGAAGGTATTACAAAGGCCTTAAAAATATCACCCAGTAGTGGCTTTCATGTAAAGGAAAATTCCACTTGTTCTTTGAAGGAAAATCCCACTCTTGTACCTATTTAAAAGGTATATCCTAAGAGATACCTTGAAGGTACTACAAAGGCCTTCAAAATATCACCCAATAATGCCTCCCATGTAAATGAAAATTCCACTTGTTCTTTGAAGGAGAAATCTATTCTTATGCCTGTTTGAAAGGTATCTCCTAAAAGATATCTTAAAGGGTAAATCCACTCTTGTGCATGTTTGAAAGGTATTTCATAGGAGATACCTTGAATTTATTACAAGGGCCTTCAAAATATCACCCAGTAGTGCCTCCCATGTAAAAGAAAATTGCACTTGTTCCTTGAAGGGAAGGGAAAATCCACTTTTGTCCCTATTTAAAATGTATCTCCTAGGAGATACCTTGAAGTGGAAATCCAATATTGTACATGTTTGAAATGTATCTCCTAAGATATACCTTGAAGGTATTATAAAGGCTTTAAAAATATCACTTAGTAGTGCCTTCTATGCAAATGAAAATTCCACTTGTTCCTTGAAGAAGAAATCCACCCTTATGCTTATTTGAAAGGTATCTCCTAGGAGATACCTTGAAGGAGAAATACACTTGTGTACATGTTTAACATATATCTCATAATAGATACCTTGAAATTATTATAAATTCCTTTAAAATATCACCTAGTAGTGCCTTCCATGTAAAGGAAAATTCCACTTATTCCTTGAAGGAGAAATCTACTCTTGTACCTATTTGAAAGGTATCTCCTAGGAGATAACTTGAAAGGGGAAATCCACTCTTATTCATGTTTGAGAGTTATCTCCTAGGATATATCTTGAAGGTATTATAAGGGCCTTCAAAATATCACCCAGTAGTGCCTTCCATGTAAAGGAAAATTGCACTTGTTCCTAGAAGGAGAAATCCACTATTATCCTTGTTTGAAATATATATCCTAGGAGATAACTTGAAGGGGAAATACACTCTTATGCATATTTGAAATGTATCTTCTTTGATTTTTCCTCTCTAAGAAGTGTCATTGTAATAAGTGCACCTCTATTTGCCACATGCCCTTGCCTTAACCCTCCTAAGTTTTAAAAGCATTCTTTGGAAGATAGTTGTCGACTCACCTCTCCCTTCATTAATATTAGAGTATAAATACCCCTAGGGAAGATAGTTATGATGAGATCACCAAGGGGATTAAAATTATAGATATGCCTCTTCTCATTTGGCTAAACACTTATACGTATTGAGATTTCAATAGAATTAAGAAATTATAGAGAGCATAAAGAGCATAGAAAGCCAAGTCAAGAATTATGAGAATTTGTGAGTAGGGACGGTTAATCCAGTGCCTTCAAGAAAATAGAGACTGGTTTTGAAGAAGAATTATTGATGGAGACTTCTACATCTTCATCGGCACTAGTGTAATTATGGGTAACACCCATTTTAGGGTGAATATTAGTGAAAATGTAAAATCCTGAAGGCTTCATCCAATTATTACCCATAAGAGAATGAGTTGGTGGAGTCTACTAACAAAAATCTAATCAGACTGATCAAAATAATGTGCAATGATAAGGAGTGGCACCTGCATGTGAATATGGCCCTATGGGTGGATTGTATCAACCCTAAATTGGTTTTGAAGACTTCCCCATATGAGCTTATAAATGGAAAGGAAATAATTATGCTAGTATCATTATAATTGCTTGCATAATAGCTCTTGAAGGCTATTGAAATTGAAGAAAATAAAGCAATGGAGGTTCAAATTACTAAATTGATCAAACTCCAAGAGGTGATGGAATAAGAAAGTGATGTAAAGATCATATGATAATAAGTAGTTAAGCAATGGTTCAATAGGAAGTTATTGGACCCAAGATTTAAACTTAGATATTTAGTTCTCAAATATGATCAGTGAGCTACAAAGCTAAGACAACATGCAAAGTTTGATTCTCTTTGGAGAGGACCATTTCAAATCATCAGTGATAGGTTAGGGAATGCTTATGAATTAGAATATCAAGAGGGAAACACATTAGATATCCCTATTAATGGGATCGACTTGAAGCATTTCAACTAATTTACCCATCTTTCCCCTTGTATATAATTGGTTAGTTTCCATTTCTATTATGTGTTTCCTTTTTCTTTTTGTTGTTTCTCCTTGCTTCATTTTCCTTACCTTTTTTTCCCCCTTTAAAATAAGTGTCATTGGCACAAGTGACTCTTCTAGTTACCATGTATCCCCTCTATAGTCCTCCCAAATTTTCAAGAAACATTATTTGAAAAAAAATTATCTACCCACCTTATCTACCATTAATGCCAAATGCCCATTTTTGCACAAATCCCCATAATGATCACCATAAATCTCTCATAAGTGGCCATTTGAGCTTGTGCACTACCCTTATCATTTATGGGGGCACTTGATTTTAAACTTTCTCATCATGGGCCTACTTAGTGGCATCGATGTATGAATACACTCATCTCATCCAAACCAACCATTTGACACATTGAGAGCATCAAGAAAATCAAGAGAATTAAGAGAAGAAAGAAGGGTTGAGTCTATAGTTGTAAGTAACAAAGTAGATAATCATTAATCTAGACCTTTACTAGAAATAAAGACCTCACCAATGGAAGCTTTTACATCTTCATCAAGAAGCGACCAGCATCCCATCAAACAAAAAACCTACAGGTTGAGTAGTGGGGGAGACCTTTCCCTCAAACATGCAATAAGAAAATCTAATGCTTCTACCCCTATTATAGCAAAATAAAAGGTTCCAAACACTAAAAAATCATCTAAGGGGGATTGGACGGACCAAATATTGGTCATCAACTTCACAAATAATATTTTCAACCTGAAGTTGGCCAAGAACCCCAAGAGTCTAAAAGAGGACACTTATGCCCAAATTATTACAAGGGCTAGCACAAATGATTATGACTCCTTCAGCTATAGGTTATGGGAATACACACTAGCACATTTCATGGTGCCTTATGTTCATCCCTACTCAAAGATGATCACCCTCTACACACAAAGATATGGTGCTTGCTCTGGCATAATCAATAGAAAAGCCCATTTAAGGGTAAAAATTAGCATAGATAACATTAAGTAGATGCTCTATCTGTCTATTAATTTGAAGGCTAAGATGTATAGCATAGACAACCTCTACACTATTTGGGATTCCTAGGTCCAAGAAAAGGGAGAATTCCTTGACTTTCTCCTCAAAAGAAAAATCATGAAGATGCCTCTTATGCCCATTTCCATCAAGATATTTCCCATGCATCACTTGAGAGATACTTTATCCATGTTGTCCATCTTCAGAATGGATTCCAATGCTAACATCGATGACTTCCAGTAGGGGCACTCTTCCTCATAACCTTAGTGCAGAAGGGACAAGATTTTAGGTTAGATTTTATGGAATCCATTTCCACCTCCATAAGAGATGAAATGGAAAAAATTTCAATAGTGGGTACCTTTTGATACTCATCCTTCTTTATACATCTCATTCTATTCTAGCATTCCCAATTCTTCTCCACATACCTCAACCTTAACACCTCTAAAATAGACATCTTCCCTAATGTGGTGAACCCAATCACTGTATGGACCCACGTCATATCTATCACTAGGGACTACTATGAGTTTTCAAAGATTTTATGTATCTAATTCTCTTTAACCTTAGCATGGATCCCCTTACATTTAGAATGATTGAAATGCAATTGGCATGGCTCACTAAGAGTAAAGTCTTAATCAATTGGTTATACAGAGCCCACTTTTCAGTCCTTCAAATACATGGTTTCTAAGGAGAACCCTTTTGGATCCCACACATGATGATAGACCAAACTCTATCCTTAGAGTTGGCTTGATAACTCATTGTGGTAGATTCCATCTACAAGGTAGGGAATAATAAGAAATGCTTGTATGATGTCCCCTCCACAAGAGGAGGCATTATAGTGTGTAAAAGGCACAAAGAATGCTAACTCACAACTAAGATGGTAGAGCTTCACATGAACCCAATAGATGATAGATGGAACTATGATCCAACCACATTCATTACAAACTTGAAGACTGCTAGTGTCCCCAGGCATCAAGCCTAGCCTTACCTAGAGTAGAAGTCACCCCTAGAAGACATTCCCCAAAATTATGTGGACCTAGATCATATTTCATTGGAATCCCTCAAACCATGGGAGTCCTTCTATGATAAGTTTTAAGATCACAACCCAACCAAGAAATTGTCATAAGTGATGAAGAGGAAGCTCATGTAATTAGGATAAAGTGAAGAGAAAAAGATTGTTTTTACAAAATATAGGTACAAGATCAACCTGACATCTGTCAAGTTTGATGAGGAAGATAAAGATGGAATATTTGACAAGCTTTGGGATGAGCATCATTAGGATAAGGGATTAGTAGAGGAAGAATCCTCCCCTAAAATAATGATAGGAAGAGAATGAAAATAAGAAGAGGAGGAATATACTCTTGGGTTTGTAGTAGGAGTCATGTCACTATAGAAAGAGGCTGAGGTCTTGGAGGTTTAGAAGCCTTCATCATGGCCATATCCCTTATAATCATACTCCATAGCTCCATAACAACAAAAATATCACTTTGAGCACCTCATGATTGGTTCATCCTAGTAAAAGTAGCCTGAGGCACCTAAATTAAACCTTCTACCTGAGCCCACACTAAAGAAAATCCACTTCTCAAGTCCCGACCTTTCCACATCCACCTCTCTCATCACCTCTATAGTTCCATCCACCATCTCACCTCAAATTTTTGTTGTCTCTACTACTTAGCTAAGCACCACCTTGGCCCCTCTCTCATCTTCTTCCACCCAATCCTCCATCAAGATTGTATCACTTTCTTCTATAATCTTGATCTCTTCCTATATGCCTTTCTTCACCTCACCACCTTCAACTTTAGCATCATCCTCCATCATGGTGCACTTTAAATTCCCCTCACTCTATGGGCTCCTACCATTCTCCCCTTCTACCCTCACCCTACATCTAACTCCCTCTAGAAGAATGGCACTTGCTACTTCATATCAGTAAGTAACTATTCCATTCATGTTACCATAGGGAATACCCTTCATGAGAGAGAGAATTCAATGGTCAGATCAGTACCAATAGTAGGTGATGTAAGAAGAGTGGATTGAGAGGATTTAATAGAAAGAGATGGAAGTAGGCCAAGGCCTATGCTGAAACTCACATGCAATCATTTTATGAGCTTACACAATAATCCTTTATGGTTACTCATCTAATCCCCCTAATATTCAAGCCCTAAGGATAGATGCAGCTAGAGGACTATGTTATTCAAGCTTTCAACCTCAAGCTTAACTAGGTCAAGTCTATTCATAAAGTTGAGATAATGGAAGAGACACAAAATTTTGTTACCATGAACTACCCCAAGGTCACTCAATAGCTAGAAAAGACCAAGTTAGAGCTTGCAAGAGTGAAAGTTATGGTCGAATGCCTTAACGTTGAGGATAAGGTCAAAGATGTGGAGCTCAATAAAGCAAGGTCTAATCTACATAACCTCATCTCTAATTATAAATTATAAGTGGAAGTTAACCTATGAGTGGCCACCAAAAATGAGTTTCAAGAAAAGGAGACTAAATTGGTTTGAGTCCATGAGGAGATATCCAATTTTTATAGATCATATCAGCAATTATAGCAAAATTCATAATAGGAATCCTTGATCAAGGACCAAGAAATTGAGAAGCTGATGAATGACCTTGCCACCCATCCATAGGCCTCAAAAAACTTCTCTATGGTGCAATAACTATACAAATCATATTGGGAAAGGATCAAGGTCATGGAGGCAAACCTAAAGACAATGTTGAATTTCATTACAAATGTACAGAAGATGGCCTCTCAAGTGAGCACATCTATTGATCAGGTGATTAGCTTCATCTCCCCTAAGGTCCTAGAGTTAGAGAGCCTCATTTAGAATATCTACAATGTTTCTCACAAAATGATACAAGTAACAAGGATGATTGACTGGAGGTGGGTAGTGGCCAAGGTCAATGAGTTTTTTAGTTGTAACAAGGCATCCAACAAGTGTAATAAATTCCTAAATGCATTGAAGTATGTGATATGAGATAGGTGGGGATGCATCAAATAATTAGTCTAGTTGGGACTCCCCTCCCCTTTCTTCGTAGATAGCAATGTCTTCCTTGAGGACTAAATCAAGGCACTACTTGATCAAAAGTAGAATAACCAGACCATCTTCATGTCTCTCAATCAAACACCTAATGTCTCTAAGGTGGAGAATATTTTTCACCCACTCACCCATCTAGATTTACAGACATGAGTGGTGGTTAAAGGCTTGGTAAACATCTCCTTCAAGGAGTTAATATATTTGGATAGAGCCTTTGAGGCTCTAAAAAAAGAGACGCAGTCAAAGGAAAAAGAATGGGTGCCCTTATAAGTGGCCATTAGAAAATTGTAAGTATCCACACCTTCCTCCCATTTTTGCAATTTTGCTTCAACTAGTCCAAGTACCAAGTTTGTGGGTTCTCCCATTCATAGGTGGATGCCAATGTGAGTTACTAGGAATTGTGGATCATAAATCCATGTTTTTTAGTTTTGGATCAGTTCATCTTTGTCTTTAGGCTCATTCAGTAGTTAGAAACTCCTTAATACCTTTTGATGGTTCCCCTTTAGGTCCTTTCCTTCTTTGGGGGCCCTTTTAAAAAAATTTCCTAAGTAAAAACCTTCATCCACTTCTAACAAATGGTGTCCCCACACTCAATCTCACCAAAGAAGTCCTTAGCCCCTCCAAAGAAGTACCATCTTGATGCATGTTATCTCCACACTTGTCTAGAAGTTTTGTCAATTTGCCAAAACTTAAAGGAGCATCATTAGATGAGAGTGTGGGTCCCTCCTTTTGAGAAAAAAATTTGAAACACTTTAAGCCTAGCTTAAAGTGTAATATAATTATTTTAATGGGGACTGAGTCCATTAAATGTAGCATAGGTAGGATAACTTTGAGAGTATACACATGACACCACCTCACTTCTCCTAAGCATAGTGGTCATAATAGAACAACATAGTTTCACCATATTTGAGATCTAGAGGATAACTATACTCATGAGATCAAGACCCTCTTTTAGTTACAATGGCACCATCATGGCATGAGTGGTAGAATCTCCAAGTGTCATTTCCCTAGGGTGCCACCTTGCCTATATATTCTAGGCTCTTCCCTTTTAGAGGGGTTGGTTATTATTTTTTTCTAGTTATCATATTTGGTATTCTTACTTTTTTATCCATTATAATAGACTAGGATAGTAACAATTAGCATTTTTATATTTTACAACCTTAACAGGTACACCTCATGAATGTGATTAGATGCTTTGTATGTGATTTTCATGGCCTTCTATATTATGTTCTCCATCTACAATGAAGAGGATGTGATGTTATATGTTATTTGGAGTAGATACTTATCTATGTCTACTCTTTCTTTTATTTTTCTTCTATAGTAGAGAATTTTTTGCATAATAAACTGTAGCTCATGTTTTATGCTCCTCCATGTTCTATAATGCTTGAGGATCTAATAAATTTTATGCAATTATAGATTAATGTTTCAAATCTCTCATTGCATCACCTTATGTTAAATTTACTTTACATGTTATTTGTTTTGCTTTCTTAAAACTTAAACAAAGAGCTAGCTTTTAAAATCTTGGAGGTTTCTTTATAGACCATAATTTGGTCCCACACATATAAATCTTCTACCTTTCATGTAAAGGAAAATTGTACTTGTTCCTTGAAGGATAAATCCACTCTTATCCCTATTTGAAATGTATCTCCCAAGGAGATACCTTGAAGGGGAAATCCACTCTTGTGCATGTTTTAAATGTATCTCCCAAGAGATACATTAAAGGTATTACATGGTCCTTCAAAATATCACCCAATAGTACCATCTGTATAAAGGAAAATTGTACTTTTTCCTTAAAATAAAAATCCACTTTGTGCCTGTTTAAAAGGTATCTCTTAGGAGATATATTGAAGGGTAAATCCACTCTTTTAAATGTTTGAAAGGTATCTCCTAGGATATACCTTAAAGTTATTACAAGGGCCTACAAAATATCACCTAGTAGTGCCAAAATAGGAGATTCTACTTATTGACCACTTGTTTATATAACTACTAGTAATGCTTTTCATGTAAAGGAGAATTCCACTTGTTCCTTGAAGGAGAAATCCACTCTTATGCCTATTTTAAAGGTATCTACTATGAGATACCTTCAAGGGGAATTCTAATCTTATGTATATTTAACCTTGAAAGTATTACAAGGGCCTTCAAAATATCACCCAATAGTGCCTTCCATGTAAAGGAAAATTTCACTTGTTCCTTGAAGGAGAAATCCACTCTTATCCATATTTGAAATGTATCTCCTAGGAGATACCTTGAAGGGGAAATACACTCTTGTGCATATTTGAAAGGTATATCCTAGGAGATACATTGAAGGTATTATAGGGGACTTCAAAATATAACATAGTGGTGCCTTCCATGTAAATGAAAATTCCACTTGTTCCTTGAAGGAAAAATCCACAAAATGGACTTTAGGCAACACAAGAAACAATTCATAACAACATTGGAAGGGATAAAACCATGATCATCTAAAAATATGTCCATTAATCCAAATGAGAGTCAGGAACAATGTACAACCAAAAAAAAACCCTAAGCATGTTCATTTCCAAAAAAACAATTCATTGAACCTATAATATAGAAACACAAGAAATAATTCATAGCAACATTGGAAGGGGTAAAACCATGATCATCTAAAAACATGTCCATTAATCCAAATGAGAGTCAAGAACAATGTACAGCCAAAATAGGCATGGATGATCTCTAAATTAGAAAATATCACTTAGTAATGAGTGAGATTGGTTCCTACAAATAATTAAAAATATTAAAGTTAGGGCTTAAAAACATATAAAAGTTTAAACTAAGTGACATAGATTAAAGTTTTCAACATGATAAAATGACCATGGCACAATTTTTTTTGAGGAAATCAATGTCTTAGGGAAATTATCTTGGGAAAATTATTTTTTAGGCTAAAGTAGTGATGATAAAAATTCCAAAGGGTCTTTGTAAAAAATTCTGAAGGGCACTTCTCATCAAGGAAAGGTCCATGACTAAAGTCTTAAAGGGTAATTCTAAAGGGCAAAGGATCATTCCAAAAAGGATGAAGGGTACTTTCAAAAATCTTGAAGGGTACTTTCAAAAATCATGAAGGGTACTTTTATAAGGTTAGAGTGGCACTTCTAATTAGGGAAAGGACATAGGATAAAAGTCTTGAAGGGTAAGTCTAGAGGGCAAAGGGCCATTCCAAAAATGATGAAGGGTAAAGGGCCAATTTGAAAAGGTTGAAAGGTGATTCTTTAGAGAAATTATCCTTGTCAAAACTCCCAAAGTGTAAGTTGTACAAATATTAAAGGGTATGTGCCCTTAGGGTCATTATTTCAATAAAATTGCATTGACAATATTATTACGAGGAATTGTTTCAAGTTTTTTGAGTCAAAAAAAATGTTTGATGATAAAATTCTGAAGGGTCATTTCAAAAGGGAAAAGTGATAAAAGGTCAAAGTGTCTTTCCAAAAAATCCCTTAGTGTACTTTCACAAATCTTGAAGAGTACTCATTGAATCTTATGAGGTCTGTAATTTTGATGGTTTCACATTGAATATTGGAATAAAGACACCTTTACCCCTCAATAATATAGATAATACCTTATACACAATAATCAATGCATTTTTAACTACCTTCTTTAATTAAAACACCTATTTACTCATTAAATCCTTTCTACACCAATAATGATGGGTAAGTTCCACCTCAAGGTATTTTATTATGAGACTCCTTCAAGAACATTGTAATACCTTAATGGGTGAGTTGAAATTATCTCCTTAAGGGTAACATGAAAGTATCTTAATGGGTGACTTAAAATTATCTCCTTTAAAAAATTTCACTCTGAGAAGCTTCTAAAATAGGGGAAGGGTAGAGTAGAAAAGAAAGTCCCTATGATCTCAAGAGTACCTTTGAAGATGGATTATTCAAGGACAAGTGTTTTTATAACTAATGTTTGTTGTGAGTATGTGTTACACACATACAAACAAACATAGTCAACCAGTCTCAAATTTTTTGATACAGGAAAACTCAGAGATCTTGGTCAAAGGTTGCTCTTAAAAGATACCTTGAATAAATCTACTCTTGTGCCTATTTAAAAGGCATCTCATTGAATCCATTATAAATATATATAACATTGAGCAAGTTTAACCCCAAGGTATCTATGGATCATAATCCATATTTTGAAGTTTTGGTTCAGTTATCCTTTTCATCATCAACATGCTCAGTGAAGTTTGGTAGGTGGTGTATCAGCCTCCTCTTTCTCGGGTTCCCCTTCATCATTTTTTGGCTAAGTCTCAATCCCTTCTTATGATAACATGTGTCATCATAGTGCTCTTTAGGAAATAAGGGAGTTATTATTTAAAGTAAAATCATGTCATTGGCTAAGGTAAATGGGTCCCATTTCTAATAATAATTCTAGAGGCAGTTCAAAATGAGAAACACATCACCATAGTGATTCTTCTAAGCATCATGGGAATCTTGGAGGTTGCTTCATAGATCATAATTTCATCCCACATTAGTAAATATTTTCATAGTAAATTTCTCACTGAGAGTGAGATTTTTAAGCATCAATAGTATCCACTAGGAGATTAATTCATGGGTAACTTGAAGGTATCTCTCAGGAGATACCTTGAAGAAATTACAAACCTCAAAAATGTTGGGCAAGTTCAATCTCAAGGTATCCAATAGGAGATTCCTTTGAGGGCCTTGTAATACCTTCATGGGTAACTTAAAGGTATCTCATAAGATATACCTTGAAGATATTAAAAAGGACCATCAAGGTAAAGGAAAATTTTAGAGGTATAACAAGGTAATTATGCATATCTAAAATTATTAACGTAATAGGGAAAATTGTTAAACTGGATTGAGGTGTAAAGAGCATATGTATAGGAGGACCTAAAATGTGCACTCTCCCAAGTATTATAAGGCCCTTTAAGTTATCAAGTTATCAACTAGTAGTGATTTCAAGGTGAAGGAAAGTTATGCCAGGAGATACATTCAAGGTGAAAGAAAGTGCTTTCGAGGTGTCCACCATGAGATTCCTTCAAGGGCCTTGAAGTTTACTTGTAATACCATCATGGTTAACTTGAATATATCTCCTATGAGATGTCTTGTATAAAAATTCACTCTTGTGCATGATTGAAAGGTATCTCCTAGGAGATACCTTAAAGGTACCTATTTATGGGATTTTGACACATATTAGAAACATAATTCCCCTCATCTTTCTCCTTTAAAACAAATGTTTGTGGATTGTTTTTCCCATCAAATTATATTGGTTGGTGCACATAATTTATTTTTGGTTTGGTCATACCTTATTAGTTTAAGCTCAATTTAATGTATATATTATGAAGATTTAATATGTATTTTGTATTATAGTTTAGAATTAACATTTGTTGATATACATTTAATCACTACTCAAACACACACAAAAATCATGAACTAATGTAATATGCAACTTGAATTTTATCAAATATCAATATTTAAATCATTTCAATTGATTTGTAGAATGTCTTCAAATGAAAAAGGAATTCCCACACTTAAAAGGCAGAAGAAGGCCTCACTCAAAGAGAATTTGGATAAAAGGTAGACTATGGCTTCACTCCAAGATAATTTGGATAGAGTATTATTTAAAATACCAAAACTAAAATTAAATCCATATCAATATCTTCCATTTTATGGTGGTGACAAAATTCCTCTTGTTAATTGGTATTTTTAATTATTTAGTCCACCGAACATGCATGTATATATCTACTTGTTTAGCACTACATTGGGAAAATAATCTTCTTCAAATAGAATAATCCTTGCCTATGATAAGGATGAAATTGAAGATTCCCTCCAATTCCAATAGGAAGTATGGAATGGAGAAGGGGGAATTCTCCATCTAGCTACAACTAATTTCAATAAATTTATAGCCAGTAAAATGGAATTGACAAATATTAATTTTTCTCCTTCTTGTGAAACATTTAGGTTTAATTTGAATAGCTATGACAAACTTCAAATGTTTGGGTTGATAGATAGAGATAATTTGGTCATTATAATACAACATATATTGAAATAAAAACATGAACAAGGGGTAACAACTTCTTCTACTTACCACCATGCAAACATGTATTTAAGATACCCTACAGTCATGATAGAAAAAATATTGAAAAAAATAAGACAATCAAGGTCAACATATTTGTATGTAGATTTGAAAAATGCCATACAAGTACTCACACCAATGAAAAAAATAAGATCAAACAAAATGTTGGAAAAAATTTGTTGACACAAACTTCTAATGAGACACACAACAAATTCTCTACATGGTATATTTTCTCTAAAAATTATGCCTTAAACATTCCTATAGGGCTTTGTGAATTAGGGAACGCTAATATAAAAATAAAAAATCTGAATGAAAGAGGGGTGAATGATATAATTCATTCATTTGTAAAACATAATGAGGTTCCAATGAATGATGCTATTTTAATTCCTTTTGATCCAAGCAACCTTGAGTATATTATTGAATCAAAGGAAGTCCTAGAAGATATGATGGAGAAAAAAACTATAAGGTTCAAAATTGTAGATGGCCAACACACAATTACAACACAATAGATAATTCTTTCAAAGGAAGAATATAATTCACAATCATTGAGAAATAAATGTTTTGTTAGAAGGGAAAGATTTTTGAAAACTTGTACTCCATTCCATATTGTGTACAAGATATGTAGCCAATATAATGAAGCCAATGAAATAATTTATAAGGCTTCATTTGTAGAAAGAATTTGATTTGCACATGACCTAATCAAACTGAGAGGTTGGAAAAATCTTGAAATAGGGAAGAAATACATAAACAAGAAAGACACTTGTTCACACAAATGAAATATTTAGCACAACTATAGGAGAGAAAATGCCTTCTTTTTATGAAATAGCTCATTTTGGATTGTTTTGATAAGGTGTTTTATTTGTTTGAAAGTGGTACTTTACCTGGTTTAGATAAATAATATTTAAATATAATTAGTACAATAGTAATTTTAAATATTCAAGGGCTTTTAGACAAATAAAAAATAGAAATAACAAATTTATTGGAAAAAGGGTCTATTTTCTTCTTGAAAACCTCTAGGTACAAAAACATGGATAATTAGTGCAAAAAGGTGAAGCTAGAAAGTGACATATTATCAAAAATTGTAGATTATTTTAGCAACCATGATATGACACTTCCACTAGACCAAACAATCACACTTGAAGAGGTAATGGAGCATTATAAAAAATTTGCAAAAAGGTTTGATGATTTATGTGTCCTGAATGAAGGTATTTCAAAAAATAAAAAAGATTGGGAAACATTATCTCAAGATTCATTAAGCATATTGAAAAATTATCTACATAATGATGGAAATCAGCTTCCCAAGATAGATAAAAAAATATTTATCTTCCATTATGGGCCCCCGTGTCTTTGGCCATCCATTTTAGAAGATTTTATTGAAACATTCATTCTTGGTCTGAACACCAATTTGGTAATTATTGATCTTTTGAATCTCACTGAAGTTTTTAAGGAAGAACATCTTCATTTATTTATTCAATCATTGACTAAAAAATTTATTGTTGAGGCCTTGAATATAGTCATCATCCACAAACTAGAACATTATTCTACCATTTAGACCTCTCTCAAGAATCTGTGTGTTGGTGATTTTCGTTACATGCAAGATACAGGTGTCATACTATGAGGTCTAGATAGTGATGGATTCAATTGGACACATATTATAGGTATCTATTTTTGTTAGGATTCCACTCATTTTTAGCTAAAATGTTTTAGCCTCCATTCACAACAAAGTAGATTAGAGGAAGGTTTTGACATCTACAAAGATGTACCAACATTTCAAATGATTGGTTCACATAAAATAAGAATGCCATTAAAAAATGAACTAGATAACATATTATGGGAGAAACTTATCTCTAATTTCAATGAATCAGATGCTTGTGACATGTTAGGAGTATATATATGAGCTGGATTGGTGTGTGCTTGTACAAAATTGTAACAAAATTTATCTTGAATTACATAAACTAAAGAACAAACAATTTTTAATGTTTAATTTAAAAATTGTTTGACAAATTTAGAACAACCAATACAAGAATAATTGCTTTGATCAATACCAAATGCATAACATTTTTCATTTATTCTATAATCATGCTTCATTTCCAAATATAACATCTTAACAATCTTTTGGTGTGTATGCTTTATTTTTCAAACCTAATAGCTTAACAATATTTTGGTGTGTAGCACTAATAACATTGCATGCAAGTGAAGAAACAATAATAATAGAAGATCATATCAATAAACATGACACATCATAAGTTGAAGAAGGTAACATAAGATCATGCATATTTTTTCAATTATATAATTTTTTATTTATCAATGATTCATAATACTAACAAAATATTTCATCTATGTATGTCTCAATTAAAATAATTCACAACCTAGCTCTATATCTTTGTGTATCTAACACAACCACTCATGACATAGCTCTATAGGTTGGTGCTTCCATGAAAACAACACAAGGTAAAACTCTACAATAAGACACATTTTTAAAATACAAATATCAAATCAATTGATGACAAGAATTTTTAGTTACTACATTATATAATACCTTGCAGGGAATAAAGAACCAAAGTTTTAATGAAATAGTACACCCATACAAACTATAAAAATGCAAAAAAAAAGGTGAAACCCCATTTCAATAAATGTATAATTATACAATTTCATATAAGTCTAGAATATATTAGTTATCTTTATTTATTTAAACACATTACAATTGAATTTTTCTTCATGGACAGGAGATTATAGAAGATAATAAAATATAGAGTTGCATCAACTTGGGATTTGGAAGTGTGGATTCATTTTATTATTTTGTTGACTTGAATGTGGTTGTATTTACCCATTAAAATGTTGTTTACATGTTTAATTTACCCATTACAATGTTTTTTACATGGATAATTTACCCAGTTTAAAATAACACAATATGTGTTATACTATGTCTTCAACACAATAAATTTTGATGCAGAGTGTCCATGTGTTCTTTATCAATAGAAAAAAAAAATTATATTGTGCTGGAAAAAATTATATTGTTATTGATTTAAACAATTTTTAATTTGATGTGTCTTATTGGAAGTATATGAAGGGGGTTCAACTATTAAGGTGTATATTCATTTGAATTTAGTGATAGTGAACTATGACTTAGAGGAATAAATCCTATTTTGTTTGCTATGATGGGATGTATAAACATATAAATATGTATTGGTATGCATAAGAACATCTGTTACTTTCATTATTGTAAGAATATAAATGTTGGTTGATCAATGTTAAATTCCTATCAACATCTATGAGAAACAATTTATGGTAAAATGGCATTGTTTCAGAATATGATAAAGTCATGGTCAAGTTATAAGGATTCACTATGAATTTTTATATGCATATGTATGTTACAAAACTAATAATAGAAATGGTACATCTGTGTATAATGAGTATTATAGTTACAATGTGCCTGAACATGTATTTATTTTTATATGTGTTTATATGAATCTTTATAAGATTTAAAGAAATGCAAAAAAAATAAATCAAATGAAATACATTATGTTTTTATGTTACAATAAGAAATTCAAATCAAAATCAGATCAACGACCAGTATAGTATCATGTAAAATATTTTTGAAGAAAATTTGCATGTTATATTTCTTATAATATAATATTGTGAAAAAATGATTCATTTCTTTTTTAACAAATTGCAAACATTTCAAAGGAGGAGCTAAAACTGACTTCTAAAAAACTATTGATTTTGGGTTTGGATGACTTAATATTATTTTTTGTGCAAAAAAAAATATATACAAATGCATGATACAAGAAAAAAAGAGGATTATAAAATATGTCATACTACATTTGAGATCATTTCAAAGAAATTTTGAAGGTGGCACTACAGTCTTTTTCTCATGTTGGCATTTGGTCAATGATAGAGGACAATCATTTGAGGATACTGATTCAAGCCATGGGTTAAAAAATTTTAAATTTCATGTTTTTTTGGTGGAAATGATATTCTAAACCATTCAATATAAACATAAAAAAATTGGATGAAGTTATTTTTAAAGGGACCTTTTGATGTAGGGGCATCCAATATGGACCCCAAAGTGGACTCAATTTTGGCTTGAATGTTCCTTTTATATGTTTCATAGGTGCTTTAGGTCCTAATTATGTGTTAGGTGTGATCTAGGTTAGCAAAAGTTGCATAAAATTTGAATTATGGATTTCCCTCCAAAATGCCACTATTTGAAAATTTGAATTTTTAAGCCTTGTGGAAGGATATCCATACATTGTATGAAGGTGGAAATGGGTATTAACATGTTAAAAATGTGTAAAAGATGTCTTAATTCTATGTAAAGGTCCTAAATATCTTCTTAAGTCTATATGCATGGTCATATATTGATCATATTAGAAAAACATGAAAATTGTAACGTATTTTCATAGCTTCTACGTGGGAATGATCCAAGATTCAGTTATGATTTTTAGAGTAGTTATGGAGAGTAATTTTTTGATCTGGTCTTGGTGAAATCCATTTTTAATGGGATGTAAATAGTAAAAATTGATGAATAAGATGATTGTGATAATGAATTTTTGAGTGCATGAGAAATGGTATGACTGAGATTAAGAAATTTTACTTATTTGAATATTCAATATGTTAAGTGGATTGTTATTTTATTATTAATAATGATTAAGAAACAAATTTTATTATCTTGAATGAAATATGGAACCCAAAGTGAGTTGGGAGTTGTCATATTTGTGGTGACAGTCAGGCCTGAGAATAGGGAACATACATTTATAGTCTTATGTAAATAATTTGTTTTAGCATTTGATCCTTTTATTACTGGAATAATGTGGAAAATGTAAATGGAATATACATATGGATAAAATTATTTTTGTTTTTTTTATATATATAGTGATCAATATTGATCTTTCTATAATCTAGTAACAAAACTTGTTCATTGAATACTACAATATACTTATAATTAATTATGTATTTGGTAATTTTGTTGGCCTTGAAGATTATTTGATTAAAAAGGAATTTCAAAAGGGTTTAATTTAATAATATAATGTGTTTATATATTTTATAAAGACTATAGATTCTTTGGGTGTTAAAAATATAGTGAAACACATAATACCCTATTCTTGATAACCATACATAGTTAGGAAAGACTGAGATCTTGTGTTTGTAAATGCATTATGGCTTAAAGTGACTTAATCAAAGAAAAAAAAGGTTAATTATCATCATATAGACCCATTACAATTATTATTTTGTCCTGATGCCATTTCTTGTCCAAGATATGGAATTTAAACCACCCTCAACCTATGACAGGGTCTAGTAAGCCCTAGACTAGGGTTTGTTCATTTAGGGAAGATTTAACCAACCAAAATTTGAAATACTTTGTGGTATAGTATATTTTTTCATTACCTAATTTAATCACACATTTATAATGCCGTATAGACTTGTTAGTATGGATTTATAGCTAGAGGAGTTGAAAAAGGGCTAAAGAGGTCTAGTTTGAAAGGCTACAAGAAGGAAAATGGACTTAGGGAGTGAGATAGACCATAAAATTTGGTAAAAATGTGTTTTATAATATGAAAAAGGTGAAAATAACTTTGTAAATTGATACCTATTAGTAATTTTCTATACAATCTTATTTACAGGCAGAAAAGGGCTAAAAGGAAGGTTAATTTGGAAGGCAAAGTTGCATATGTGGAAAGTAGGTGTTTGAGAAAATTTTAAAAATGGGTATAGGGATTTTTTAGATAATATAATAATAAAAATAAATATATTTTAATCTATAATATTCTTTAGAACTTATACTTTCATGGTGAATGAACTCTTAATCCTGAGATTAGAAAAGTGTTCCATTATTCAAGGACTAATGTGAGTTACTTATGCAAGATATGCATCATTTGGTATCAGAGCTTAAGAATAATTAAAGGATATGATAAGGAGGAAAAAATGTTATAAATTCAAAGGCAACCTAAAATAACTCAAATAATGCAACATACTATGGCAAATTTGGTCATTGAAATTAGGAATATACATGTTAGAATGGAAGCTATGGAGATAGCTCAAAGAAGAAGGGTCATAGCTGAAGATGATAGTGACAAAGAAGAGGAAGTTACTAGAGTATAAGAGGAGGAAGAAAGAGAATATAGAGTAGAGTAAATATTAATCAAATCCATGATGAAGATGGGCTCAAAAGCAAATGCTAGATGTGCCAACGTATAAAGGTAATCTTAATATGGATGAGTTAATGGATTAGATAGCAGCTATGGATAAGTATTTCAAGTATGAGGAGGTGGATGACACCAAGAAATTTAAATTTTTAATCAAAATATTGAGAGGAAATGATTATTTGTGGTGGGATGGAATCCAGGAAGAGAGAAGGATAAGAGGTAAGACAAAGATCTAGTCATGGGATAGGATGGTGATGAAGATGAAGGCAAATTTCATGCCCAAAGACTACCATACACATTTGTTTAAGATATTGTAGAATCGTATACAAAAGGATAATTTAGTGAAGGAGTATACATAATATTTTCATATATTGATAATCAAAATAAGACATTTGGAAGAAGAAGATGATGAGAAGGTAACAAGGTTCCTGAATGGTCTCAAGTTTTACATACAAGATGAGAACCATATATTGACTTTAAAAATAGTTGAAAAAGCATTCCAAGAAGCCTTGAAAGCTGAAGATAAATTGGCAAGAAGGCATACATAGAGGGCAAGAGGAAGAGTAAAACAAGTGAGAGAAGAGGAGAGTATGAGAGCAAGAATGCATATGAGGAAGGTGAAAGTAGTGGATAAAGACATGAAACACAACCAAGAGGTGGTATAAAGTTAAGAGGCCATATTACAGAGGTGGATATGCATTTAAAGGAAGAATGACTAGTGGATTCATAGTAAAATGCTTAAAAACAACAAATATGTAGGTCATAAATATCGGGAGTATCTAGAGGAGTAACAAGAAAGAATTTATATAAATGAGAGTAGAAATCAAGTGGTGTAGCCTACAAAGGTATAAAGTGTTAGACTAGCTTCACATATAGAGGCCCCTGAATAAGGAGAGTTACTCTTGATGTGGAGGACATTATTAAAGCCAAAAAAGGATAAAGAATCTGATCAATGGAAATCACTTTTTAGAACAACATTTAAGTCCCATGTTAAATGTTGTAAGATGATATATATTTAGGAAGCATAGATAATTTGGTTTCATATGAGATGGTAAGTAAACTAGGCCTCAAAATATTACCACATCCTGTACCTTAAATTTTTTTTTAGCTTTAGAAGGGATCTCATGTGATTTTTAATTAATATTTATTGGTATATTTTTAGATTGGAACCTATAGGGATCAGGTCATGTGTGATATCATCCCCATGGATGTTTGTCATGTATTACTAAGAAGGCCTTAGTAGTTTGATAGGTCAACTAGTCATGATGGGGTGAAGAACACCTATTATTTGGAGCATAAGGGAATCAAGCATACATTATTGCCTTTGAATAATGATGAAAAAGTTGTTGGTGTCTATTCGAAGGTGTGGTTGTAGGTTACAAGGAGTTGGTGCAACAACAAGATGAAGATGTGAATATGGATGAACAACCTAAGAAGAATTAGGTAGTACAAGTTGAGGAATGTGAACCTTTGCCAAGTAAGAGTTTTTAAATAAAGTATGTGAATGATTTATTTAAAATTTTATCTCAAAATTTAAATATATATTTTTATTTTTGATTTCATATAAGGCATGATAGGCAAGCTCCAATGCATGAGAGAAAGTATTGAAAAGGAAAGAGATGAAAAAGGGATGGAAGATGTACATCATGTCCAAAAATGATAGCTAAGTGAAGACAATAACATGAGAGTGTTGAGACAAGATAATGATAATTTGAAAGAGAACATGTATTCTTTATGTATGTAAGGGGTAGAGGGAAGATATGAAGATGATATACAATAACAAACCAAGCACTTATGCAAGCATATGACATACAAGGACTCAAGAGTTGATATGTATGATGGGGAGTGTGCCAAGCATGAAAAATGGGTGAATAATAGAGAAGACACATTTTAATTAGTAGTGTCTTATGGAAGGAAGGTTGTGATGCATCAATTTGAAGGAGTGGAAGAATTATATGCACATGCAAAGCAAGCAACAAAACACAACAGTTATGATTTCTTTAACAAGTTTTTTACATGTACAGGTACACCATTAAAGAATAAGAACTAGAGGATGCCTAATTATGTGGCATAGGAACACGCTCACCTCTATGATAGGAAAGTATCAGTAGAAACCTTCTATTATGAGGTACAATTCAACTAAAGAGGAGCTTACACCAAGTTGACACTTATGGCAAAAATTCTTTAGCTTGGTAGTATGATGCAGGGGCATCCAATATGGATCTCAAAATGAACTCAATTTTGGATTTAATTTGAATTTTATATGTTTCATAGGTGATTTAGTTCCTAATTATGTTTTATGTGTGATCTAGGTTAGCAAAAGTTGCATAAAATTTGAATTATGGATTTTCCCTCCAAAATGCCACAATTTAAAATTTTAAAATTTTAAGCCTTATGGAAGGATCTCCATGCATTATATGAAGGTGGAAAGGGGTAGGAACATATACAATATGTTTCTAAGAGGTATTAATACTATGTAAAGGTATTAACTATCTTCTTTAGTCTATAGGCATGGTCATATATTGATCATATTGGAAAAACATGAAAATTGTGATGTATTTTCATAGCTTCTACATGGGAATGATCCAAGATTCAATTATGATTCTTGGAGTAGTTTGGTAGAGTTATTTTTTTATGTGGTATTGGTGAAATCCATTTTAACATGACATATAATGGGATGTAAAAATTAAAAATTGATGAATAAGATGATTGTGATAATGACATTCTGCATGCATGGGAAATGACATGACTAAGATTAAGTAATTTTGCTTGTTTAAATATTTAATATGGTAAGTGGATTGTTGTTTGATTATTGAAAATTATTAATAAATAAATTTTATTATCTTTAATGAAACATGGAACCCAAATTGAGTTGGGAGTTTCATATTTGTGGTGACAGTCAAGCTTAAGAATAGGAAACATACATATGTAGTCTTATGTAAATAATTTGGTTTAGCATTTGATCCTATTGTTACTAGAATATTATGGATAATGGAAAAGGAATATACGTATGGATAGAATGATATTTCTATTTTAAATCTATATAGTGATCAATATTGATCTTGCTATAATCTGGTAACAAAACTTGTTCATTGAATACTACAATATACTTATAATCAGGTCTATATTCGGTAATTTTATTGGCCTTGAATCTTGTTTGATTGAAAAGGAATTTGAAAAGGGTTTAAGATATTCCTATAATTTTTTGAGATGTTTTGTAAATACTATAGAGTTGTGGGTGTCAAAAATATAGTGAAACATAGAATACCCTGTTCTTGATAACCAAACACAATTAGGAAAGACCGAGATCTTGTGTTTTTAAATGTATTGTGGCTTAAAATGAATTACTAAAAGAAAAAAAAGGTGAATTATCATCATACAGACCCATTACAATTATTATTTTTTCCTGACACCATTTCTTTTCCAAGATATGGAATTTAAACCACCCTCAGCCTGTGATAGGGTTTAGTAAGCCCTAGACTAGGGTTTGTTCATTTAGGGAAGATTTAACCAACCAAAATTCTCCAAATATTGTGGTATAGCATATTTTTTCATCCCATAAATGAATAAAACATTTATAAGACTGTACAAACCTATTAGTATGGATTTATAGGTAGAGGAGTTGAGAAAGGGCTAAAAGAGGCTTAATTTGAAAGGCTACAAGAAGGAAAGTGGACTTAGGGAGTGAGATAGACCCTAAAATTTGGTACACATGTGTGTTATAATAGAAAAATGGTGAAAATAACTTTTTAAATTCATACCTACTGTTAATTTTTTGTAAAATCTTATTTTTAGGTAGGAAAGGGCTACAAGGAAGGCTAATTTGGAAATCAAAGTTGCATATGTGGAAATTAGGTGTTTGAGACTATTTACAAAAGGGGTATAGGGAGTTTTTAGAGACTCTCCAATAAAAATAAATATATTTTAATCTATAATAGTCTTGATTAATTATGCATTTCATGGTGAATAAACTCTTAAGCCTGAGATTAGAAAAGTGTTCCATTGTTCAAGGACTAGTGTTACTTGTGCAAGCTCTACATCATCTTTGGAGATGATTTTTTAATTACCAACACACTGTTAATTGATGTAATTCTTAGAATTGTGTTACAAATTAAAAATTAAAAATGAGTTATGTTACCTCAAGTAGATATAATAGAAATGAAAGTTGAAAAGATTAAAAGGATTGGAGAATCAAAATGACATCAATCATCCCATTCTTGGGAGAAAGCAAAAAAAACATGCCAGCAGCGATGAACTAATGTTTATAAAGAGGTAACTTCACTTGATTCTTTCAAGTGTATTTATTGATTATAAACTAGAATTCTACTAATAAACATTATCATCAATTTCATACAAATCAATTCTAAATTATTTCAAATATAGTTCAATTAATTTCAAAATAATTGATTCTAATTTAGAATTACTTTGATCTGGTTAAGTGAAATTTGATTTATAGTTGGATATTCCTTGAACTTATTGAATTAGCATATTGACACTTACTCATTAAGATATTCCTAACAAATAACAAATAATTGTTAAGATATTTTATTATGTAGATGAACTACATTGATTAATATGTTTTCATCCATAATTTGGCTAGTCAAATGATTCCACGTGTCCCAACAATGGAAGCTAATTTAAAGGATCAATGATCGATATGAAGGCCCAAAAAGGTGCCATGAGTTCAAAATAGTCCAATCTATTGAAAATTATCTACTCCCAAATGGTTTGAAATAATTCAATTTATTTGGAATATAGAAAACATATTTATGGAGAAAATATTCTCCACTCCACTTTAGTGGGTATAACTTTAAATTATTTAAAATAGCCTAATTTAATCAAAATGATCTATGCTCAAATGGTTTGAAACAGTCTAATTTATTTGGAATAAATAAAATTTATTTTTGGAGAAAATCTTCTTCACTTCATTTTATAGGTATAAGTCTAAATTATTTTTAAAAACTCTATTTATTCAAAATGATCTATGCTCAAATGCTTTGAAACAGTCCAATTTATTCTAGATATAACACATTTATTTTTTGGAGAAAATTCTCTTCACTCCACTTTAGTGGGTATAAGTCCATTTTATTTAAAATAACCCAATTTATTTGAAATGATTTATGCCCAAATGGTTTTAAACACTCCAATTTATTTGAAATATAGGAAATTTATTTTTTGGAGAAAATTTTCTCCACTCCACTTTAGTGGGTATAAGTCCAAATTATTCAAAATAGTCCAAATCATTCAAAATGATCTATGTCCAAATGGTTTGAAATAGTCCAATCTATTTGGAACATAAGAAAATTATTTTTGGAGAAAAGTTTCTCCACTCCACTTTAGTGGGTATAAGTCCAAATTATTCAAAATAGTCCTTTTTTATTTATTGATTGATATATCCTTGTTTACTATTTATTGTGCCCTTGGAACCTATTTTTTCAATATTCTTCTTCTATAAAATTTCCAAAATACAAAAACATTAGAAAACATAAAAATAAAAATAAATCTTTCCCTTTATCTTTTTCGATGGATATAGATCATGTTATAGGTTTACATATACATGTTACTCATATGTTTCTCATGGTATTACTTTAGTTTATGAGATGTGAGATATACATGCTACATATATGACCTTGGACTTATAGATTATATGCATTAACATTCACACCAACATCCCAAGGGCATTGTCACATTGGTTTCATGCCTTATACTGGAGGCATATTACTATGGTAGGACTCATGTGATATCATTCATAATTTCCATTTATCATAGAGAGATACTTATATTTATTAGACATATATTACTATTATGTGTGTCTTGCACGTTACATGGATACATTGTGTGTCTTATTATGTGCCCTATGATTTCTCACTTATTTGTATGTTTGTGCTTATGCTTATGTGTGTTTCTTTCAGTGTCTTATCTAGTCTAGTCCATAGAGGATCTCATATCTTCACGTCATGTTGTTTCATTGATTTATTTTGGGTCATATGTCCTTGTGTGCTTATATGTGTGGTCACATCTATTATATATGTTCTTATGACTAATTTTAATGCCTACACTATGTGTTATACTATTTTTTGTCATGATCCATATCATCCATGATATTAATTGAAATATACTATGTTTTCATGGTCCTTATCATGTATCTATTGGGGCATAATACCAAATTTTATGTGCTTCATTATTATATATATCCCTTTTATGAGCACCTTGCTACATATTGGCATATGATTTATCCTTATCTTATCTTTAAATTAGGGGCATTTCACCCTTATCTATCTCCTTGATTTTATCATCCATATCTTATACATATGGAGCTTACATTAGGTCATATTTCTTTCCTCTCCTTATCTCATCCTCACATTATGTTGTATCTTACAGTTGAGCTTTACATGATTTCATTTTTATATAGTTACATACATGTGTTTATAATCATTTTTAAAACATACTATATCAACTTGGGCTATATTACATGATAGTACATGGTGTGAATATCTCTTTCTTTTGATATTTCAAGAACATGTTTTCAATCCCTCACCTCAAAATAGGGGCATATATCAAGATATTATACACCCATTTTTTTTAAGATGAAAGATAGAACAAAAGAAGAAGTGAAAGATGTATCAAAGATGAATAAAGGACCATTATACATTTGATTCCATAATCAAGAAGTATAAGTAATTTGTCATAACTTACTCTAAAATTTATAGTACCTAAGAAGACATGAGATGATTTTGTTTTTAGTGGCAGTATGGTTTGCATACCATTAATTGTATTCATTCCTATGCTCATTTTTTAGTTTCTATTTCATTTTACTATACTCACATTAATTTACTAATACATCAACTACTTTTTAACATTGTCTTTTTCTTGCAAGTACACCAAATTTGAAGATATCAAAATATGGGTACACCCCCAATCTAGAATCCATATTTTTCATCTTTCCTTCCCTATGTAATTTTAGGTATGTGTTTAAATTCTATTTTAATAAAATGCACACATCCATCACACACATACATAAAAGTGGGTCATTATGTAGACACATAATTTTAGTACAAATATTATTATTGTAATGTGTTTATTATTATTATTTTGTATATTGATCATTGGTTTGAAGTAGGGTATTTTTAGGGATTTTATGTGTCTTTTTCCTCCCCTTTATACTCTATATGGCCTCATGTTTTTTTTTAAATTTATTTATCCTCTATTTTGTTTTGTGCTTATAAGCCTCCTATGTTGTTCTTCTCTTTTTCTGTTACATTTTCTTCTATTGGGAAAAACTGCTAGTCTACTTATTTTATCCTCAACACAATCAATAACTTGTTGATTATGTCATTTTCTATTTTTTTTTTATCCTTATACCCTACTTATCTATTCAATGTTTAGACCTATGATTGTGGGTTCTTTCTCATTTTCTCAATAAACTTGCACATCAAAAGTTTCCTAATTAAAATTCAAGAGGTCTATATATACAAATCTTCCAAGAGGCACTTTAATGTGAATTATCAATAGGATAAATGAGTGATAATAGGTGAGATGATCTAGCTAAATACAATCACCAATAAATAATAGATCATAGGACAAAAATGAAACTCAAGTAAGACAAGAGAATAACATAATATTATTTATTTTATAAAAATTACATACAAGTATATCTCTCTTCTTCATTGATCCACATATGTACATCATCCATATTAAATAGGAGGGAGAGAAGATGCTAGAAGAATATAATCCTAGAAAGATCTTGTAACAAGTTTCACACCTAGAACATTCCATATTTAAAACCTACAAGTGATAAACATTATCACTTATAAAATTCTAGTATAGGCTTGTGACAAGTGTCACACAAGTAATAAATGATAATTATTTCCAAATTAGTGCTTAGAACTAGTAAAATAAAGTATAATACTCTAATACCCTCCTATAAGAAAATAATTAGGGAGAAAAAAAATATGGGTCTCGACTATTAGGTCATGTTAGGTACCCATGCACAATCATAAGAATGATAATAAATAAGAAGTAAGGAAGGACTTCACCCTAAGCCTATCCCCCATCCCACCCAAAGAACAATTCCCTTCACCCCATACAATATTAATAATTAAATATAAAGAGTTGAAATAAAAGGTTTGGTGAAGATGTCAAAAACTTGTTCAGCTATAGGCATGAACTCCAAATAAATTATTTCATCCTAAATACATTGTGAATTAAGTGTATATGTATCTTAATGTTTTTTATCCATTTATGCTCAACAAGATTGTAAAAAATAGTAATAGAACTTTGATTGTCACACCAAAGTGTAGTAGGGTTGTGTTATGGAAAATTGAACTCATCCAACAACTATGAAAACCATAGTGCCTCCTAAATGGATTTGATGACTCCTTGATATTTAGCCTTAGTAGATGATAAGGAAATGATTATATTCTTATTGAATCCCCATGAAAATAAACCCTAATCTAATATTTTAGACAAAAATAGAAATGGATTTTCAGGTATCAACATCTCTTGCCCAATCTAATTTAATGTAACCCATAATATGTGAAGTGTCATGTGGTGTGTACTATATCCCAAATTGTATAGTGCCCTAAATAGAGTGCATAATATACTTATTTATTTTTCCATGACTCTCATGGGTTTTTTTGTGAGAAGTGACAGAGAAGGTTAATAATAAAGTGGTCTCAGGGTGATAGGTATAATAGACTACCTACTAGTTACATATACAAAATGGGATCAACTATAGTAGTATTACAATTAGCATCTAATATATCACCTAAATGAAATGGATTAGAGGTTCACTTATAGTCAACTAAATCAAACTGAAGAATCAAATATGTGGCATAATTTTATGTCTAAGAAAAATTACATCAAGTGACTAATGAGTCTAAATTTTAAGGAAATAGTGTAACAGTCATAAGTTTATCATATCAAACTACCTCATCAACTTAAGCTTACTATTCTTAATCACGGGGTTGAAACTCTATGTTATAATAAGATCATGTACATGTAGGAAAAGTATAAGAACATGATCCCCATGATTTTAAATATATACATTTAGGTCAGATTGATGATGAGATAAATCAATTTAAGTGAGAAAAAATTATTTCATATTCTCATGCCAAACATGCATAGATTTATTGAGTCCATAAATATAATGATAGAGTCTGCAAACTAATGAAGAGTCATACACAAAACTTGTAGGTTGATTCATGTAGATATCCTTGTGTAGATCATTGTGCAAGAAATCACTCTTCACATCCATTTGGTAGAACAACCAATGGTGTGCCATAGTAAGGGAGAAAATAAGCTAAATTGAATCCATCTTAGCAAAAAGAGCAAATGTCTCAGATTAGTCTACCCCTTCAACCTATGAAAAAAACTTTGTGACTAGGTAGAATTTTTACTTGACTATTAATCCATCTACTACATATTTGATCTTATAAACCCATTTACACCATACCAATTTCCTTTTCCTAGAAAGTGGTACTAGATCCCATGTTTGATTATTCATGAGTGAAGAATAATCTTGCATAGTAACATCCCACTCTTGTTTTCTTGATGCTAAAAAAAATAATATTGGATCATCTGAGATGGTATGAATCAATAAGAAAATTATAAATTTCTTTGATCAAGTATGCCTAGGAATAAAATGATCAACCATCAAAGAAAAAGTTGTCTCAGGAGTAGACATAGTTCATTTGGGCATAGGGTGAGAAGTGGGTGGAAGAGATGGTGGTGTATTATGATCAATATCATTATCCAGAAGAAATTCCTTCAAAGTAGGAGGAATGTTAGAGAGAGAATAAATTGATGAGGGATCCATCAAAATAATGATACTCTAATAAAATTTGACGTCTCTCTCAACTAAAAATAACCTCAATAAGATGGAGTCAAGTAGCCAATAAGATTTGGCATCATCATAATAGACAAAAAATATAATTGCATACTCTTTTTCTCCATAGATTTATAATAGACAAAAAATGTCCATGCAATACTCTTGAATACATGAAAACTAGATACATCAGGCTTGATCCCAGGTTAGGCTTCTTTACGATTTTTGTTCCATACTTCCTTGTCATGAATCTAGTTTTGGATTTAATTGGCATAATTTATGGCTTATGCCTAGTATTGAGGATCCATATCTCTAGAGTGAATCAAACATTTTTTATATCCTTCAAAGTGAAATTCTTCTGCTATGCAACACTATTCTATTGAGGGGTGTAGGGCACTATTAACTAATGAATTATGTCATGTTCTACTTAGAAGTCATATAATGCATTAGAGACATATTCTACCCCCCCCCCAACTTTTTGTTTTTAGTTTTTTATTAGAAAAGATAATTTCTTGTCTAAAAAAATACTTAAAGGCTTTGAAGTTCTTAAATGCTTCACTATTGCACTTGATAAATTATACCTAAGATTTTCTAGAATAATCATCAATGAAGGTGAGTATATATTTGGATTCAAAGAAAGAGCGAGTGGGAAATATCATAATATAATTATGCACTAGCTCAATAAGAATTTTAACCTAATATGCCTTACCCTTTGAAAAAGGGTCCAAGTATTATTTTTCAAGCATATAACCAGGACAACTTTCATTAGTGTAGGATACCTTAGAAAGGCAAATCACCAATTTATATGTGCTCATCTACTACAAGTTTTATAATTAAGATGCCCAAAATATTCATCCCATAATTTTTTGAGTGATTCAGCATGAGCAATTAAGGAAGATCCAACAAAAGGCTAAAATATCTTAAATATATAGAGATGTGAACCATCATTTGCATCACCTATAAAAACTATATCTTGTGAATCTAAAAATCAATTGTAACATGTTTGGAGTAAACTCCATGATCTTCCTAATGCCTAAGTTACAATTTTGATACATAGATGATAAATCTATGGAAATTTTGGGAACATATAACACATTATTAATGTATCCATCCTACATTTTAGTAGTTTTGACCCCAACACATCAACTCCACAATAATTTCACACTTTAATATGGGAAGTAATATAATATGAGTAAAAATAAATAAGATCTTGAGAATGTATAAGGTGATGAGAGGCACCAAAATAAATAATCTAACTATCATATGATGTAGTAAATTCCATAGCAGTGAGTGATTTCACTTTACCTATTGATGATGCAAAAGAAGAGGGGTCAAGAACATAGATCTTGTGTTGCTTGACATTGGCTTCAAGGCTTCCATATTATTGAAACATCTAGACTTAAAATGATTACCACCTATACCCCCCCCAAAAAATATTACATGGACCATAATTATCTTCACTTTAATTTGATATCTAGGTTTAGGTGTCATAATGGTCCTAATAGACTTAACATGTTTAGAAGACATAGTATAATAAGAGGCCTAAGAGGGATATTCAACTAGTTTTGTGTAGGGTATATCCTTTAGCTTCAATTTAAGTTTGCCTTTGGAGGATCTAACAATATGTGTGTGACTAGAGCTAGGAAGAGTGTCAAGAATAATAAGCTTTGTTTAATACATATTGAGTTCTCAAAATATTGTGAAAGTGGGACAACTAAATTGGTCACCCAAGACATCTATATTTGAATAAATGGTAGATGCAAAGACACTATAAGGACCCTTCATCTTAGATAGAATGAGAAAGATGGCCCCTTTGTGAGTGGTTTGCAATTGGGACCTAATTGAGTTTAAATATTTTCATAAATTATTCAATAATGGTAAAGTAGGAGGATGAAAGTGAAGATATTTATACATCAAGATATAGTAGTTTGAATTCGTTAACTTTTCCAAAAAAATGTATTAAACTTGTTCGAAGCTTCCTTGGGGTTTTTGGCATAAACAACGTAAAAAATAAGGGTATCAGAGATGTTGAGGCCAATCAAACTAAATGCCTCATCTTTCTTGAATGCGAAAAAATTAAAAAAAATTATGTGAAAGGTGAAACTATGATGAAGAGGACACCCTACAATCCTTTCAATTTCAAGAGTTGTTACATCTTTAATTTTCACATGGTATAGTTAGAATTTGTGAGAAAATTGAATAATTACATGTCTATGGCAGAACAGATAGTCATGAAAAATTATTGTCAAAATGGAAGTTTGGTACCTATACTCATATTTTAACAAAAAGGGTACCTCCTCCTTCAAAATTTACACTAACCCCCTAGACTCTGCCCCCCTCCCCTTGTATTAATATTTCTAATAATACCACTAAAACAACAAACTTTAAAATCTCCCCACCATATCAATTTGAATACAATTGTTTACTCATGAAAGGTTTTCAAAAGTAACATTATAGATTTTAGGGATTTTTTTCAATTAGAAACATTAGAAATCAATTGAAAATATTATCAAAATTATAAATTTGATTTTTATTTAAAAAGCAACATTGTATTTTTCTTATTTTTTATATGGATTTAAACTTTAAAAATAATAAATTTTATAAATAAAAACATGCCAAATGCTAAGAAAATGGAATTGATGGATACTAGGCTCTTCTAGACATAGCCTCATGCCTCTTTGCTTTGGAAAATAGCCATAATTTTTTTTATAAAAAGGGTTTTAATGAACCTATCCAACTCTCAGAATAACTATTAATACTTCAAAAAGAATAACCCATTAAGGGAAAATGGAAAAATCAGTCCTTAACACAAATAAATGGTTATTTGAATCACCATCTTGCTAGGACATGGGTGCAAGTTGATGTAAATGGAGAAGACACAAAAAATTACATGATAGACATAAAGTGGTTCTCCTAGTCCAATTATCTTCAATTGAGAATATTGAGAGCAGATAGGTCATTCATAAGGCTTGTCTTTCTCTAACCAAAATCACACTACATCATGATCTGAAATAAGATTTCACAACATCATGTGCTTCCTTCATTCCATAAATGTTCATGTGGAGGTTTTATTTTAAAACACTACTTCCCCTAGATTTCATCTCCAATTTCTTCATGCCAAAGACTAGTTGCAAAAAATAAGAAATGGTTACAAAAAAATAACATGCTAAATGTGGAGATTATTTCAACTACGTGGAGTTGTAGTCTCAAAAAGCAAGATACTAAATCAAGGTAGACAAAACTAGCCTCTAGATCAAGTCGAGAGCTAGCTAAACATGACTTAACCCTTATAATTATATTGAGAAACCCCTCATGTAAAATTGATGTGGATTTGATCCTGGCTTTATTGATGTGGATTACCAAATCCACCACCCAAAAAAACCACCACATGGGCCCCAACATGGAAGAGGAAACAATACCAAAAGGCAAATAACACAAATACTAATACGATACTATGCTAGATGCAAAACTCCCAAAAAGTAATGTTTCTACCCAAATGAGGACGATAATGTACTCTTACAATTTTCCCATAACTTATAATGTAGTTTGAAGGATGATATAAATAAATAATAAGAGAGTGGAAATACAATTCTTGAAGAATTAGGAAGTGAGGAATTAGTAGGAGAATTACTAAGGAAATTCTAAGATACAAAAGAAAATAGTAAAACCATCCACAATGTGAAAACAATTGATGCATGACTTTGACTAGATGCAATAAAATCCTTGAAATAATTTCTTATTTAGTGTTTGTTATTAAAACTTAAATTAAAGGTAAAGGAGGAAAGTTAGGTTAACTAATTTATGCAGTCTTCCAAAAAATGTCTTATTTAGTGTTTGTATGGTTTTTGGCCTTGGGTATTGATATTTGTACTTTGTTCACCAATTTGTTGATTTGAATTCTATAGTTTCTTTTCCTCGAAGTGTGCTTTCATACACCCATCTTTTCATTGGGCACATATCAAGTTTTTTATCAAATGAAATATATTACATGCTTTCAAGGTTCATAAGGGTAAATATAAATTAAATATCAAAAGGACATACCTTTTAAAATTTTATCCATCATATATATAAAAGTTGAGTCATAACATCTTAATAGAAATTAACTTATAAATTTAATTTGAATAAATATTATAATTATAAAAATAATAATAAATTAAATATTACGTATTCCTTAATAATTGGGTTGGTCTCGATAAAATCAAATTTTCACCTATCATTTGGTTGCCACCACTAGATGGATACATAAAGCTAAATTTTAATGAGGCAATAAAAGGTAATCTAGGGCCAGTAGGTGGTGGACTATTTCCAAAAACAACATGGGTAAAATGCTTTAAATTATGGATTTTGACCTTAGTTTTAGAAATATTAATCAAACATAAAGTCTAGCCATGATTAAAGGTTGGAAGTGACATATCATTGAAATATACTCCCTTATTTTGATAAATGGCATGATTTTCAACAAGATAGAGTCCTCGTTACTCCATGAAATCTAAAAATAAGCTTGTTAGGTCTCTTATCAACTCTAGATATTAGGTTAGATTTTTACATATTAAATGATCTAGAAAATCAAGTTAAAAATAAGGCACCTAGTTTAGGAGTGAAAATACTTTCAACTCATAGGGCTCTAGAAAAAATTAGACTATTGATATCCCTAAAGAATTGAGAAGGCCAATTGTCTAGGATGCCATGGCCATCCACTCTTAATCTAAATATATCTAAATCTTTTCCTAGATATACTCTTTCTATTTCATGTTAGTCACTTTCTATTATCATCATCATTTATCATGATTTCAAAATTTATTCTCCCAAACCTCCATCATATTTCCATGCTCCCTCCTCTAAATTTAATGATGATGCATTTATTTATTTTATATGACACATATGATGTGCCTTATCACCTGACATAACCTTTATACTCATATCCCCTCCACTTAGACAAGATTTGGTCTAAATAATTATGCTTTGTTCTATGGCATATGAAAATTGGGGTTTTAAGGGTTATTAAAAATGGAAATGATGCTACTTATGCCTTGCATCCAATGAGCTCACATAACACTTGACCTAAATCACATAAGATAAAGGCAATTGTCATTGGGGAAGATGTGAGTAAGAATTTTTTTGAATTGTTATATGGAGAGATAAAGAATTCTAAAATGAGGTTGTGGCTTATTCAGTCTTGGTCTACAACAAAATATTTTAATGGAACTAATGATACAAAGCTTGGAAAACATATAAAGATAATAATGTTTGATCCCAAATAGTATCTGGGAAGGCAAAATGTTTTTGAGGTGGCTGAGTCCATAAGTGGATCTAATTTAACTTATTTGGAAATAATAGACTTTTATTCCTATTTTAGTTAAGGGTCTAGATTAATAAATCAGTATAGAATATAAAAATAAATATAATCCTAATTTGTGCAACTATTTATCTTTTTCACCTTTCTAAAAATATCAATAAATAAGGAGAAATATAACTTAGCTAGAAAATAGACTAAGATGGCTAATACAGAGGTTGAAAATGGTTGTGCAAGATTGGGAAGGTATCATAAACCTAAATCTATCTTTCATTGGGAAAAAGGACAAGAGCACTAAAAAGTGGATTCTTTAGTGTTTGGCACTGTTGTCCATTCCTACCACTATTATGTAAACTAGTCATAGAGACTTGAAACTATCCAAGTGGTTGAATTATACATATATAAGCATGCTTGTTAAAAATCAAGCATTGGTTGTTGTTGTAACTCATTATGAAACTAATTTTATCTTCAAACCCTAACCCTCTATCATGCTTGATAAAATCATATTTGAGTCACTTGAGAAAGAGGGGGGGTTAGTGTGAAATATGTATTGAACGTACAATCCACACCCCTTGTGTGGGCATGGTGCCTACATACCAATACTCTAAAGAGGGATCAATCCATATGTATTTCTCCCACCTAATGTGCTTTGTGTGATAGTGTGATGTAGATTCAAATGCTAATTTGATAGTTTTTGAGGTGGTTAGGGATTGGTATGAGGATTTGAGTATATTTGTAGTTGTGTTAGGTGACTGTGTGCAAAGAATAGGGAAGTTTGGTTTAGTGCTTTATTTGTATTCTTGCTTTCTTTGTAAGTTTGGTCACCTCCCTTGAAGATGAAATTTGAGTGGGCTTTTATAGGGAATAATTTATCATGGGTCAGATATATTCATGCTAGGATGACTTAATTAAGGTTAAAGACCAAATGAAAATAATAGTTGGGGCTCAAATCACAAATGGATAGGACTACCAAAAATGGGACACTTCTCTATGGGGCGCTATATTCCAAATAGGGTGCTCCTATCCTATAGGCTCGGGACCTGGGGAAATAGGATTGACATGGGGAATACTATCTGGTTGAGGTGAAATGACCATTTAGAAGTTTTTGGATGAATGGTAATGAGAAAAAAGGTGTATTTAAGGGTTATAAGAGCATGCAAAAAGGACATATAGATGGGGTGTTGTAAGCCACACTCAAACTACCAATTTGGACATTTTATATGACTACATTCCCCCCCCCCACTTTTATTCTAGTGATGTAGTAAAGTGAACTACTAAGATAAAGGTAAAATAAATAGCATACCTAAACTTACCTATAAGGGTGAAGCCCATGAAGATGTGTGATGTTGAGTGTGTGTAGAGAGCATAGTGTGAAGCATAAATCTACAAGAGAAAACAAGGAGTAGATTAGTTATTACTAGACATGCTATGTCTAAAATAAGAACATACAAAGGTTGGGTAAAATAGAGAAGAAAATAAAGGAATGAATATACTTCATCAGGTATGTGAATCAATACAAAACCTATTGTGATGTTGAGTGATGTTGAGTATGTGTTGTACCAAGATTAATATCATGAATGGAGCTAAGTGCTCAATTCCTTGAGGGTAGTTCAAGAATACAAAGGTTGGCCCTTTGGCTCCATCATCACCCACTATGTAGTAAAGTTATGTGATCATGTGTGTGTTAATCAATGTTTGGATTTTGTGTCCAATCCCTCTGAGTATGTGGCTTAAAAATATAAAGGCTAGCTAGTCCTTTGGCTCCATCATTACCCACTAAGTATGAACTATGAACTGATACCGATATGAATGTGTGTCATATGAGATGGCTCATGAATCCCATGAATGCTCTACAATCTAAAAATGTGGTGTGGATAATTGAATGTGTACTAAAAACTAGGCCAATCTTGACCACTTTAAAAGGTGGAGATTAGGCTTATATGAAACCCAATCCAATATTGATAACTAGGCTTATATGAAAGCCACTCTAAAATGATGCCAACCACTTGAAGATGGAATAAGGCACACAAATGTTGAGAATACCTAGGTAATATAATGAAATAGAAAGAAAAGAAGGCAAATGTGCCACACACATTGCCCCTAATCACTAGTATTTATAACATGGATTTTGATCTAGAAGTTGTACCAACTACCTAATCTAAAATGAGAAGAAAGATCCATCATTCCATGCATGATGCCCCCTATATCTAAATAATTTGAGTAAAACTATACTAAAGCTACCTAATCTAAATTGGACCATAGCTAACAAAACTATAATTAACCTTACCTTTCTATATTTTTTGAAAATTATGGGTTTTTGGTTGTTTCCATAGGAACACCAAAAAGTGGACACTTTATTGTAGGGTGTTTTAGTCTGAATGGGGTACTCTTGTCTTTTACTATTTTCGATGTTTGTTCTATGTTTAACACCAAAAAGTGGACACTTTATTGTAGGGTGTTGTAGTCTGAATGGGGTGCTCTTGTCTTTTACTATTTTTTATGGTTGTTCTATGTTCATCCTTATTTTTTTGGTCTATTTTTTATGTTTTGAATTTTGATTATTGTTCTGAGTGTTCTAAAAACTAATTTTGACTGGTAGAGGGCTTTGATCTCTATGACAAAACCCCTATTTGTTGCCCCATCTTCTAAGGGTAAGAATGAAGACCCTACAATGATTATCCTTAGAATAAAGAGACCTAAAAGTATGTTATTCTATGAAATACATGATATAATAATGATTATAAAAAAGATGTCTCAAGTTATAGCATAGTTTGTATTGGAGATTGTTAGATCAATAAGGGTATGCCTAGATAGATGTAACAATGTAATAGCATGTGTAGTATACTAAACTAAAACTAGAAATCCAATTAGTTTTCAAGGAGGGATGGAGCATGATGTCCATCTTGGCATCCAAGATGACAAGATAATACATGATGTAGATCATGGCATTGTAAACATCTAAGAAATAAACAAGCAAACAATCATGCAAGGTAAGAATCAAGATGCATACAAAAGAGGCCAAGGGGCCAAACAAAAAAGAGACATGGGCACAAATCACTAAAATTGGTAAAATAAATCATACAAGGCATGTCTAAATACCCACATACACATACAATTGTAAACAAGACAGATTGCAATAAGGACCACAAGCTTACAAGTAAAGGACATTAGCAAATGCCCTAAGACACACACAAGTAACAAAATAGGAACTGAGAGATGCAATCACATCTATCTACTCAAAGAAAGAAAGGAAGGCATGTAAATGATATAAATACTAACCCATCTAACTAATCAAATCAGGAAGTGAAAGTATGAAAAACATGTAGTACAAAACTAGGTAAATGCTTAGAAATACACAAATGTTATATGCTAGTGAGTGTTGATATAATAATCTATGCAAGCCAATAAGTAATGTACATCAACATGATAACTAGAGTGTGTGGTGTAAGAATGACATAACCTAGATGGTGTAGTCATGTAGAAGATGCCCCCAGTGGGTAGATATGTTGATGTAAGTCTCAAATGTAAAAGTAGGATACCCCCTCAATGGGTAGAGTGAAGAAATCAATGATCTGGGTGTCACTACACACACTCAAATAATATCAAGTGAAGTATGGTAGTGTAGATCAATCAAAAAACAATAGCATAGAATATAAAAATGTAAGTCTAGCATGGTAGTAGAAATGTAAAGCATGGATAATGTGTATAATTGAAAAGTTTTTGGTGTTTTGATTTATTTGAATGTTTTTGTATTTTGACATGTTATATTTTTTTTGGTATTTTGAAATATTGTATTATTTTTGATATTTTGAAATAAGATATGTACAAGTAATCATAAGGAAACTATGTACAAGAAAGTGAAAATAAACTATGTACAAGTAAGCTGAGAAATTATGTACAAGAAAAACTGAGAAGAAATGATACTAACCGATGAGTCTCATAAGAGACTCCCTATCAAGGTGTCATGTATCAAGGAAAGAGATCATGTGTGATCATGAATCATGTTGGAAGGGCTGAGACTGTGACTCTAAACGTTGTATACATTATAATGCTCTAAAATTTCTGTAAATGTTATATCCATGGGTGTAATCAACCTACCTATCTTCATAAACTTGGGTGATATCATGTACCACATGATATACTATAGGCATAGCTCTAGTAGTAAGTTTGGTATAAGAGCTAGGTGAACTAAGTTTGAAGGAAGGAGGAATAGATATAACCATTAATGTTTGCTTGTGTCTAGTAGTAATAGGGAGATACTCAAAAGTAGCCAAAGAGTTATTTAAATCTAGTTAGAAACCATGTATGTGGGATGAAATGAATGTAATTGGAGTTATAAGTTGCATATAAATATGATTATAAAGAACATTCCACATGAGAGATAGCAAAAAAGGGATAGAGAGCATAGAACTTTGCACTAATGCATAAATTTTTTTGACTTGTAACATGACATTTCTAATATGTTTAGCAAGATAGAGTTGAAAATTATTCCAAATGTGTGTGTGTGTGTGTGTGTGTGTGTGTGTGTGTGTGTGTGTGTGTGAGAGAGAGAGAGAGAGAGAGAGAGAGAGAGAGAGAGAGAGAGAGAGAGAGAGTAAAATAAATAATGAAACCTTGTATTAAATAAAAGTAAACATTTCTTTGAAGGAAAGGGATCTTAACATGTTTATCAATAAATTTCTTAATATCATCCCATATTATAAAAATTAAGCATGAAATGGAAAGAATGAATCTTTGCATTAACATATAGTAAACTTCATCATTCATATACATGATAGGACCGAGTATGGACTCCTCATTGTTTGCATGAAATGTTTTTAAATAAGTGAGATCCATTTTTGATTTTATGTGAAATCTAATTTAATTAAAAAAATTTAGAAACATATTGCTAAAAATTAACAAGGAATTTTCCCTAGGGTTTCTAGGGGTTTTATGCACAAATGAAGTAAGTCAGGTTCACCAAATGATTTAAATTATTTGAGAATAATGGAATTTTATTCCTATTTTAGTTAAGGGTCTATATTAATAAATAAATACATAAATAGAAATAAATATAGTCCAAATTTGTGTAACTAGTTATCTTTTTCACCTTTCTAAAAATAGAAATGAATAAGGAGAAATATAACTTAGCTAGAAAATAAATTGAAATGGTTGATACAAATGTTGAAAATGGTTGTGTAAGACTTAGAAAGTGTCATAAACATGAATCTATTTTTCATTAGGTGAAAGGATAAGAACACTAAAAAGATGATACTTTGGTGTCTAACACTATTGTCTATTCCTACCATTGTTGTTGAAACTAATCACAAAGACCTAAAACTTTTTGGGTAGTTACATTGTGCCTATGTGAGCATGCCTATGAAAAATCAAGCACTAGTTGTTGATAGAACTCATTGTGGAGTTGATTTTGTATTCGAACCCTAACCCTCCATCATGCTCGATAAAATAATATTTGAGTCACTTGAGAAAGATGGGGGTTAGTGTGAAAGATGTAATAAACATGCAATCCACACCCCTTATGTGAGCATGTTACCTATATACCAATGCTCTAAAGAGGGATCAATCCATATGTATTTTCCCACCTAATGTGCTTTGTGTGATAGTGTGATATGGATGTAAATACCAATTTGATAGTGTTTGAGGTGGTTAGGGATTGGTATGAGGATTTGAGTATGTTTGCAGCTATGTTGGGTGATTGTGTGCAAAGAATAGGGAAGTTTACCTTAGTTCTTTACTTGTATTCTTTATTTCTTTGTATGTTTGGTCACCTCCCTTGTAAATGAGCTTTAAGTGCACTTTTATAAGGAATAATTTGTCATGGCTCAGATGTATTCATCCTAGGCTAACTTAATTAAGGATAAAGATTAAATGAAAATAACCATTAGGGATCAAAGTGCAAATGGATAGGATTGCAAAAAATGGGACACTTCTATATGGGGCATTATAGTCCAAATGGGGTGATCCTATCCTACAGGCTTAGGACCTTGAAGAATAGGATTGGCATGGGGAATACTATTTGGCTGAGGTGGAATGACCATTCAGAAGGTTCTAGATGACTGGTAATGAGCAAAAAGGTGTCTATAAGGGTTACAAGAGCATGAAAAAAATACTTATGGATGGGGTGTCACAAGCCACAATAAAACTACAAATTTGGACATTTTATATGACTACAGGATCCAAAATTGTATCCAATGTTGTTGGTTAGTTATTCTTCCATCAAAATTACATTGATTTTGAATCATTTTTGATGGCACTCGATGACAAATATTTGATGCATGATCATAACCATCTAAAGGATTTAAAGATCATTATTTAAGGCCAAAAAGAGAAAACAAGGGCCTTAAGTTTCAAGATCTTTGTAGTTGATACGTTTGAAGTCCCAAATTATTATGCAAAGTTTCCAAAAGATAACCTGTCATGTCAATACCATTCAAGTTATAGTCATGCCACTTAGTCTCTATATGAAATAGTTATCTTAGATTAATCTATGATTTCTTTTGGTTAGAGAGATAGAGCAAAAATATTTTTGTATAAATTTTGGGGGATAAAAGACCTATGTGATTTTACCTCTCCCCATAAGACTCATTTAGTTTAATGTTATATGGATCTAATTTTATTACATAATATATGGATTTTGTCTAGTTTCATACTAGTTCAATAATCATATACAATAGATGGAGTAATCTTAATATTTTTATTTGGAATGTCGTATCCACCACCTTGCACACACACTTTTAAAAAAATTCACAAGCTACTCACATTAGTTGATGCATTTTTTAACATTTTTCATTCACCATAGCTGGTAGGTAACCCAAAGGGTTATTTTTATACTCAACATGATAACATGTGATTTTACATGTGATATTATTAATCCTTGTGATAATATGCTCACCTATTTTTCACATTTTTTTGTAGACTAGGGCCCTATCCTTAGGTGAATTTAGAAACACACACACACACACACACACACACATGAAATACCAAAAATATTTTTTTATTGCACTTATTGGAATCCTAAAATGGTAGTTGAGAGTGTTTAGGGGTTGTGATTTCTATAGTTAAATAATTAATGATGACCTTTAATTTGGTGTTGATGAATCCAAAAGTAAAACAAATTCCAAGAGGGACAATTTTACACAAACAATTCTTGAGCATGTAGAAAACCAATTCTAACTCATCATTATTATTCAAAGAAATAAATGAGTCTTTAAATAAATCTCAAATCATGGATAGAGTTATCATGCATAATTAAAATTAAGATTTAATAAAAAAAAACTACTTAGAGTTAATCAAACTCACTACATTTAACAATTACTATATTTATAACATTTTGTATGTAAGATCGAATGCAATTAATAATTTTCCCTCATTATCTACATGTCTAAATAAATCTTAAGGGTGACTTGCACTTTGATTTCATGCCTATTTGAAAAAAACTAAAATTCTAAAAATACTAAATACTAAATAATAAATCTAAATATAATTTTTTGTCCTATAAATGGTTGATTTCAACCCTAAACATTTATCAAAATAGTAACTACATGAATAACACAAGCTACAACTACATAGAGATCTTTGAGATCATCAATTTAAAAAGGCTCAAATGGGTTCATTGATCAAAAGTTATGGCCTATGCAAGGTAAGCTTCTGCATCAGTCTCCTCTGGTTAAAAATAACTTAGCTCCCATGAGTTGTGCTAATTAAAATTCTACCATTTTTATTTTTCAAAAAATTTCAATTTCTATTTTTAAAATTTAAGTGTTGTCTTCTTGTTTTAATCCTTACCAGTGTACTAAATACTTGTTTTAGTTGCCTTACTTAGTGTTCAATGTCTTTTTGTCTAAAACTTGTACTATATTTTTTTCTTATTTTTTGGTACATGTTGCTTATAATGCACTTATTCTTATTCTTCCCTTGTATTGTATTCTCCATGAAATATATATAAATTGAAACATTAAACACTAGATAAATATCAAAATTAAGTGAAAAATTTACCTCAAAATCATTGTCATTATTTTCTCATAACCTTTCACAACCAATCTTCTTATACTTCATCTTGTTATACATTCTTGTTTAAACCTAAAATGTAGATATGGTAAATCTAGGGTTAAATGGGTAGAGATAGCCTAGGGAAAAAGTATACTAGACTATCTCTAAAGTAGGACAATTACTTGCAAAACATAGATAGAGCATATACTAAATTTATTATGTTGATATGTTAAATATAGAAAGTACAACTATTATAGATATTATAATGATAAATACAACAAGATACTTAGTTGGTTCTAATGCTAATACTAAAATAAATCTAGGATACATAGAAAGTAGATTGGATCTAGATTTTGGATCAATCACCTGATTCTATAAATTATACCTCTATAGATGGAGACACTTGCATCGACCTAAGATGGTTATGTTGACACGACTATATGAATTGGACATAGGTGTCTAGAATGGAATACCTATTGAAAATGGATGTGACCACCTGGATACTTTTAGTTTTCATGTCACCTTTATTTTGATGCATTCAAATCTAGGTCATGGATTGTTGCTCCTTATCAAATAACAAAACCCTAGCTCTTCATCTTCATAGTGGCTATGAAAAAAATGGTTTAGTGGGCACAAAATGTCAAGATACCCCAAATAACCCTATATTATGAGAATTACCTACATAAACAATACTCTAAATAGGGCCTTAGACTTATGTATTTCTCCCTTACGTGTTGGCTTGTGTGTGAATAATGCAATGTATGACAAACAAGTACAATAGTGGCCTAACTTGGAAAACATGGCTCATGGAATGTTTTGTTGGTACTTTAGACTTATATATTTTTTATCCCTATGATTGGTATATAAATAAGAGAAAATAGGGAATCTTTGCTCGCTTGAGTGATTGATTAAGCACTTTTGATAAGTTGCCTTGTGATTTTCTACATCTATGCTAAGTGAGGGATGAATGAGGATTGATTATGTATTTATACCAATCTCTTTAAAGAATATCTCACATTAAATCACTTAGGATAAATTTAGGAATATGTTTCATTTATAAATTGGATGACTTTAGGGCACTAGACACTTATGTTGGGGTAGGACACTTGTGTCGACATAGGTGTCTGACTGGGACACAAGTGTCTAGGTAGTTAGAAAATAGGTCTAACTCTAGAACTTGTAGAGATGGAAGAGAAGTAATTTTATAACATTATAGACAAGATAATAGGCTTGGGTCATCATAATAACATTATTTGGACTAAGAGAAGCAATTAGGCACATACAAATAGTTTATGTGAGCCTTCTGGTAGTGGGAAAGGTCTAGAAGTTAAAGGTACATCCATGATATGTATTTTACAAGTTTACAAGACTAATGTGTTTTATAATTTAAAAATAGTGTCTACATTTTCCCCACCTTAATCTAGTAATGAAATTACTAGTTTAAAGGAAAATGAATGCATACCGAGGTGTGTATAGCATACCTTATCTTTTCTTGAGTCCAACTTGAGTGCTTTGCTTGTGACTGACCTACAACCAATAACATGTTACAATATATAATCAATGCATATAATATAAAATTCAAATCATTGAAATAATCAAAACTAAAAGATCAATATTTAGGAGAACACTTTTATATTGACGTAACCATTTGACCTTTTGGTAATTTGATTTAAAATATGTATCATTATGATTCACTAAAATTTATATTATGAGAAATATAAAATATGTAAAGTGCATATATATAAAGAGATAGAGAGATATTATAGGATACATTCCCCCAACCTTGGAGAAAAGATGAGTTACAACTTGATAGTTGAGATTAGCTCAACTATGCAACCCAATCATACTTATGACCTGGTGAGTGTGAGTGAACCAAGTCAACCCACACTATAAAGATAGTGAGTCTCAATGATTTAATTAAACCCAACCTATAAACTTGGAAATATTGAGTGATTTAATCACCTCAACCATACCAAAAAGTGAACCAACTACTGTAGTAGATTGACTCAATATAGTCCATAAAATTCCAACCTAGTGAGTGATTACAAGTCCCTAAAACTATTTGAAGTCTAAAATTAATTTGAATTTACAATAGTATGTACACATTGCATATCATATGCACACATTGCCTATCATATGCACCTTAGATTTGTTTCATGCTGAAACTATGTATAACAGTGGTACCAATGTATTAAATTTTACCATAAATATATATCTAAATCTATGAATTTAGCCATTTTAAAACCGTGTAAGTTTGGAGAACATATTTCAAAAACATGCCCCCAATATAATCTGAAATTCAGAACTAGTTTAAGTGTGGAGAACATGTTTCCAAACATGCCTTCATTATATATGGAGAAATATGAAAATTGATGTAAGTACCAATGTGGAGAACATGTTTCCAAAACATGCCCCACTATAATATAGTTGTGTTGCATATTGAATTTATGTGAAGAACATCTTTCCAAAACATGCCCACTAAATTTGAAATTGTGACAAATGTGGATAATATGTTTCCAAAACATTCCCCCACTATAATATGAAATTGTGAAGTAATGTGGAATTCATGCCTCGACTGATATTTCCCCCATTTGAGGTGAGGGAAAGCAGAAATTGGTAGTTACATGACCTCAAAAGGATAAGATAGCCATGCAAATTATGAATATACCATGTAATATATAGCGGGAACAAGTCTAGGTAGATATATAATTTAATCATAAATAATGTGATCACACCAAGTCCTAAGATTCACAATGTATATCATGGCAACATCTAGGTAGTAATAGTACAATCTCAACAAGCATTCAGGCACACACACAAGAGTACTCAAAAGCAAATCAAAATAAAATGGTCTAAGGAGACCTCAAATAAGGGGTATGTTTAAATGCTATAAAATTGAAGGGACATGACTTAGTCAAATGTATACAAAAGCAAGAATGACATATTCAAATGTCAATATACAACAAACAATGATTTATTAAAATGTCAAAGAGACAAATATAAGCACAAAGGCCAAAAATAATGGAGCATATTAAAATTCTCAAACAAGCAAGGTAATAGCAAGGTAAGACACTAAATGAAGTGCATAAATGAAAACATACGAAACTAACATAAACATATCATACTGGCCCTTAGATATGTGTGTTAGAAAAAATGTTAGGTACATAGCATATCAAGTACATTATGAAAGATATACGCGTGTATAAAATCATGTATAAGTACATATATGAGCTCAAACATGATAATGTAAAGTGACCATAGAATAATATAATTGAGATGTATCATGATCATAGAGGCAAATTCCCTCAATGTCCTAATGGCATGAGTAGAGGGAAAACCCAACATCCAAAAGTGCATGGATCATGTATGTGTGTATCTATGAATCACACTCAAAAGATGTGTGAAACATGTGTATATATAAAATATTGATATTCCATATACCAACATATAACTAACAACATGTATGCCAAAGAGCTAATATGACATGCAAATGCTAAAAATAATTTTTGATTTTTGAAGTTTTTTTATTTTTTTGGTAATTTTGGAATTTTGACAAATATTTAATCTAATAAGTTTTCAAATTCAGGAGCCATTATATTGTGTGGTGGCCTTGCTTGATAATTTTTTTAATATTCCATAAGTGCCAATAGTTTTGTGTCTTTTGGTAAATCACTACTAGTAATCATTGGTACATGTCCCTCATATTCATTAAATGGTATACAAACCTCCTAGTTGTCATGTTGAAAAAGAATACAATGTTTTGTAACATTAAGAACTGCTTTCATATCAACCAACCATTATTTTCAAGTTATAAAGTAAATTATGGTTGTTGATTTATTAACCATATGGAAAGGTCCACTACCATTGGGCTGATGTAATGGGTAATATGATATACCCAAGAGATTATGTAAAATCTAATGAGTGGCATAACTCATAGATATTATGTCCCAACTATTATAATGTGGTAATACTATAAGTTGTTTCCCAATTATTTACATCAACATTGAGATGCAAGTAATGTACCCCATCAATATTTATGATAATGGTTATATTATCATGATTTGGCTATTTTGAAGGATTGTATCCTTTTGAAAAAATATAAGTATTGGATCATTTCCATTTTCAGAGATAGTTTATATGCGTCCTTCATTCTTGTATTTTTGAATTTGGTTCTTCAACACCTCACATTTATTTGTATAATGACCTTTGATTCTATGATAATTATAATATGGTAATCCATCTTTATGAAGAAGTCTACTTCTTGATCTATGTTTGTTAGAAGGTAAAGATATAAAGTTATGTTCAAGTAAAATGGAAAGTATTGTATTTGTAGTATCTTGGTTGTTGCAATCAATAGAACCTATTGTGGAGTATTAAAAGAGACCTACACATTATTTACATGATGTATTTGCATTAGGCCTTGTATTTTTGATTTAATGTGTGAATAAAAGTGGGGTGTATGGAATAACAAGTTTTTACATGTTCATATGCCATTTTTAATTTGCCCTTATCTTGATTTGGTTTTGTATCCTTTAGAGGTGAGTTTAAATTATATGTCATGGGACCTATAGGTTCAAATAGGTTTTGTGAAATATGCTCAAGTAGATCAAAATTAAGTTTTCATAATGTCTCATCTAATATCATGGGCTAGATCATCATCACTATCATAATAATCTAAACATGGCCATCTTGTTGCTCAGTATTGACTAATAACAGATGTTCAAATATTGGAAGTACTCATGATTTTTTGTATCATTGGTTCCTTTATTATTAGTCTAATTATTGAGGTTCATCTATGTACAATTTAGTGCTTAGTTTTTATCTATGTTTGGAGATAATAGAGCCAATGTAATTGACTAACCCATTTCATAAGTTTGGAAATTCTCAAGAGGAATACATTGTGTAGGTGGTACCACTATAGGAATTCCCTCTATATTAGAATGTATCATTTTGCATATTTTTAAGGGTTCATCATTGGTAGGTATTATCAAAAGGTCCTATCATGTGTGAATTTTACACATCGATGTAAATTAGATGGGATGGCCTCCATTGTGTGTATTCAAAGTATACCCAAAATTTTTATGTAATGATTGAGACATTACCTGAAAGTTAGATGGAACCATTTTTGGCCCTAATGTTACATCCAAAGTTATTTGGCCAATCAAGGGGATATGTGGATTATCAAATACCTTGATATGTATTAGTGATTTTTCTAGAAGGTTGGTGCTAATACCCATGGTGGTTAGGAAATTTATGCTACAAATGTTTAAGCCCAATCCATTATCAATTGTCACCATTTTGATACCCTTATTATGAATAGTTACTTGTATGAAAAAAGGTAACTCTTGATCAATAATATATTTAGGTGGTAAATCTACTAGAGAAAAGGTGATTAGTTCTTCATTGTATTTTAGATCTTGTGTGATATCTGTAAAGTAATCTAGATTAATATCACTCAAAGCTTGAGTTTCACACAATATCCTTGTAGATAGTAGTTTTTTGTAAAAGTTCAAGCATGTAAATCTTAGCATGTGTGTTACTTAATTGGTCAATAAGGTCATATCCCTTAGATTTGATCACAAGTTTTAGATTAGGAGGCACTTGATATATATTAACAGGTGGAAAATTAGGCTGAATACCTTTACATTTTCAAGTAGTGGCAGCACAAACGAAGGAATACAATATAAGTCATGGGTAAATAATAGGTGTGAGATGTTAGTTGTTATTAGAATAAGGTCTAGGTGGAACAAAAGGTTAGGATCATGCACATTGGCATTTGGATATTGGATTTATATTATTAAAAAATGAATTATGAAGAGTTATTAAGTTTTGTTTTCATTTTAAAACCCTCTCATTATATTAATATATCTACTTCTTTTTTTGGATGATACCTTGGATTAGTGCAGTACAATAATAAACTATTAATATAATTATAAATTGTCACATAAAATGAGCTACACATACATCCATATTAAACATATTGAAAGAAAAGAAAATATGGTTTATAACTTGCAAAATATTATTAAATTAGAAATAGAGAATCAGGGAACCCTAAATCTATATCTAGGGATTTGTGGATGAAATATTAGGTTCACCAAATTTTTAACCCTAAAATGTAGATATGGGGAGTCTAGGGTTAAATGGGTAGAGGGGTACAAGGATGGTAGACTATCTCTAAAGTAAACTAATTGTTTGTAAAATGTAGATAGAACATATAAATAAATTTATTATGCCAAGATGTTAAAGATAAGAAGTATAACTATGTTAACATATGCATAGTTAGTTCTGATGCTAACATAGATCTAGATCTAGGATAAGTAGAAAGTCGACTATATCTAGATTCTAGATCAGTCACCTAATTCTATAAATTTTACCCCTATAATTGTGAACACTTACAATGACCTAAAATGGTTACATCGATGCTACTATCTAACTTAGATGCAGGTGTCTAATACAGAATGTCTTTTGAAACTAGATGTGACCACCTGGATGCTTCTAGGTTTTGTGTTGCCTTCACTTTGGTGGATTCATATTTGGGTCATGGACTATCACTCCTTTCAAATAACAAAAACCCCAATCTTTTATCTTCATAATGGCTATGGTAAAAATGGGATAGGTGGATGGGGATACATGAAAGTACCTATCTAAAAAATTATGATCCATCATATAGATATATGGTCCCAAACAAGAGGGAAGGTAATAGTCTTATGAGGAAAAGGACCCTGTGATCTAAAATCCACCATAAAGTAGGATAAAAAAATCTTCTAGTATTTTAAAATTTATACTCCCAATAAAATTATTATTAGATCAATCATCAAAATTTAAGCTTATATTTTATTTAATGTTTTCATTAATGATGTAACCTAGTTTGTGATTTTGTACACAACCATAACTCTACATATATTTATATAATATTAAATTAAACAAGCACTCCTCTCTAGTAATGAAAATAACCTTAGTTATGATAAAAATGAGGATAACAAGGTCTGCAACCCCAAATAAATGAAGAGTTTCTTTTTCCCATAGGAATAGTCATTAGAGCACAAATACACTCAATGGATATGTTTAAATGATACCTTAACCTTTTGAATATCCATTTAGAAATGATATTAAAACATTGGGAAAATGACCTTGAATAATTTAAAAGATAACGAGTATTGATATGGATTATTTCTTCTGAGTTAAGCAATAAAATATGTGGTCTTCTTCTTATGTGATGTTTAAAAAAAGGGGTTTAGATGTATTTTTAGTGTATTGTTGGAGGGTTATTACACTTGGGGAACCCAACGTCAAGTTGCCCCAAAAGAACCCTATATCAATAAGTACTACTTACATAGCAAATAATTAGAAGAGCTTCTCAGACTTATGTAGTTCTCCCCTATGTGTTAACTTGTGTGTGAATCATGCAATGTGTGATAAGCATGTACAATGGTGACTTAGCTTGTAACTTGGCAAATGTGGATCATGGAATATTCCTTAAGTAATTCAGACTTGTAGATGTGTTGTCCCTATGACTGATATGGAAATAAGATAAAATAGAGAAGTTTGCTCACTTGATTGCTTGATTGAGTGTTTTTATTAAGTTGCTTATGATTTTATAGGTCTATATTAGGTGAGGAATGAATTAAGATATGTATTTATACCAATCCCTTTGGAGAATATCTCACATTAAATCACTTAGGTTGACCATAAGAATATATTTCATTCAAAAATTGAATGAATTTAAGGAACTTGACACTTGTATTGGGTTAAGACACTTGCATTAATGTAGTCATTTGATTGGGATAAGTTTTTGGGTAGTTATAAAATAAGTTTAGGTCTAGATCTTGCAGAGATGGAAGATAAGCAGGTTTATAATAATCTAGACAAGATATCAAGCTTGGATCATCATAATAATATTGGACACACTAAGAGATAAGTAATTAGGCACATATTAATATTGCATGCAATCCTTCCAACAATGGGAAAGGTTTAGAAGTTAAACATACATCCATGATATGTATTTTCCAAGTGTACAAGGTTGAGGTTCTATATAATTTAAAAATAGTGTCTAAAATTGCTTAAGTAACTATTTTTTTCCTATGATAAATGATTACTAATTCCCTTCTTTCAAACATCTTTTATCTTCTTGTCACATCAGTTGTTTACTTATACTTGTCATTATTTTCATGGAGCTTTCTTCTTACTTCAACTTGCCTCTCCATCACCACTAACTCACTCTACAATTTGTAACTACACTAGGTTTAAAACACCCTTAGGATATTTTCCATAAATAATTTGGAATGGTGATTTTCTTGTTAACCTATTTAGTGAACCATTATATACAAATTCATCATGTGGTATTGACAAGTCCCATTTTTTAGGATTCTTTCCAATAATGCATCTCAACAAACTTACCAAACTTTATTTACTACTTTTATTTTTCCATCTGTTTGATGGTGGTATGCACTACTAAATTACAAAAAAAATCCTAATTTTTTTGTGACTAACAAACCCCATTTTTTGAAATAAAATAAAATAGTGACCTATTTATCCTATAAATCCTATGTTTGGTCCCCATCGAGACATAAATTATTTTAGACCCAAACATACAAAAATCTAATTTTTTTTTTCACGAATTACTTTATAAATATTGAATTTAAATTGAGGCATTAATTAATTAAAAGATTGTTTTGTATTTTTTATAAATTATTTGACTAATTGAGCTAATCATTGTTTACCAAGTTTATTAGTTTTGGACTTTATAGGTCAACTCAACATTGATAGGTCTTATTTTTTCATCAAAACCCCATATACATTCAATGTCTATTTGATATATTAGACTCTAAACATCTTTGCATTTTTGACTAAGTGAGATCATTAAATGTGTCACATCTTCGTCAAGTCTTATAAGTCAAACAATTTAATAATAAAAATCTTAAAAAGTCATAACTAACCTAATGCATGAGATTATGCCAAGTGTCACATTTTGACAAGTTACAAGACTTTGACGATAAAATTAAGTCATGAAAATTAGAAACCACCTGATTGAGAAAGATCATTCCACATGTATCAATATCACTTTATTGTGAGTTTTGGGGTGAAAATCTAAGTTACAAATATATGAAACCAACCGATTGAGTGATATTTGGTTGTGTTTCATTTTGTTGCATCATAGTTCTCAACCTAGATTACTAAGTTATGAAAGATGGGAGATCGAGTGATTAAGCAAGATCATGCCACCTATCATCATCTCATTACACACAAGTCAGTGACCAAATTGATATAATTCAAATATACTTACTAAGAGACATAGTAACTGACTACCACATAACTTCTACATATTTAGCTACCATGTTTCATTCATCTATTACTCCATGTGTCCACCTGGTACATATTTAGCCACCATGTTTTCACCACCTCACTATTTCACACACTAACATGACATGGAGATTTAATGATGATTATAAACCAAGTGATAAATCAAAAATACACTACAAGTCCTACAATGACATAATCAGAGGTTACAGACACAATCAACTACAAATAAGAAAGATAAATATCATGACTGATGGATATAATGACAACTATAAAAGATAGATGATCAATTTAAAAACTAAAGAGGTAACCAAGCAAGTAAAAATAAGTGACACAACATCATGTGTCAAATCAATCCCCATGAAAGCTTACATCATAAAATCAAATTGAAATTGGAATGGACAGGTGACGAAGACCATTATATTGAAATTAATTCTCATGAATGGAGGATTTGAGAAATGAATTTACTAATAGAAATTCAACTATATTCCATGTTGCCAAATAAAATTAAATTAAATTTTCCAATCTACTCACCTAAAAATTTATATCCAATGATCAATATTGACTAAAGCTCAGTGGAAATGACAATGTAGGATGAGAAATAGGAACTTGGTACCTCACCTTTCTACTTTGGGACTAGAAAAAAATTTAAGGATACATAATTTGATATAGTTGCTTTGAAAAATTCATTCAAAAATTATTTGTCAATATACATACAGGTTAAAGCCATTCAACCATACAAGGATGATGATAGTTTGAATCTTGGTGAGGGGGATTAAAAAGATGACATGATTTTAATAAAGGTTATCAAACTTCTCAAAGTGGTGGCCAAGCCTGAGGTATTTCCATACATTGACTTAGTCTATCATTTATTTATAGAAAAGACATGTAAAAAGGACATTATCCATAAAAATAGCATTATACCTCCAGTAGCATATGTGGTTGTTATAGCCTTTGAGAAGTACTATAAACTATCAAAACCAAACATTCTTTACAACCAAAAAAAAGTTAATGAATGGTTCAAGGAGAATAATTTTAAGGGAAATTTAATAATTTGTGATGAGGATCCAAATAATATTTCCATGAATAATAAGATACCAATTACCCAATTCAAACTTGGAATCAAAATTGTTATGTCTCTATTGAACAGACTTCATGGAATTCCATCCATCACCTATGTAAATGAAGTCTACTTCCCATTGCTATCAATAATTATGGAAGGAAAGGGCATTCCCCCATGGTTAGAAATAAAAAAATTCAATTTAAAATACCAAAGGGTCATGCATGACTAGATTGACAATAACTTTTACATGCTCTCATATTTGGTAGATGTTATTTGTGGGGTTGTCATCTCTAATGGATCTTCTCCATGGAACCAAGGGGTTATAAAATAATATGTGATTACTTTGACCACCTCCACATCCAAAAGTATAGGGACCATATGTAAAATATATTAGACACTTTCTATCCCATGGTTTACAAAATAATAAATTGGAAACTAGTGCCAAGACTCTCTGCAAAGATCAAGAGATCACTCAAGACATTGGGTGACTATTGGTTATACATGGATCACACAATTATCGTATTTGAGGGTACACTAGTGTCCCCTTCTTATTTGCCTTGGATTGTGTTAGATAAGTTATTTGAGTAATGGATATTATACTATCTATATGATAGTGTGGATGAGAACCTGAGGAGGGTCAGGTTGGCCAAATATCATAAAACACACCACAACATTGGGAGGAAATAGCTCTAAAATTGGGAATAATTAGACAAGACCCAAAAACACAGAGGTTATTTCAAGTTTATACTATCTAAATTCAAAATATGGGACCCTAGGAAGGTAATAATATAATAGATAAATAAATTCCTAAGATAATTTAAGCAAGACTATAAATAAATAAACATGTTCTTACTCACGAGACCCCTCTAACCTAATTCCACCTCCACAAGGTCCTTTATCTCCTTCCATCCTCATGCCTCCACCACAAATCACCTCATCCCTCACCACTTAGTCCTACACTCAGATCTCTTCTCAAGCCATGTTACTAAATCCCTTATGGATATAATAGATGCAAGTAGAATAGTCATCCACACAAGGCTTGGTTATTTATAAGGAACCAAAATTGACTATATAATTTTATGATACCTCTAAAAAATTTAAAAGAGTGAAAAAGATTATGATTAGAAAGAGACTAATAGAATTTTTTAGAGGAGAAGAGCTCTTCACATTGAGTAATAAGAATAAAGCTAGGCCTAGAGAGAATGATGAGATCTAGGATGATCATATCTCTATGGTCGATGCCATTAAAGGAATTTTGAATAAGATATTTTTTGGCTTACATCAAACCAAAAATAGATTGGAAGAACATGGTATAATAGAGGCTCCAAAAGACATTCTAAATAATATGCAAAGTTTGGCTACAACCCTTTATAATATTTATATGTTTTATATGTTAGTCAAGGTCAGACTCACAACTAAAATGGGGAAATGTGGTGAGTTTTTATGAATCCTTGAAATACCAAGATGATAATTTTCATTTAATTACTAAGGCAGTAAGACAAAACTATAACTTCCAAACATATCTTTGGCACAAAACTATGTGAATAATAAAATGAATCAATTTATGGAATGACATAATCAAATGTAGGAATTAGTGAACAACCAACCAAACAAGATTGAAATGTGATAGAGACACTTTGAATCATGTTTACCTCTAGAATATATACACCATTTGGGTAAGTGGTGACCAAGCTATTTTTTAATAATTTGCTTCAAATTAATGTAAATAATTTTAAACTAGAGATTGATAGTATAATTTTTATGAGTAGTTATCAAGTGATCCAATTGATCACTTTTGTTAAATAAAAAGTTGCACAAGTAGATGCCCTAAATTCATATTTTAGAGATTTTATGGGATTACATATGAAATTAATGGATACAATTCAAGCATTGTTCAAGATGCCAATCATCAATTTTGAAGCCATAGAGCTAGATTTTGCAACATGAATGACTAAATATAATAAGAGAAATGAGGAAGAAGGATTAGCTACCCAAGTGGGAGCTTCAACTACCCAAGCTTGACCATTGAAAATTGTACCCTCTACTCACATACACAATAATATATAATATAATGGGCCACATGTTTTCTAAAATTCCTTTTCCTACAACTCCTCTACATGCCCAATCAAGGCCAATGGAAAATATAGTTATATCTCTAATCACTAAGATGATTCTTGTATCTTATACAGTAGGTGCCATGGAAACATCCCCTATTTTGGGTATTTTCAATCACACTATCTTAGTGGGAGTGTATTTTAGTTCAAGTGCGACTAGAACTAGGAATTCCATTTAGTCTTAGTAAAGTTATCATTTAAATCTTTTTTTTTTTTTTTTGAATTATTTATATTCTTTTAACCTCAAATGTATGTGCAATATCTAAGGATAATTTTAACTTGTTTATTTGTAAACATTACGACCATGCAAGATTTACATGCTAAATTAAGAGGCAATCTTATTTTAGACTTTGTAATTGAAACAAGCTTTGAGGATGAGGTGTTATCCATCCAGAGATATATAAGTTTGAATTTTATCCATTACAAAGAAAGGAGAATTATGGAAATTAATGCAAGTAAAGAAAGTTCTACAACTATTCAATGAGTTTATGTGAATGTGTTATCACTTCCAATTTTTTGTGTTTCATTGAAGAATTTCCATTAAGTTGATGAATCTATATGGGGATATGTACATGTATTGTTTTTAGTGATTTGATTTTATGTTATGTTAGTAATAATTAGCTCTTTGGTTATAGATCATACTTATAACTTGTTAGTGATATTGGATATGATTAACAATTTGGTACTAACATCATCACTTATTATAATCTATGGATTATAATGCATTTGTTTCATTAGAATATTTATTGTGTTTGAATATGTTATGTACTTAAAAATAACACACATTAAACATTGTTTATGACACATGTTCATCCTAGGATAGTAATTCAATTTAGAAGGTTTTAATATTTTATTGGATCACAAAGGCCCTTCTTTTATGCCCTACATTTCCCTCTTTTTCTCCTTTTTTATTATTATATCCACCTTATTTTAGATCCATCCATCCATCACACGTATATTTTTGGATTAAGTGATATGCATTCCCAAATTTGAATCATCTGAGGTAAATAACCACTCTACTTACTGCTATTCCACCATGTGGTTACTTATAAAACTGAGACTTGCAAATCATGCTTTGGAGTGTATTTTCACCAATCCTATAACATGAGGGACCTTCCCATAAGAATATTTAGTGTGCATAAAACTTACATCAATAAATTCCTCCATATATTCTTCCAAAAATGATAGAATTTTTTATCCCTATCTGAAGTAATGATTTTTAGAACACCATGCAATCTAATAAAATCTTTGAAAAATAGATCTTCTACTCTAGTGACTTAATTGGTTTTATTGAGTGCTATAAAATAACCATCTTATAAAACCTATCTACAGTAAAAAAAATTGAATCATTACATTTATATGTGTTTGGCATCCCCAATACAAAATCCATTCTCAAATCAATCGATAGTCTGATTCCAATATTGGCATGTTCAACCCTATGTTTTGTGTATGGCATTTTGTCACTTTTCATTTCCTAAATCTTGACATATACCTTACTACATATGTTTTCATATTTGTCCAAAAATAATTATCTTTCACTAAAAATATTCTCTTATTTTTATTGAAGTGTTTTCCTAACCCACCACTATGAAGTTCTTTTATAATATTGTCTCTCATAGAGCCAAGAAGAATACATAGTTGCTTTATCTTACAAAGATAACCATCCTATGTAAGATAATTATCTTGAATAATACATGTCTCACATGTTAATGGATTCTTAAATTATTCAAAAAACTTTTCAAAATTAGGACTAGAATCATATAAGTATCTTATAGTTTTGAATCCAACTACTTCACTTATCATAGTAGTTAACAATGCCACAAACCCGTTCAGAGCATTTGCTACCTAATTTTGATTTTCTGACTTATGATTGAAAAAAAATATATCCCTAGAGAAAATAAAACCACTTTTCATGTATGTTATTTAACTTCTTTTTAGAATTCACATATCTTAAGGCCTCATGGTTTGTAAATAAAATAAACTTCTTAGGCGCCAAGTAATGCTTTTAATGTTGTAATGCTTGTACAATGGCATGCAATTAAACATCATATGTAGAATATTTATTCCTTATCTCATTTAAATTATAACTGTGATATTTTATTGGCCTTCCTTCATGACTCAATAATGCACCAATGCCCACATGTGAAGTATCACAACCCACCTTAAATACCTTGTTAAAATATAATGATGATAAAATAAGGGCCACTGACACCTTCTTCAACAATTAGAAACTTTCTATTTTTGTCCTTGTCCACACAAATTATTTTCACCTTGTGAATATGTAATTGGTGTATAAATACTACTAAAGCTCTTAATTAAGTTTTTGTAAAATATTTCTAGACCATGGAAAATTCTTACCTGTGATATAAATTTTGGGGTATGCCACTCAAAAATTGTCTTTATCTTTTTTGCATACATTCTTATACCACTTTCTAAAATGAATAATCCCCAAAATACCAAACTCTTTTTCATAAATTTTTACTTCTTAAAATTTTCATGAATATTTTCATTTATCAGTAGTTATAATACCATTCTCAAATGCCTTAAGTGATCTTCTTTACTCCTAACTAATATCAAAATAGACTACTACAAACTTATCAATAAAATCTCTTAACACAATGTTCATCATCATAATAAATGTTATGGGTGCTTTGAACAATTCAAATGACATCAAAAACCACTCATATATGCCATCCTTAGTCTTGAAAGTTTTCTTCCAATTATCTCTTTGTCACATTAAAATTTGATGGTATACACTTTGTAGATCAATCTTATTGAAGTATGCAGCTCTTTCAAGCACATCCATCATGTCATGTAGGTGATGTATAGGAAATATATGTTTTATGGTGTTCTTGTTTATTTCTTATTTTATACACACATCTTCCATGTTTCATACTTATTTATAGTTATCAATATAAGGGTTGTGCATAGACTTATGCTCTCCATCACTATGCCCTTTCTCACCAATTTAGTCACATGTTTATTCAAAATTGCATGTTCCATTGGGATCATATTGTAAGTTGCTTGATTAGGTAGCGCTAATCCTAGAATTAAATATATACAATTTTGAAGTTCTCTCTTTTATAGTAAACCATCTAATAACTAATAAATTATAACATCACTATAGTCCTTCAACACATTTATGACCTTTATTGGTATTTCCACTACCTTCACTTCTTCTTTATTTACCATAAGGTATAAAAATATTGTCATCTTAATTTTCATGGTAATTTATTTTTTGGATAGCATTATTTATACCTACCCTTATTATTTAAGAGGTAATATATTTACCTTTGATCCATCATTACAAAATGTATATGTGTTATTCTCTCTTTCATGGATTGCTTTCCTATCATATTTTCAGGTCTTCCAAACAACACATGATGTGCATCCATTGGGATAACATCACACCATATTTTATCCCTATAATACTTTCCTATGGAAAATTTGATTAAACATTGCTTATCAACAATAATTTCATTTCCTTTTTAAACCATGAAGTATAGTGAGGATAATGATGTTTTTCACATTGTAAATCTAGTTTCTCTACCATTTCTTTACAAACCATATTTTCACAAATTCCATAATTAATAATAAATTTACATGCCTTTCCTCTTAAACTGCACCTAATTTGGAAAATGTTTTTACACAACCATGATTCATATCTTTATTTATCTTACACATGTCCTTTACTTGTAATTGTAATTATTCTTCTCATTATAACTCCTCTTATACATCTACTGCAACTTATGGATTCTATTATTTTTTCCTTAGCCTCAACCATATTCAATCTTGGTTAATCCTCTTACCTCATTTATTTTTCATGATAATTAAGACACTCAAATTCTCCTTGTAATTATTTACCACATTTTTAGGAAACATAAGGTCTACATGGAGCATTCCAACCTCTAAAACCACCATAGCCTCTACCTCTCTGAAATATTATTCCTCTTTGTTAATTTTTGAAACCCTTGTCTAGGATCTTCTTTTTTATTCACCCCAGAAGATGATTATCCTCTTGTGAGATTAACCAAACCATCCCCTTACTATATATGATTGTCCTCTCTTTATCCTAGATAATTTCCTAAATTTTTTCTTTATTCTTCCACTTTCAAATCTAGTTAATAAACATATCCCATACTACTAATTCTATGCATATTTGATTCATATTGAATTAACAAATTTAAACCATTTACATACATTGCATACATATGTTCTCTATTCCATCATGCTTTGCTTGAATGGATAGATTGTTAGATTGATATATGGAGTCTTATACACTATTTATTTTGTCTCGAGTTGTGAAATATTTAGTATATGGTTTGTACATAATCCATAGGGAATAATTTATCTCTCAACTTCTTCTCCATCTTACTCCATGTCTTGATTTTCTCCTTACCATTCCTTTGTCTTACTTTCTATAAGTGACCCCACCATATCATTACATGATCCATCAATTTTATGCATGAAATTCTTAATTTACTCTCCACTACCATTTTTTTCCACTAAAAAAACTGATTTATGATATTCAATCAGTGTATCAACTCCTCTAGATTTAGACTACCGCTATATTCTAAAACATCCACCTTTGTTCCTTCATTATTTCCTTTTAACGCCCTAACCAACCTTTATTTAATTGAATGTGGATCTTCTTTATATTCCTCTTCTTGTTGAATTTTTTCTTCTTGATCTATTGTTTCCTTTGTGTCATCTTCTCTTTGTTTTTGTCTTTGATGTGTAATAATTGTGGTGACCTCTTCTACTTGCCTATGTAACTATTGCATATTCTTGTTTATCTATACATAGCCTCCTTGTCTTATTGCCATATTAATTAATTTTTTTTTTTCAAAATAATATTTGAAACTTAATAATAATTTACATAAAATATTACCTTGAATTTTATACCTCGAGCTGAACTTGCTATGATACCAGATGATGAATCTAAAAGTACAACAAATTCTTTAAAAAAAATTACACAAAAAATATTGAACAAGTGGAAAGCCAATTTTAATTATTAATTATTATTTAAATAAATATACAAGAATATTTAAATAAATATCAACTCATAGATAGATTTTTCATGTACAAATAAAAAAACTTATAAAAATAAAAAGCTACATAAAGTTAATTGAATTTGTTGTTTTTAGTTGTTGCTATGTAATTTTAAATGGTCGTAATAATTTTCCCTTATTCTCTACATGTCTAAATAAATCCAAAGGGTGACTTGAAACTCAAGTTCATGCCCAATTACAAAAATATTAAAATAGAAAATTTTAAAAATACAAAAAAATAAATTAAAGTACAATTTTTGGCCTCTAGATTATTGATTTCAGCCACAAAAATTATTGAGATAATTGTTAAGTGGATAATGAGGTTTATATATATATATATATATATATATATATATATTAAATTTAAAAATCAACTAGAATGGGTTCCTGGATAAAAATTAATGGCCTCCAAAAGGTACAATTCCACATCAAACATCCATTTAATCATCACATGGTAGTTTCAACTTTAATGTTGACATCTATTTGACCATCACTTAAATTTTTTTTTTGCTTTGAGAACTCAATAAAATAATAGTAATATCATGTCCGTATAGGGGATTTTGTAGATCCCCCCCCCCCCACCACCACCTTGTTTGGAAAATATTTTTACAAGATTGACACATTGGTGAAGTTACATTGATGACTATTGTCACTAGTTAATGTGAAATTTTTGAACTATGTGTTGGATTTGTTAATAAATGTGGTATATGTAAAATCTAATATAATAAACTTGAGGTTTATATTTATCAACTATTTTAAGATAGATGTTTTTAATATATTTTTACTAGTTAGTAAAATAGAAACATTTTTGAAATGCTAAAGTGGCTTGCATATGCACATATATATATATATATATATATATATATATATATATATATATATATATATATATATGAGTTGAGTCATAACATATATATAGAGATTAACTTATAAATTTAAATATAATTAACTTTATACTATTTAAAAACCAAAAATTTAATTTTTTATTGATAACCACTTTTGACTTGAGCTATGAACTAAATCTGGGACACAAGGTGTCTAGTCTTCTGGAACCACTAAATCAACATAAACGTCCACCACCAACCACTGAAATCATAAAGTCAACTCAAATGGACACATTCAAAATATAAACACCCAATGAGATTCAAAATTTAGTGGGGTTGGGTACAACCAACCCATTTATATCTCTTCAATAATAATAAATTAAATATTACTTATCAATGAAATACTAAAAATATAAATATATTTTTTATCAATAAAATAGAAACATCCTTTAAATTAAATAAACTAGAAACTAAATTCTAAACTTAAAATATTTATATATTATTTTAATTTTTTTTGTAATTTGTTTTGATTTTTGATTTTCTTACAAATGTAATTTTTAAGTTTTCTTGAATCTTTTTTTAGTGTTATCAAATTATGCGGATTGAAACTCATTTCAAAAAAAAAATTATATAAAAGGCTAAACTTGTAATCAAATTTTAAAAAATTACATGATAAACAATTAATAAGTTCAAAGCCACTCCTATTCAACAATTCAGCTATTTTTCTCTATATCTTTCTTCCAAAGAAAGACTTCTCCATAATGTGTAAAACCTTTTTTTTGTTATAAATTTCGTAATTGTTTTCATTATTATAGTTATTTTTTTAATAATTAGTATTTATAATATTATCTTAATATGTACATCAAATTTTGATGAAAAAATGATAATCATATAATTTTTAGATTGTCACCTAATGTTTTTGCAACATGTAATGTTGAATGTCAAATTATAGCACTGCATGAAAGGAATATGAAGGGTTATTTTTAAAAATTAATTATAGTTGTATCCCAAGAATTTTTGTGTTTAATTATAGTTTTGGTTGAATTTTGTGTTAATTTATATGTATTTCTGTTGGAAAATTTTGAGTTAAAGTTGTACTTATAAGCAATAGAGTTACTTTAAATATTTTTTAAATTATTTACTAAATATAAATAGAGAGATTTAATTAATGTTAATGAAAATAAAATATTTTATAGGTCATTTTTTATCTCCTGAATAGATACACCTCAGTTCTTAACACAAAGCCAAAAACTATGATCAATTAGACAAAAAGTATACGTTTATAATATACAAAATATGAATAAAATGAAAAGATAGAAGTCTTGCTACCCAATATCTTTTAAAGTTTGAAGAGATCCTTTTGTTAAATTACTGTGAAGGGTGTTCTTATATCAATATGATTGAAGATACATACTCTTCTTATATAACTCAATAACGTAAAGAGTGATCCTGATCGAATGGTTTATATGGTATTTTACCTAATTTACATTATATTTTTATTATGGTAATGACTCATTTACACCTCTATCTCAAACATCTTAAGTTTTTTAATACACCTTAAAAATTATATTTAATTTTAGGTTATTGAGTAAATAAGTTAATATCTTAAGGATTAAGAATAATAGATAAATATTAAAGATCATATATTTTAATTTGAGTTTTGACTTTAAATTTATATTTATAGTAAAGTTTTGGGTAACTTGAAGTGAGTAATACCAAAGATTAATGTTAAAGTTTATATTATACATTCATATAAATATGCCTATCTTAAATAATAATTATGAACATGTAAGACACAATAAATAATGCTCAATTAATTATTTAATCAAACATGTAAAGAAAAAGGGGGAGTAAAAGCCTCTTATCTTGTTTGTACATATTGATGTTAAATTTATTACCATGATATGAACTTGAAAATATGAATCTAAAGATGTCCAACATGTCACCTCAAAATATGAAAATGAATATAGAAAGTTGTTAGGACCCTTTGTATGGTATTCACAAGTCTGCATAATATGATTATAATCTCCAAATTTACTCACCTTTTTGTCATATTGTATGCAAAGGAACCCTATTTCATCATAAAAGTGGTTTTTATTTGTCCTCTTTGGTAGTTTGGACCTCATGATACATATATAATATAAGAGTGGAAATGTAGATTTCACATTCTGTGATGCCTTCTACGATCTCCTCAATGAAAGGGGTTAGGAATGGCTCATTGTCATAAGCCTCTTTAAGTGCATGTAAGCCCACACATATTTTTAAGAACCCATTGTTATTGATAATAATGACTATAGGTCTAACCCTCTCTAGCTACATATATAACTCTTTCTTCAATTATTCTATCAATTCCCTCCTTCATTTTAGTGAATAAATTAAGATTTATCTTGTAAGGCCTCTTTTTGACTGGCTTTTTGCCTTCATACAAATTATTCCTCATTTTTTTTAAGGATTAATGTACACCCTTCATCTCTTTATATCCCTTTGGAAAAAAATAATGAAATTATTTAAGGATCTCAATTATTCATGTTAATTCTTCATCTGACTAGTAATCACTTATTGTGTCAATCTTAGGCTTGGCCTCCATCCCAATGTTTACCTATCTAGTACATAAATTTTTGTCATAATACTTATTTTTTTCACTTTGTACATTTAGGACTCCTCTCCCCCTATTTAAGTATCAAAATTAAGGTGGTCTATGTCCTCATTTTTCCCCTTATCTTCTAATTATAAAATGTCTTTCTCTTTATTTGACTACATATCATTTCCACATCCCAAAAATTTTGTTACTCTCTTCAGTGCATTCACTACTTATATCATCTTTAATCAACTAGGCAGTGTGAAATGTTTGTCCTTGTACATTTCCTTAACCCATTCCTATATGAGCACATTATCTTGAATTATATCCTTACATATTTTTAAATGCACTACAACATTTTTACCATTTAAATTCACCTTCCAAATTCCCATTTAAGTCACTTAAGTTTTTGTTTTTAAATTTATAAAAGTAAAGTTATATTTAAAATCACATGTGGGGGACAAAATTAGGGGATGGTGTAAGGGTGTCTCTAACAAGTGACTTTAGTAGGTGATGTTAGCAGGTGATGTTTGTTGAGGGTGACATTAGAGTGTCTCAGTGTAGGACAATATGGTGTCTTTGACTAGTAACATTGAGGTTTCCCTAATGGTGACATTGGGGTGTCACCTTATTGTCATCATTAAGTTGTGACATTAGGGTGTCACTAAATGTGATTTTATTATTGTCTTTAAAGTGACTTTAGTATATTACTTAAGTTCTTATTTTCTAAAGTCAAATATTAAGTTATAAAAAATACTAAATTACTATATTTGGATAGAAAAATTATCATTGAGAAACCCAAGGCATCATTTTATTGAGTATTTATAATGAATTGAGGAAACTAGAGCATCATTTTGAGAAAACTAAGACATCATTTTGAGAAAACCAAGGCATCATTTTTTAAGTATCTATGGTGAATTGGGTATTTGTTAAATTAGGAATTCAAGGCTTATTAAGGGTGAATTGGATTTTTTTGTAATAAATAGAGGGTGAATTTGATTCCTTTTGCATGAAATTAAGAGAAAATTGGGCATGGGGAATTTCAAATGTTCACTTTAGAAACCCCATCTTTTCCAAGTATATTAGCATATAAATAATTTCATTACATGTTTTGTAATTATTCATTATTGAATCAGATAAAAATAAATATGCATTTCATTAAATAGCCACTCATTCTATTTGTGGTAGATTAAATTATTGATACTTGATATTATTAAACTTTTTCAAATTGTAGACACATAATTTTGGTACAAGTTTTATTATGAAAATGTTTTTAGTATAGATAGTGCATATGGATTGTTGCTTTTGTTTTTATGCTCATATTGGCTCTTTTTGTGTCCCCCTCTCTCTTCTTTGTATGGTATTATCTCTCTCTCTCTCTCTCTCTCTCTCTCTATATATATATATATATATATATATATATATATATATATATATATATATATATATATATGTAAATTATTTTTCTTAGAGGCCTCCTATTTATCTTTCCATTCACATTCTTCTCATTTTCCTGCTAGGATGGATTGTTCTATCTTTTAAAATGTTCCTTAAGCCACTATGGTATGTATATATAAAATATTTAATTCTTCATGGTCCTATGAAGAGAAAAGTTGTTTAGTATTTTTTTTATATTTGTCTTGGTGATGGGCATAGAAGAATTTATTTCATAGATCTACCTAGTATGTCTTTATTTGAAAAAATGGCTGACATAGGAAGTCAAAGTTCTTTCAAAAATCAAGCATCTAGATATATCTATATATGGGCATAAGCTATATAGAGTATGCCCTAGTTCCTGACTATAATGATGCAATATATACTATATATGTAACCTAATGATATGATTGATTAATATCACATATAAAATCCCACCCCTCTCTCTACTCTCCATGTAATAGATAAATAGATGGACGACTACCCTCTCTTCCTTTCCCAACTAACATATCTATAGAGAGGGGCCAATGAAAATATACATATAGAGAGAGGGGATATTTGGTAGCCTTTTGAATCTGTCCCCTTTTATTTTATGGGTCCTTCTTCCCTATTGTACTCTTCTTTGATGTTTGGACCCATAATATCACTTATTTCTTATTTCTTGGTCATATTTTGTGTGCTATTTAGTTCCTAATTCAAACTATGGACATTTATATATAAAAATAATCTTGATGTATTTTAATAAAATGAATCAAAGAGGATTTTAATGGAATCAAAGTCAACACACACCTCATATTACTAGATCTATGCTCAATACCTGTATGAATAGTTTTAATCATATCTTGTACTAAAATGAGATATGTGAATGCCATATATTAGCATTGAACTTGGAGAGAGAATGTGTAGTTTATTCTCTCACACTTCCATTCCAAATGCACACATAACTACATGGGGCCTAATTCTAGCATATTGGATATGTAGCTATAACTCCTCTGAGGTTTCCCAACCCAACTACTATTTACTTTATATTTTGTATGTGTTTTATGGAAAATAAGGTTAAGGAAGAAAATAATATCAAATTCAATAGATTCTACCCCAAAAATAGAAATGTATGTACATGTAATGATGTCATTTGATGGTGTACAATTGTATAAAAAATAAATGAATTTAAAGCTATTGAACTACACATTAGTGATAGGAGACATACTTGGTGGTAAAAATAAGGATTACTTAGTGATCTCACCAAACATTACCAAATTATATTCAATGGTCAAATAATAGGAAGCAAATTTGTATTATCACAGTTAAATTGTCATATTTCACACAATGTTCTAAAATGTCCTATGTATCATAAATCTAAATTTAAAATCTAAGGATTCTGCTAAGGTGTGGTTTTCTACCACTATTTTACTCTTTCAATTTTCCATTTACTTGTGAGGTCATTTCAATTAAGTTATTTTTTTATTTATGGCCACTAGGGTAGATTTATTGTTTTACATTATTAGATGGTAAATCTCTCTTATGCACTTAGTTTTATTTTTTATTCATGGTTTTGCACTAAAAATATAAAACATTTGGTGAATCTATTATTTATTTAAATTATCACACCTTCTAGGTTTTCTTATTAGGGTTGCATGGTTGTTTAATACTTTGTAGATTTGTCTCTTATTCTACATGTCTTTTTATCAAACCTTAGTTTCCTTTTCACCTCCTTTTGTTTTTGGATTACATCCACCTTTAAGAAAGGGGTCTTACACATTGTGCCTTGAATGCATATATATTTATATGTTTCCTTGAGTTTGATCCCTCCATATTTTCTTAATACAAACCCTCTTTGCTACTTGTGCCTTGTTACTAGGCTTTTATTTTCTTGAATCATGATGACTTTGTAAAAATTTGGCTTTATCTTTATTTAGTGGTTCATGCCTAGAATTATGTTTCTTCTCCTACCTCTTTGGTAGATCATATTTTAATTCTATGTTCATTTATCAAAAGGAATGTGGGTATTTCTCTTTTACTTATTTATAAGCTTGATTACATTATTGTTATACAAATGCTTATAATTATTTCCATGTTTTTTTCCTAGTGTTTATCATATAATACTAGCTTATGGAATGAGACATTATAAGGTTGATTTCAATGCTTTATGTGATGATACCATATCACTTGATAACTTTTCATTATCTCCTCCTAGTGATGGTCCTTGTATTGTTGATTGTATGATGATTCACTATGATATCAATGTTGTAACAACACAAAGGTGTGGGGCATGTCATGTCATTATCCCTCCTCATAATTCTCAAGATGAGGTAAATAAAAATAACCTTCTTCAATCCTATAATATTTCTCCCATCCTTATAGGATTTGAATTTAAGAACCCAAGCCTTATGACCTAGTGGACCAATTACAAAAAATACACAAACAAAAAATTCTATCATAAAGTTTCTTATAATCAATTTTTTATAAAGACAATTTATGTGATGCTACTATAACAACCAAAATTGAGCACATTTAATTTTATTTTCTTATCAAAAATTTAAAAAATAGTGAACATGTCATCTCCTTTGATCTATAGGATTTAACCCTTTGAGACATTATTGATCAATATATATAGATACTGAAATCTGATTTATATATATTACCTTAGTATTTTACACTTGGCAAATACCTATCATATATGTACCTTTCATTTCTAGATTCCCATAGCTGAGAGTCTCACCTTCACTATCTTTTTTTGCCTAATTACTTATCTCTTAGTCTGGCCATTTTTATTATAAAAACTAGGCCTTTTATACTATGCAAAAAGATCTAAATGTGATTATTATCCTTCACTACCAATTTTGGACATGTACCTTTTTCTAGCTTCTTGGACACTTACATCCCATGTGGACACATGCATCAACACAAATCTCCATTTTCCTAGAAAGTGTCAAGTGACAAAAGTCATCCAATTTACAAAATAAATTATCTAAAAGGTCAACCTAAGTGATTTAATGTGAGATATTTCCAAAGGGGATTGGTATATATTTCCAAAGGGGATTGGTATATATTGAGAATAACTCAATCAACCCTCAGTCATTCATTACCTAGAAATCACGTACAACTCACAAGGTAATATATTGAGAATAACTCAATCAAGCATTCAAGTGAGAAAATTTTCCCTATTTATCCATATTTCCATATTAGTCATAGGAGCAGTCTTCCTATAGGTTTGAAGCATTTAAAAGTAGCCTATGAGTCATATTTTCCAAGTTACAAGATAAGTCACTGCATGTCCTTGCTTATCACACATTGCACCCTTATGCACATACAAGCTAACATGTAGAGGATAACCACATTAGTCTGAGGCCTTCTTCAAAGTATTAGATATGTAGGAAACACCCATTGACAAAGATGTCTTTAGGGTCAACTTGACACTATGAGCCCACTAACCCATTTTTCCCATAGTCACTCCAAGTGTGAAGAGATAGGATTTGATAATTTGATAAAGAGTGATAACCCATGCATGCATTCTAAATATATCATAATAAAGGTGAAAAAAAAATATAAGTCTCCAATTAGTCGCATCCAAATCTAGTTAGTATTTTGTACATGAAACCTATGGTAGAGTAAGATACCTATGTTGACATAACTATCCATATCTGATGCAAGCATCCAAAGCCACACAAAGGATATTCCTAGAATATGAAGATTACTATAGGATCATCTCCCTATCCACTTATATTATATTCCATCCTAGACATGCATGCACATAATAATCCAATGAAGTATAATTTACTTCTAATTTATTAAAATATCTATCAATAATTATACTTTACTATTTTTATCAATCTTAGTTATATAAATCAAGAATATTGTTTGTCTAAGCTTTCTATAAACTAGTCTACTTATTAGGTTAGTTCACCACCCTTATGTAAAATTTAATCTAAAATTATTAACCATAGATACCACACATATCTCACATTTAGGGTTAAACACTTGGTGAAACTAATCTCTATATCACTTTATACAAGACTAGTTTGACCTAGGGTTTCCAACCTCCTAGGGTTTCATCTTGTTTCAATTGATTTTTTAGATTTGAAACTTTACCCTAGGGTTTTACACTCATCTCGTTACATGGGTTTCATATGCATACACTTGTAATTTATTCTTCCTTGATTAGTACATTTTAGCTTTCAAACAAATTCATTTTAAAATTCCCCTAAGGTATTTTCTATTCAAGTTGGTATACTCAAAAACCTCTTTTCATTCACCCAAATTCTTTGTGGATTTTTATATTTTTTACTAATTACTATTTTTATTAAATATTGACATACAAAGTAAATGGTGTACCTATTTTATAATTAAATTATGGGTGTCATCAAAAGTCACATTGTATTCTCTTAGTTCTCTGAAATCATTTTTTTAATCATAATTACGAATTCTTTATTGGGAATATGCTAGGATTTTGCTTGTGAAACATTCCACATTGTTTGGCTCATTTATGATTCATAAAAACTCAATTTTAAAATTATTTAAAGTTCTTTCATGTTTCTATTGGTATAATAATAAACCTCTTTTTGTTTTTCAAAATTATGTATGGAAATTTTAGAATATTCAGTTTACTATTTTTAGTAAATATTGATATACAATGCGTAAGGAATACCTATTTTTCCTATTTTTGGGGTTTTTTATATTTTTTTGTATTTTATGAAAAAAAATCTTGTATTTTCAAAATACCCAACCAATATTCTAAAATTTCTATATCCTTATTGTGCAAAATCTTACTAAATTTCTTTGAGGTTTTCAACCTTCTAGGGTTTTAAATTGTAGTAATTATTCGATGTTGATTTTCCCTATCATGTTGGAATGTTATCATTTGTATGTCTCTTCTTTATTATTCTCATATTAGTATTTTAAACATTTAAAATGGATAAAAAGGAACCTCTTCCTCTTCCTAACCCTATTGAGGGTCATAGCTACCATTCATCTAACCAGGGCCATGTTATCACTCTTCTAAGGGTAAGGTGGCCCATCTTATGGTTTCATATGAAGGTAATAAATATTTCCTTCCCCAAACCTTTCCATCTCCCACATATCATTTAAATTATGTGTGTATACATATTTAGTCTAAAGTACCTAGGTTTTGTGCTTATGAAGTCCTCAAAGATCAAAACATCACTTTGAGAAAGTTAATAAAAGAGTTACAAAAGCAAAATCAGCATTTTAGTTTAAAGATAACATCATTATAAAACTAGATTACATACCTCTAGAATCCAAAATATGCTAGTGTTAATCATATGTTTGCATCTTCATCTATCAATATTATACCTAACAAGGTTTCATTTCCAAATGAAAATCTACAAAAAATTAGATCTAAAACAAGTTATTTAAATATTATACCAAAGGACAATAAGATCCTAAGTTAAATATTAAGATAAATACTTTGAAATAAATTTATTTAATTACCTCCTCTTCTACCTATAAGGAGATCAAAATACTATTGTGCATATCATAAAATACATGGACATCATACATATTATTTTTTTCATTAAAAAAATAAAATACAAAAGATAAATGATAGTGGTAATCATATCATTGATACATCAATCAAGTAAACCACTCACATTATGAGTACATCTCCTAAATCATACCTCATCCATAAAATCCACTGATAAACTCAAAGTGAAGTTCAAAATATGAATACTAAATCTTTCAAAACTTATCAAATTCTCAAAAAAAACTCAAAAGAACTTGAAAAATGTTTTGGCAAAAATGTTCTCGATTGTTTGGTTGGATTGGAATGATCAAAAGACTTATTACTTCCATTTACCAATTAAACTAGTTTTTATTTTTTACATTATATGTCGTAAATTGTCGAGATTTATTCTTTGCATGATTTCATAATTAAAAAAATCAAAAAACTGAATTAAAACATGCAAGCAAATGACAAATTACCATCTGACATTGTTAACGGAGTTCAGCATATTTTGCCTACATCTCCGGGTCCACCCAATAGTGAGGACCATTTCTATTAAATTTGCACAACAAATGACTTACAAATTATTTAGAAATTTTCCACAACTTTCCTTAGGCCTGATCTCTATCCAAGAATTCCACCTTCACTGATAAACTCAAGCTTGATCACACAGAATCCTCTCTCGGTCTTCAATCCCTTCTGAATGTGCTTTGGTCCCTTCACTTAATGTATTGGTATATCCAAATAATAATAAAATACTTCTCTTTTTAATAAAAAACATAACTAAAAATGTTTACCCTCTATGTATAAGGTTGGATATTGAAGAAAATCCCATTTGGTAGCTATCTCTAAGCTTAAAACAAATTCTCAGCCTCTTAAAATACAAATACACAGTTTAGAACTTGATTAATTCAAATGCAAATTCATGCCTTTATACTTAGTTTGAAGCCTATGATGTAGTGGCTAAGCCTCCTATCTTTTTGCCACAAGGTGAGGGGTTCAAAACTGGCCGCCCACCTTTCTAGGTGCTTTGACTGAGTTTGAATTTGTCTTCCCTCCTTGTTGGTGCCTTTGAAACTATTTTCCTCCACCTTTGGCGCATTTGAATTCTTCTCTCTTCCTTTTTGTTTGGCATGTGGGCTTAAAATAGAAAAGTTGTTGAGATTTTCAAATGGCAAGGGCTTGGGCACCAAATTTAGCTACCACCCATGCTTATTCAAATGCCTAATAATGAGGGATGCTTTGGTGGAGTGTTTGTGGCATGGACGTTTGGCCTATATACATTGAAAATGTCAAATATCCTGTGTATAAAAAAATACATAACCAAAATTTTTTTGCCCCCTCATTATTTGCCATGTGTCAAATGGCTATTGACCCACTTAGATTTTCAATAGTGCCATGTGTCGACCTCTGATAGGTCCAAATGTTGGTATGTTCTTGAATCACGTGCCAAATGTCACAAGTGATTTTTTCTGACAAATCTTCAAATGACCATATCTTGAGCATCCAGATTCCATTTTGCTAACCACAAAAAGTGTCAAAAAGTTCTCAATGAGCTCTACAGTGTGTCAGCACTGAAACTCTAACTTGAAACTTTTTTCAGAGCCAAATTTCTAATCACACCTCCCCAATGGAGGGCTTTTGGTCTCCAAAAGTCCAATATCCCCTAAAATCTTATAACTAGTCTACTATATCAATAAAAACAAAACCCAATCATAGCAAGAGGTGTAAACAATTACATTAAAATGAATCAAATTGTAAAATTGTCTAATCCAAAGGCATGAGTAAGTGAATTTGTAACTGCAAAAGTGATTACAACATACCAACACTGCCTGCCCAAATGTCACATCTTGTAAAGCAATGAATTGCCAAAAACTGAAACAACTCCTAATGTAACTGCAAGACAAGATTATAATGCCGAAAACATACAATAGATGCTGTGGACATGTTGCAATACAATGCCCTAGTATGGGACTTATATTCTAAGCAAATGTAAACAACCAAAAGTGTATGTTGCCTAACATCTAAACATGCCTAAAGGGTCTTAAACATGTATCTATACATCCATGTGCCAAAGATACATTCAAAATAGCAGTCAAATAAGTGTTGCAAGGAATCAACTCAACCTACAACATGATTTTTGCTATTATCTCCAACTGATCAAATGAGTTCAAGTCCTCTAGACAACTCACATGGCATAAATAGGAGATTCAAAAACTTAGAGTTATCAAAAAGTGAGATTTGAAAAACTTCATATGGTAAACCTATCTTGAAGTGTTCCCACCAAATCTAATCTACATCTATCAAAGCTTGTTCATTCCCTTAGGTGAATTCTTAACCATGCTTTGCAAAAATAATGTAGTGATAATCCACTTAACCATTTCTTTCTTCCTAGTGAAATTGATTGTCTTAGTGGATTCCTTATCAATTGCATATTGTTGACTTAACCTCTTAAATGGATTTTCACTTGTAGGTTTTGCCTTATCTTGGGTTATATTGTCAACTACATTATGGATTGAATTAGCTTCATTAACCTTAGTGAGAGGTTTGTAAATCATCTTAGTTATAACATTACTTGAATGTGAAGATGCATGAAGCTTAAAACATCTATCAATCCTATGTCCACTCACTTTATAATGAGTACAAACATCCTTCTTAGGTGAGGGTCCCCTTTTGCCAATTCCCAATTTAACATGAAAATGGTCTTTCAAACAAGCAATCTACTTCAATAAAGCATTTCATTTCCAACAAATCTTAGCACTATGGTTATTCATCCCACAAAAAGTGTATGGAAATGATTGCATTATCTTCTATCCATTATATCCAAACTTCTTAAAAGTATCAATTGGATCAAAAGATTTAGTGTAAGAATTAGGAGGTGGAATCTCAATACCTCTTTTACCTTTACACCTTTGAACTAGTGTCCTAGAACCTTTGTTATTGGAAGATCATCTTCCTTTAGCCATGGAAGAAACTTCTCCATCATCCACCTGCACACTAGTATAACCCAAACCTGCATGAAGACGTCTATGCTCAACCTAAATTGTGTTAGATATAACTTGGCTATCTCTACCAAGTCCTTATCCATTATAACCCATTTTAAACAACAATTTAGATCTTATGCCCTTAGTGTATCTTTCAAAATCACCAAAAACAATATTACTAGAATCTGAATCTGAAATAGTAGAAGAAGATGAAGATTCATGTGGTGAAAAACTTACACTGCACTCAGCCATAGTTTCTACATCTGAAGTTGAAGGCTTTACCTTTTCACACTCACCACATTGCAATCTAATCAAGAGCTCATCCTTGTATTCAAGCTCCAATTTCAAACTTGCAATTTGCTCTTCAAGGGAATAGAGCTTGCATCTTAGGAATGCATTCTCATCCTGAATCTAGTTTTTGGTGCTTTCAAGCTCTTCCATCTTGGCTTCATGTGACAAATTTTCCATGGTTTTTTGCAAACACACTGATTCCACAACTGCACACTACAATCTAATCAAGTGATATGGATAACTAACAAACTGAAAGCAACTGTCAAAACTTCAATTAGAAGCTAACCTGGCATTCTAACTATTTTGATACAAACTTGATCCATAAACTTCACTGATAAACTCAAAGTGAAGTTCAAAATACAAATACTAAATTTCTCAAAACTTATCAAATTCTCAAAAAAAACTCAAAAGAACTTGAAAAATGTTTTGGCAAAAATGTTCTCGGTTGTTTGGTTGGATTGGAATGATCAAAAGACTTGTTACTTCCATTTACCAATTAAACTAGTTTTTATTTTTTACATTATATGTCGTAAATTGTCAAGATTTATTCTTTGCATGATTTCATAATTAAAAAAATCAGAAAATTGAAATAAAACATACAAGCAAATGACAAATTACCATTTGACATTGTTAACGAAGTTTGGCATATTTTGCCTACATATCTGGGTCCACCCAATAGTGAGGACCGTTTCTATTAAATTTGTGCAACAATTGGCTTACAAATTATTTGGAAATGTTACACAACTTTTCTCAAGCCTGATCTCTGTCCAAGAATTCCACCTTCACTGATAAACTCAAGCTCGGTCACATAGAATCCTTCCTCGGTCTTCAATCCCTTCTGAATGTGCTTTGGTCCCTTCACTTAATCCATTGGTCTATCCAAATAATAATAAAATACTTCTCTTTTTAATTACAAAATATAATAAAAAAGGCTTGCCCTCTATGTATAAGGTCCAATATTAAAGAAAATCTCATTTGGTAGCTATCTCCAAGCTTAAAACAAACTCTCAGCCTCTTAAAATACAAATACACAGTCTAGAACTTGATTAATTCAAATGCAAATTTGTGCCTTTATACTCAGTTTGAAGCTTGTGACGTAGTGGCTAAGCCTCCTATCTTTTTGCCACAAGGTGAGGGGTTTAAAACTAGCCACCCACCTTTTTAGCTGCTTTGACTGAGTTTGAATTTGTCTTCCCTCCTTGTTGGTGCCTTGGAAACTGTTTTCCTCCACCTTTGCTGCATTTGAATTCTTTTCTCTTCCTTTTTGTTTGGCATGCGGGCTTAAAATAATAATGTTGTTGAGATTTTAAAATGGCAAGGGCTTGGGTGCCAAATTTGGCCACCGCCCATGCTTAGTCAAATGCCTAATAATGAGGGATGCTTTGGTGGAGTGTTTGTGGCATGGAGGTTTGGCCTATATACATTGAAAATGTCAAATATCATGTGTATAAAAAAATACTTAACCAAATTTTTTTTGCCCACTCATTATTTGCCATGTGTCAAATGGCTATTGGCCCACTTAGATTTTCAATAGTGCCATGTGTTGACCTCTAATAGGTCCAAATGTTGGTACATTCTTGAATCACGTGCCAAATGTCACAAGTGATTTTTTTTTACAAATCTTCAAATGACCATATCTTGAGCATCCGAATTCCATTCTATGAACCATAAAAAGCATAAAAAAGATCTCAATGAGCTATACCATGTGTCACCACTAAAACTCTTACTTGAAACCTTTTTCAAAACCAAATTTCTGATCACACCTCCCCAATAGAGGGCTTTTGGTCTCTAAAAGTCCAATATCCCCTGAAATCTTATAACTAGTCTACTGCATCAATAAAAATAGAACCCAATCATAGCAAGAGGTATAAAAAATTGCATTAAAATGAATCAAATTGTAAAATTTCCTAATCCAAAGGCATGAGTAAGTGAATCTACAACTGCAAAAGTGACTACAACATACCAACACTGCTTTCCCAAATGTCACATCTTGTAAAGCGGTGAATTGCCAAAAATTGAAACAACTCCCAATGTAACTACAAGATAAGATTATAATGCTGAAAACATACAATATGTTGTGGACATGTTGCAATACAATGCCCTAGTATGGGACTTATATGCTAAGCAAATGCAAACAACCAAAAGTGTATGTTTCCTAACATCTAAACATGCCCAAAGGGTCTTAAACATGCATCTATACATCCATGTGCCAAAGATACATTCAAAATAGCAATCAAATAAGTGTTGCAAGGAATCAACTCAACCTACAACATGCTTTTTGCTATTATCTCCAACTGATCAAATGAGTTCAAGTCCTCTAGACAACTCACACGGCATAAAATAGGAGATTCAAAAACTTAGAGTTATCAAAAAGTGAGATTTGAAAAACTTCATATGGTAAACCTATCTTGAAGTGTTCCCACCAACTCTAATCTACATCTATCAAAGCTTGTTCATTCCCTTAGGTGAATTCTTAACCATGCTTTACAAAAATAATGTAGTGATAATCCACTTAACCATTTCTTTCTTCCTAGTGAAATTGATTGTCTTAGTGGATTCCTTATCAATTGCATATTGTTGACTTAACCTCTTAAATGGATTTTCACTTGTAGGTTTTGCCTTATCCTAGGTTGTATTGTCAACTGCATTATGGATTGAATTAGCTTCATTAACCTTAGTGAGAGGTTTGTAAATCATCTTAGTTATAACATTACTTGAATGTGAAGATGCATGAAGCTTAAAACATCTATCAATCCTATGTCCACTCACTTTACAATGAGTACAAACATCCTTCTTAGGTGAGGGTCCCCTTTTGCCAATTCCCAATTTAACATGAAAATAGTCTTTCAAACATGCAATATACTTCAATAAAGCATTTCGTTTTCAACAAATCTTAGCACTATGGTTATTCATCCCACAAAAAGAGCATGGAAATGATTGCATTATCTTCTATCCATTATATCCAAACTTCTTTAAAGTATCAATTGGATTAAAATATTTAGTGTAAGAATCAAGAGGTGGAATCTCAATACCTCTTTTACCTTCACACCTTTGAACTAGTGGCCTAGAACCTTCACTATTGGAAGATCATATTCCTTTAGCCATGGAAGAAACTTCTCCATCATCCACCTGGACACTAGTATAACCCAAACTTGCATGAAGAGGTCTATGCTCAACCTGAATTGGGTTAGATATACCTTGGCTATCTCTACCAAGTCTTCCTCCATTATAACCCATTTTAAACAATAATTTAGATCATATGCCCTTAGTGTATCTTTCAAAATCACCAAAAACAATATTACTAGAATCTAAATCTGAAATAGTAGAAGAAGATGGAGATTCCTGTGGTGAAAAACTTACACTGTACTCAATCATAGTTTATGCATCTAAAGTTGAAGGCTCTACCTTTTCACACTCACCATATTTCAATCTAATCAAGAGCTCATCCTTGGATTCAAGCTCCAATTTCAAACTTACAATTTGCTCTTCAAGGGAATAGAGCTTACATCTCATGAATGCATTCTCATCCTGAATCTGGCTGTTGATGCTTTCAAGCTCTTCTATCTTGGCTTTATGTGACAACTTTACCATGGTTTTCTGCAAACACGCTGATTCCACAACTGGACACTACAATCTAATCAAGTGATATGGATAACCAACAAATTGAAAGCAACTATCAAAACTTCAATTAGAAGCTAACCTAGTATTCTAACCACTTTGATACTAACTTGATCCGTAAACTCCACTGATAAAATCAAAGTGAAGTTCAAAATATGAATATTAAATTTCTCAAAACTTATCAAATTCTCAAAAAAAACTCAAAAGAACTTGAAAAATGTTTTGGCAAAAATCTTCTCGATTGTTTGGTTGGATTGGAATGATCAAAAGACTTTTTACTTCCATTTACCAATTAAACTAGTTTTTGGTTTTTACATTAAAAGTCATAAATTGTCAAGATTTATTCTTTGCATTATTTCATAATTAAAAAAATTAGAAAACTAAATTAAAACATGCAAGCAAATGACAAATTACCATCTGACATTGTTAACGGAGTTTGGCATATTTTGCCTACATCTTTGGGTCCACCCAATAGTGAGGACCGTTTCTATTAAATTTGTGCAACAAATGGCTTACAAATTATTTGGAAATGTTGCAAAACTTTATTCAAGCCTAATCTCTATCCAAGAATTCCACCTTCACTGATAAACTCAAGCTCGGTCACACAAAATCCTTCTTCAGTATTCAATCCCTTCTGAATGTGCTTTGGTCCCTTCACTTAATCCATTGGTATATCCAAATAATAATAAAATACTTCTATTTTTAATTACAAAACATAACTAAGGAGGCTTACCCTCTCTATATAAGGTTAGATATTGAAGAAAATCCCATTTGGTAGCTACCTCCAAGTTTAAAACAAACTCTTGGCCTCTTAAAATAAAAATACACAGTGCAAAACTTGATTAATTCAAATGCAAATTCGTGCCTTTATACTCAATTTGAAGCCTGTGATGTAGTGGCTAAGCCTCCTATCTTTTTGCCACAAGGTGAGGGGTTCAAAACTAGCTGCCCACCTTTCTAGGTGCTTTGATTGAGTTTGAATTTGTCTTCCCTCCTTGTTGGCGCCTTGGAAACCATTTTTCTCCACCTTTGGCGCATTTGAATTCTTCTCTCTTCCTTTTTGTTTGGCATGCTGGCTTAAAATATCAAAGTTGTTGAGATTTTAAAATGGCAAGGGCTTGGGCACCAAATTGCACTGACACCCATGCTTAGTCAAATGCCTAATAATGAGGGATGCTTTGGTGGAGTGTTTGTGGCATGGAGGTTTGGCCTATATACATTGAAAATGTCAAATATCATGTGTATAAAAAAATACTTAACCAAATTTTTTTTGCCCCCTCATTATTTGCCATGTGTCAAATGGCTATTGGCCCACTTAGATTTTCAATAGTGCCACATGTCGCAAGTGATTTTTTTTGACAAATCTTCAAATGACCATATCTTGAGCATCCAAATTCCATTTTGTGAATTGCAAAAAGTGTCAAAAAACTCTCAATGAGCTCTACAGTGTGTCACCACTAAAACTCTAACTTGAAACCTTTTTCAAAACCAAATTTCTGATCACACCTCCCCAATGGAGGGCTTTTGGTCTCCAAAAGTCCAATATCCCTTGAAATCTTATAACTAGTCTATTGCATCAATAAAAATAGAACCATATCATAGCAAGAGGTATAAAAAATTGCATTAAAATAAATCAAATTGTAAAAATGCCTAATCTAAAGGCATCCGTAAGTGAATCTGCAACTGCAAAAGTGATTACAACATACCAACACTGCCTACCCAAATGTCACATCTTGTAAAGCGGTGAATTGTCAAAAACTAAAATAACTCCCAATGTAACTGCAAGACAAGATTATAATGCTGACAACATATAATAGATGTTGTGGACATGTTGCAATATAATGTCCTAATATGGGACTTATATGCTAACCAAATGTAAACAACCAAAAGTGTATGTTGCCTAACATCTAAACATGCCCAAAGGGTCTTAAACATGCATCTATACATCCATGTGCCAAAGATACATTCAAAATGGCAGTCAAATAAGTGTTGGAAGGAATCAAATCAACCTACAACATGCTTTTTGCTATTATCTCCAACTGATCAAATGAGTTCAAGTCCTCTAGACAACTCACACAACATAAATAGGAGATTCAAAAACTTAGAGTTATCAAAAAGTGAGATTTGAAAAACTTCATACGGTAAACCTATCTTGAAGTGTTCCCACCAACTCTAATCTACATCTATCAAAGCTTGTCCATTCCCTTAGGTGAATTCTTAACCATGCTTTGCAAAAAGAATGTAGTGATAATCCACTTAACCATTTCTTTCTTCCTAGTGAAATTGATTGTCTTAGTGGATTCCTTATCAATTGCATATTGTTGACTTAACCTCTTAAATGGATTTTCACTTGTAGGTTTTGCCTTATCCTAGCTTGTATTTTCAACTGCATTATGGATTGAATTAGCTTCATTACCCTTAGTGAGATATTTGTAAATCATCTTAGTTATAACATTACTTGAATGTGAAGATGCATGAAGCTTAAAACATTTATCAATCCTATGTCCACTCACTTTACAATGAGTACAAACATCCTTCTTAGGTGAGGGTCCCCTTTTGCCAATTCCCAATTTAACATGAAAATGGTCTTTCAAACATGCAATCTACTTCAATAAATCATTTCATTTCCAACAAATCTTAGCACTATGGTTAGTCATCCCACAAAAAGTGCATGGAAATGATTGCATTATCTTCTATCCATTATATCCAAACTTCTTAAAAGTATCAATTGGATCAAAAGATTTAGTGTAAGAACCAGGAGGTGGAATCTCAATACCTCTTTTACCTTTACACCTTTGAACTAGTGGCCTAGAACCTTCGCTATTGGAAGATCATCTTCCTTTAGCCATGGAAGAAACTTCTCCATCATCCACCTGCACACTAGTATAACCCAAACCTGCATGAAGAGGTCTATGCTCAACTTGAATTGGGTTAGATATACCTTGGCTATCTCTACCAAGTCCTCTTCCATTATAACCCATTTTAAACAACAATTTAGATCCTATGCCCTTAGTTTATCTTTCAAAATCACCAAAAACAATATTACTAGAATCTGAATCTGAAATAGTAGAAGTAGATGAAGATTCTTGTGGTGAAAAACTTACACTATACTTAGTCATAGTTTATATATTTGAAGTTGAAGGCTTTATCTTTTCACACTCACCACATTTCAATCTAATCAAGAGCTCATCCTTGGATTCAAGCTCCAATTTCAAACTTACAATTTGCTCTTCAAGGGAATAGAGCTTACATCTCAGGAATGCATTCTCATCCTGAATCTGGCTGTTGATGCTTTCAAGCTCTTCCATATTGGCTTTATGTGACAAATTTCACATGGTTTCTTGCAAACACACTAATTTCACAACTGCACACTGCAATCTAATCAAGTGATATGGATAACCAACAAACTAAAAGCAACTATCAAAACTTCAATCAGAAGCTAACCCAACATTCTAACTGCTCTGATACCAACTTGATTCGTAAAATCCACTGATAAACTCAAAGTGAAGTTCAAAATATGAGTACTAAATTTCTCAAAACTTATCAAATTCTCAAAAAAAACTCAAAAGAACTTGAAAAATGTTTTGACAAAAATGTTCTCAATTATTTGGTTGGATTAGAATGATCAAAAGACTTGTTACTTCCATTTACCAATTAAACTAGTTTTTGTTTTTTACATTAAATTTCATAAATTATTGATATTATTCTTTACATAATTTCATAATTAAAAAAATCATAAAACTAAATTCAAACATGCAAGAAAATGTCAAATTACCATCCGACATTGATAACGGAGTTCGGCATATTTTGCCTACATTTCCAGGTCTGCCCAATAGTAAGGACTATTTCTATTAAATTTGTGCAACAAATGGCTTACAAATTATTTGGAAATATTGCACAATTTTCCTTAGGCCTAATATCTATCTAATAATTCTACCTTCATTGATAAACTCAAGCTCGGTCACATGGAATCCTTCCTCAGTCTTCAATCCCTTTTGAATGTGCTTTGGTCCCTTCACTTAATCCATTGGTATATCCAAATAATAATAATATAATTCTATTTTTAATTATAAAATATAATTAAAAAGGCTTACCCTCTGTGTATAAGGTTGGATATTAAATAAAATCCCATTTGGTAGCTATCTCCAAGCTTAAAACAAAATCTTAGCCTCTTAAAATACAAATACACAGTCTAGAACTTGATTAATTCAAATGCAAATTCATGCCTTTATACTCAGTTTGAAGCCTATGGCATAGTGGCTAAGCCTCTTATCTTTTTGTCACAAGGTGAGGGGTTCAAAACTAGCCACCCACCTTTATAGGTGCTTTGACTGAGTTTGAATTTGTCTTCCCTCCTTGTTGGCACCTTGGAAACTGTTTTCTTCCACCTTTGGCGCATTTGAATTCTTCTCTCTTCCTTTTTGTTTGGCGTGCGGGATTAAAATAGAAAATTTGTTGAGATTTTCAAATGGCAAGGGCTTGGGCACCAACTTTGGCTGCCACCCATGCTTAGTCAAATGCCTAATAATGAGGGATCATTTGGTGGAGTGTTTGTGGCATGGAGGTTTGACCTATATACATTGAAAATGTCAAATATCATGTGTATAAAAAAATACGTAACCAAAAAAAATTTGCCCCCTCATTATTTTCCATGTGTCAAATGGCTATTGGTCCATTTGGATTTTCAATAGTGCCACGTGTCAACCTTTGATAGGTCCAAATGTTGGTACATTCTTGAATCACGTGCCAGATGTCGCAAGTGATTTTTTCTGACAAATCTTCAAATGACCATATCTTGAGCATCCGAACTCTGTTTTGTGAACCACAAAAAGTGTCAAAAAGCTCTCAATGAGCTCTACAATGTGCCACCATTGAAACTCTTACTTGAAACTTTTTTTAGAACCAAATTTCTGATCAATACCAAAATGACAAATATGGGTACCAAAGAATAATTTAGAACAAAGAGAAAGAATAAATGTTGCAAACTCAAACTCAAGATAAGCAAAAAAACATTATAAAAGGAGGATTTATAACAAAGGAATTTTCAAAATAAGACATGCTTATAAAATCAAATGATACAAATATGTTTATTAAGGATCCAAACACCATATCTAATTAATGCATAGAAGAATAAACAATCAAGCAAAATACTACAAAGTTTATGTTTTCATCTTCAAATAAAGAAGTCAAGGCACAAATCACATATTTTCCTAGTGTGAAATCAAAGATAAATTATTCTACTCTATCCCATGATGAGATGCAAAATTTTGACAATGATGAACATACTCAAGAAAAACAAACTTTCAATAAATAAATTCCAATCTATTATGCAATTGGTTTTTCATACACTGATGCTCAAAATGATATACCACAAGTTCAAGAATAACCTAAGAAGTTACATGTCTCTTATAATGATTACATTGATGATTATGATCCTAATAATACATAATATTGGTATGATTCTGATGATATTGACTATGAAAGATATGAATATGACACACATGATGCATAACCTTCACAAATGCATATCCTTTGATGATCACATTCGATTCTAGTAACACTTTTCCTTATACATATCTTCTTTGTTTTTCATTCCAAATATTTCAAATTAAAATCTAAAAATATTACAGCAATAAAAGAAATTCAAAAATACCAAAACAAATTCAGCATGTTCTTCATTGTACTCTATACTATACATATGTTATTTGTTCCATGTTAATATATATCATATCATTATTTCATATGTATAAATATGTTTCACACTTCATTTAAGTGTGATACATACATACCCAAATACATTAGTTATGCAAATACATATGTTGGGCCTTCCCTCTACTCATGTCATAAGTACATTATGGGCATCTTAATCTCTGATCACAATACACCATGGTTACATTATTCTACCATCACTTTCCATTATCATGTTTAAATTTATATACTTACACATTCCTATATCCATGCTTATACCTTTCATAGTGTATTTGATATGCTATGTACTTAATGTTTTTTATGAACACATATTTATAGTAATTGGTATGTTATGTTCATATTGGTTGTCTATATTACATGATTTCATTTATGCACTTCCTTGAGTGTGTTCCTTTCTTTCTATTATCTCACATTGTATTACATGTTTGAGAATTTAATTATAATCCATTGATTATTCCCCCCCATGCCTTTGATTGCCTATTTAGACATTTTAATATGTCATTATTTATTGTATAGATATTTGAATATGTCATTATATGCTTTATGGACATTTGACTAAGTCATTTCCCTTAGATTTTTAGGCATTTAGACATGCCCCTTATATTAGGTCACCTTAGACCATTTCCATTTGATTTGATTTTGAGTGATCTTGTGTGTGTGTTTGATTGCTTGATGAGCTTGTATTGTTACTCTCTAGACATTACCATGATTTATATCATGCATCTTAGGACTTGATGTGATCACATATTGTGTGCCTTAATTATATATCTATCTATACATGTTATTCATAGATGTTACATGATCCATACATAACGTATACAATTATATCATCCTTTTGAGGTAAGGTAACTACCATATTCTATTTCCTCTCACCTAAAAATGGAGGACATATCAGTGGGGGTATGTCATAGAGGTATGACTTCCACATTTTTACAGTTTCAAATTACAGTGGGGGCATGTCAAAAAATCATGACACTCACATTTATTTAGTACTTAACATATCTAGATTACAATGGGGCATGTTATGGAAACATGTTCTCTACATTTACACCACTTCTTAGATTCTAAAGATTAAATGGGGACATGTTATAGAAACATGTTCTCTACACCTGCACAATTTTAAATTCACAAAATTTCATATTTATATGATTCAAATACATATTTTTGATAACATTATATACATTGGTATTATTATTATACCTAGATTTTAGCTTGAGACATATATGAGATGCATATGCCATCCAAAGGGAACCTAAAAATGTAAGTTCAAATCATTTTCTATATTTCAAATACTATTATGGATTATAATATACCCATGATGGATTATTATGGAATATTATCAAGCCAATCTACTGTAATAGTTGGTTCACCTTTGGGAGTTTGAATTTATTAAATCACTCAATCTCACCAAATTTACAAGTTAGATATGATTAAATCATATAAATTCACCAAATTTATAGGTTTGATTTGATTAAGTCATCCACCCTCACCATATATATAGTGTGAGTTGATTAAATCACTCACACTCACTATATTGTGTACATATTTGGGTTGTATGATTGAGATGAAACAAACTCAATGGTCATGTTTCATCTCACCTTTACACCAAGGTTAGGGACATGGGTCCTACAATATCTATATATACATGCACTTGTAGGTTCAACATTGTCCTAATATTAGATTCAATGCTTCATAATGTGGTATCCTTTTAAATCAAATTGCCAAAAGTAAAGATGGTTGCATCGACATAAATGTGTATTCTTAACCTTGCTCTTCTTACTTTCAAGAATTTCAAATTCTTTCAATTTCATATTTTATACATTGATTATGTATTATAACATGCTCTTAGTTATAGGCTAGTCACTAAAAAAGAACTTGATTTGGGTTCATGCAAAGGCAAGGTGTGTTGTACACACCCAAGTGCACATTTATTTCCTTTAAAATATAAATATCATTACTAGATTAAAATAAGGTAAATGTATATACTAAAATCTAATGTATATAGTATATCAGTCTTAGACACTTAAAAAATACCTATCATAGCTATACCTTTTAGTTTTATACCTTCCTACTATCGAAAGGCTCACATTAATTATATTTTTTTGCCTAAGTGATTATCTCTTAGATTGACCATTTTTATTTTGACATCCAAGCCTTATATACTATGCAAAAATTTCTAAACCTAATTATTATCCTTCATTGTTAGTTTTGGACATGTAACTATTTTATAGCTTCCTGAACACTTGTATCCCAGATAGATACATGAGTTGATGCAAGTGTCCATTTTCCTACAAAGTTTCAAGTGCCCAAAATCCATATAATTTTTAAAATAAATGTATCCAAAAGGTCGTACAAAGTGATTTAATTTGAGATATTTCCAAAAGGGATTGGTATATATAAGATCAACCCTCATTCATTCCTCACGTAGAAATCACATACAAATCATAAGACAATATACCAAGAAGCTCTCAATCAATCATTAAAGTGAGAAAATACACCCTATTTGTCCTTATTTCTATATCAATCATAGGATCAATCTTCCTATAGGTCTAAAGTATTCAAAGAGCAACCCATGAGCCATATTTGCCAAGTTACAAGATAGGTCATTGTATGTCTTTACTTATCACACATTTCACCCTTGTGAACACATAAACTAACATATAGGGGATAACTACATTATTATTAGGTCCTCTTTAGAATATTTTCTATATAGGTAGTGCCCAATGATAGAGAGATCTTTGGGTTATCTCGACACTATGAGCCCACTAACCCATTTTTTCTATAATCACTCCAAGGGTAAAGAGCTAGGATTTGATCATTTGACAAAGAATGAGATCCTATGTGCATGATCTAAAGACATAATAAAAAATTCAATAAAAAACCTAGAAGGATCTAATTGGTCACATCCAAATCTAGTCAATATTTCATGTATGACACATGTGATAGAGTTAGACACATGCATCGATACAATTGTCCATATATGATGCAAGCATCCAAATCCACATAAAAGATAATCCTAGAATTTGATGATTATTCCAAGATCATCTTCTATCCCATTTCCATCATGTTCTATCCTAGACTTGTATGCACACAATAAACCAATTAAGTATCATTTGTCTTCAATTTATTACAATATCTATCAATAGTTGTAATTTACTATTTTTATCAATCTCATTTGTATGAATTCAAAAAGTGTTTTGTCTGAGTTTTATATATATTGGCCTACTTATTAGGTTATTTCACCACCCTTATGTAAAAGTTATTCTAATATTATTAAACTTAAATACCATAAATATCTCAAATTTAGGGTTAAGTAATATCTTCCCTTGTACATTATATTAAAAATCAATCATTTGGGGAATCAAGAGGGTCCTTATAGACAATAGTTAAGGTTTAAACATATGTATTTTGGCCCTCTTTAATGCATTAGGTCTTGATCATAAGTTTATTACACCATCAAATATGATCATCAAAGTATTTGATAAACAAACACATATCCTTTAAGAAAAAATGTCTTTAACATAGTGGTTTGGCCTAATATTCTAGCTATAAAAATATGTCAAGTCATATCTAATGAATTTATCTACAATATATTTCTTGGTATATGATTTGACCACTAAAAAAATAATGGATTCAACAATCCATGTAATCGTCACTCTCATACAAAATACACAATATCATCTCATAAAATAAATATTTTCTCGTTCATTTCTCTCACAATTATGAAGGCTTTCAACAAATTATTACACTAAATAGGCCATACCATCAATTCATGTCATTAAAAAAACTTCACCAAGATTCCATTAAACCCATACAAACTTGGCCAACATGCTAAGGAGGATCTCAAAATATTCTCACAATCTTATTCTCCCAAACTCGCCTACGTTCCCAACCTAGCCTATTGAAAGTAAAGGAAGAATAAGTGAAAGAAACACAAAGGGAGCCAAAATTCGTCCCACTCCTTCACATGGAGGGAATCTTGTCAAGAGACAAGGTGTACTACAAGATAATCCATGCCACATGCTTCATGGGGTCATCTTTGACAAAGTACAAAGCATCTTTGGAAAATTGGCACCACCTTCAAGCAAGGTCACATAGAAAAAGTAGATGCCAATTTGAAATAGTGATTCATGTCTCCCCACTTAGTACAAGCTTCCAAAATGGGTAGGTTTTCCTTTTGACCACTCTTTTCATTCCCCACATGAAAAATTAGACCCATGCCACTTAAGCACCTAATAATAGTGTTGTGGACACCTCACCATGATGAATAGTTAAGTATAACTATTGATAAAACTCATTAGTGAATAGTATGAATTCAAAACATTTTTTATCTAAAAAATTAGACCCATGTCACATCATTAGTGAATAGTACCTATGAATAGTGATGCATGAATATTTTTTTATCACTGCATCATTCTCCTTCAATTGAAATCAACTTAGATTCTGTGAGTTATCTTGATTATTCTCTAAGATTTATATGCACATAGACAAACACACAAGCACATGAACACATAAACACTTCACTTTATTTTTGGGTGATGCAAGATTACTTAAACCCTGGTATGTTCCTACATCAGACACCCAAGGTAAATAATGTGATCTCTTGATCACATAGATGGGGTAAGTGGTAGAACCACTCTTTTGGTCATGAGGGGTAATGACCACAACATCCACTTCCAACATACCAAGTACACCTGGATAATATTATTTATCTATATCCACTTCTAGTTTCTACACACTGGCCCCAAAACCATCATCCTCTACCAAAATCTCATCCATATCCCAATGGATGTATACATGGTATCCAACCCACCAAAAACACTCATGGGATGAAACCCACCCAAAATTGACCACCTCCACCAAGATGTTCTATCATGCATCTTATCAACCCATGTGATCTCTAACCCACCACTATCCATCCACCTCCACTAAAATATCACCTAGATTTCTTCATCCATCATCCAACCACCTATTGGTTCTTCCACAACATCACTCATCATCATCACTTATAGTTACTCTCTCATGGATACTACATCATCATCCATCTTACTCTCATTATGTGCAAATTTTTGTTAGAGGTGAAATCACTAAGGTGGGAGTGAATCAGTGATGTTAGATAATCTAGTTCTAATTACAAACTCTTAATCATTCAACACACACAATCATTAATCATATAAATTAACCATTTCAATTAAAAATAAGATATAGCAAGATCAAACACATAACACATGACATATGTAGGAAACCCTCTTGGGGAATAAAACCCATTAAACCCTGCAAGATGGACTATAATCCTATAATGAAAAAATATAATTTAGACCAGCACCAACTAATATAGGAACACCCATCCCTTAATTTAGTGAGACACCAATCCCATAAGGAGCTACTGCCTTTGTCTGGCTGAGCACCCATAACAACTAGACCTTTTAGCAAATTTCACCTTTCAAGAAGAACAAACCCCCTAGGTAACCAAGCACCCATCCAACTACCTTGAATATATCATCTTTAATAGCTATTATTACTCTTAAACTGATTATGACCACCTTTTTTTCACTCTTCACCTTCACTCTTTCACCTAAATAGCCCCAAGAGCTCACTCCCTCAATCTGCCTCTTCTAGGCTCATTAAGTCCAATGACCTATGTATCTACCTACATCAATTTGATTAGATAAACATGACTAGTCCTCTTTTCTCTCTTATGGTCATCACTAACCTATACCTTCTATTTCAAAGGTTCTCTACTTTGCTTAACTCCATACTTCCTCAACTAGCACAATGTTATCACAACTCTGCTCCAAATAGGCCAATTATGCCTATTATTTATACCATACACTCATCTAACCCATCTTGTTATACCTTTGAAATAGGTCTTCATACATGATACATGTAATAACCCCACACTCAGGTTGGCCATTACCTCATAAACTCCAAACCACAATTAGGTCTTGGTGAGACCTAAAACAATTAGGCATTCATACTCACACATTATATATGAGACTACTTTGACCATATTCAACCTTTACCAATGCCTATAACACATCAAACCTATCTCCAATATCCCCTTTATCACTCTCATATGGATCCATACTGCCTGGAACACAAACTCAACACTTGAACTTACCAATTAGGTCTCCTCATTCTTTAGGCCTTCATACACAAAAAACATAGTCTCAAATTTTTGAGGAAACTACTCAAATATTTCACATAGACATATGATTAGATAACATGGATTAAATTTTCAATACCTATACAACACCATGTGCTTTATATACTTCAACACAGGTTCTAATCACTCAAAACAACTCTCTTAAAATGTTTACTCAGACTGGTCATAGACAATCAAAATACAATCAAGCTATTTTGACTCTCTATATCTGATCAAGGGCATATCATGACAACCAATGACTTCTTATAATCATTTTATACTTATAAAACATCTCCATACTCATTTTATTATTCAATTATGCTCATAACACCTTTACTCACTCTTGCAACATGGTCACTCAATCTACCAATGTATTCAACAAACACAATCAATTATTCACATTGAAGATGGATTGGTCAAACCTCTAAAATACACAAATATGGTCCTCATAGAGTCTACATCACTCTCCAATAGTTTTTTCATCTTGAAACATTGAAATATAATCAATAACTCTTTAATTATCCTTCTCAGGTCACTTGTAGAACATGGTCAAACCTTTAGTCAAATTTGTAGCTCAATATCTTTGATTATACAAATAGTCAAACCTTCTAACCAATGTCTATGAATGAGAATTGGAATCCTTTACAATTTTTCCTTTTAAACCATCAATAAATTCATCTTAGATAAAAACATATTATCAAAATACTCAACACTAGTTTTTCCTTTGTTAATTTCAAAAACCAATAATCACTAGTAAATGCAAATATTCAGACATGTGTCTTCATCTCATGTCCACACACAGCTTGAAAAATTGGGCTCAAAAAATCTACTCAGGAGTATCTTGGTCTTTACCTTGCATCCTCATCATTGATCTTAGATTCTCTCTTTCTAGATCAAGCCACTTGGTAGCCCCATGTGTGTTTTAAGAATTCTATTGACTTGTTGACTTAATACACACCGTTGATCTTTCTATACATGATTTAACGTGCTCCATCGATATTCTATCTGATTGATCAAATATGCACCATTTATCTAACTGTTATATCTTTTTGATTATGACACATGTCTTTATTATGTTCATTCTCAGGATCTTTGACTTATTGACTTTGCTCTCATCATTGATCATTATCTAACAAGTTTAATGCTCACCATTAGATCCTTATTTGGTTAGATTAATCACTCACTATAGATATTTATTTTCCTAATCATTATCTCATCATTAGATATTCATATATCATTTTAGATGCTTGCCTTTGGATATTTATCATGAAGATTAAACACTCACCATAGATGTTTGATATCACAAATTTGGCTAAGTATGGGAATTTAGTTAACTCTACTTGAGAAGTCAACTTTGCACATTAATAACTTTTTCTACACACCATATCTAGACCTAAAATTTGAATCACATTATCTCATTTCATAGGGGAATCCATCCATGTATCAAAATACTCATGAAACCTTCACATGTGTGAAATATGATGTCATCAAAATGCTTACTCAACCCTACCTACCAAGTTGACTACTTGAACCTAGACAGTCATATGACTGCTCTGATGAAGTATTTTCACATTAATAAGCACTATAAGCAATAAAAACACCTCATATGGTCTCTTAAAGATTACCATACCATCAATAACATCCACCATCTACCTATCCAAGTCAAACACTAAAGAACTATGTAAGAACACTGAAGCACACTTTATCATTATCATTCTAGCACACATGACACCTCATCAAAATCCTTGATCACCTTGGAAAAATCATTGATAAACCTCCAAAAATATCCCCATTTATCATTTATGCCAACAGTAATACAAATCTTATGCTCAAACTTTATCCATCTCTTCAAACACTTTCTCCCCTTTTGACATAATGACAAAGTTGGCTCAAATTCTGATCCTACGAACTTGAAAAGACTTCAAAGACCAATAAAAATAAATGACCACCTTTGATAGTTGATACAATCTCCCTCTGACATTGTGAATACCTCTTATTACTGTGAAATTCTTAAACATGCTTCATGACTACATTCTTCTTTGATCATACATAGCTTCTATAAAGACAAAACATACATGAACATCAAAAAATGCATGAAATTACCTTGAAAACATTAAGAGGGACTCCCCCTAAGTCACTTGAGCTTAGGCACCCTCTTGATCATATTAAACCATTTCTAACAATGATGATTTAAGATAATTTCTTTCATACCTTCTCTCTCAAATTCTACTACACAATCCTCTAATCCTAAGACCTGACCATTTACAAAGCTCCCCAGATTCAATACATTGACAAAGCACCTACCCTGGTTTGATCAAATCATTATATCAACATGCTTGAGTTCACATCTATAGAATACTTTTTCATATCTCCACCATGACTGGAATATCTTACATATTCTCCCCCTCACATCATGCATAGCTCTTCAAACCTTTCAAACTATCTAAGTTAGATCCCCCTAACTCCATCCATCACCTGGACTATGACATATTCTAATGATTTATATACAAGGAGATGACTCCTAAGCTTTGTCTTAGATATTCAAATATGGACTTTATCAATGTTTTAGTCATGATATCTGCAAGTTATTCTTTTGTAGGCACATATTCTAACTTAACAATTTGATTACTTGTTCTCTCAATAAATGATATCTAATAGGAATGTGTTTAGTTTTTTAGTGCATAAAAGGATTCTTTGAGATACTAATTCCACTAGTATTATCAAAATAGATAGGTCAAGATCTATTTTGTCTTACCTTATAATCCTCCAAAGTTTATTTCATCCACATGACTTGAGTGCAACAAGAGGCAGCTACTATATACTTAACTTATGTAGTTGATAAAGACACTAATGCTTTCTTCTTTCTTAGCCAAGACACCAAGCATTCCCCCATGAATAAGACCCCACCACTGGTACTTATCTAATCATCCACACATCATGCTCAATCTGCATTAGTATACGATCTCAAAGTGAATTTTTTACTCCTAGGGTACCATAAGCCATACTTTATGGTGCGTTTTAGATACCTCAAGATCCTTTTGACTACTTCTAAGTGAGATTCTCTAGGGTCAGCTTGAAACTTACCTACAAGACCCACTACTTGCATGATATCAAGCATATAAATATTAAAGTACAAAAGAGTTCCAATCATGGATTTATACAATGTTTGATCAACTTTTGATGAGTCACCTAGTTTACTTAATTTTCATCATGTGATCATTGGAGTACCCATTGGCTTACACTCCATCATGTCAAACTTATTTAACATATCCTTTATGTATTTGTCTTGTGAAATGAATATCCTTGTATTAAGTTGGTTAATCTATAATCGTAAGAAGAAATAAAGTTCTCCCAACATTGAAATTTCAAACTTAGTCTTTATAAAATTTGAAAACTTTCTAATCATATTATCATTGTCAGATCCAAAAACTATTTAATCAACATATATAAACACTATCAATTAATGAGTACCTTATGTCTTAATGTACAAATTACTATTAACCACCCCCTTTTTTAAACCTTGAATCAAAATATGCTTATCTAACCTATCATATCAAGCTCTAGGAGCTTGTTTAAGGCCATAAAGAGCCTTCTTTAGTTTACACACATAATCTTGATTAATTGAAATGAAGTATCCTTTTGTTAACTCAATGTAGACTTATTCTAAGTTATCATTCAAGGATGCTTATTTCAAATCCATTTGGTATATCTTAAAACCTTTGAAACTTGCATATGATAAGAAAAGTCCACATGAGCATAAGTCTCATAAAAATATATTCATTCAATCTGAGCAAATCCTTTACACATCAATCTAGCTTTGTTCCTTGTTACTTCTCCTTTCTCATTCATCTTGTTTCTGAAAACCCATTTGGTACCTATCACAATTTTATCTTTTGGCATAGGACTAAGTCCCATGTTTCATTATTTACTATTTGATCATGTTCTTCATCCATGAAATCATTCCAACTTTCATCTTTGTTAGCCTTCATGAATGTTTTGGGTTCAATCATGGATAAAAGACCTAAGTCTTGTTGATTTTGATTGATCAACATTCTCTTTTTAGTCTAAAAACTTACACCAACATTTCTAATGACTTAAGAGATTGGATGATCTTTCTAAATTCTTATAGATGGAGATTTAGAATCTTTCCTTACTTTTTCCTCTTCATCATCTAATTGATCAGGTATGCCTTCATTATTTGAAGTAAGATTTTAGTGGCATCATTTATTTGTAAGCTAGGCTTCTTGATGACACCTGTCTCTTCAACTCTTACATTAAACCTTTCAAAAAAAAATTGGAGTATCTTATTGAGACATCTATAATAAGAACTTATGGATGAATAACCTAAGAAGATGCCCTCATCAAACCTTGAATCAAGTTTTCCAAGATTTTCTTCATCCCTCTTGATAAAACACTTGCTCCAAAATAATATAAAGTGTTTCACATTAGTTGCCCTATTCTTCCAAGATCATATAGAGTCTTATCACCATTTAATCTAACTTGGAATCAATTTAAGATATAAACTGATGTATTGGCACCCTCTTCCCAAAATCCATCTGATAGTTTGGAATTTTGAAGCATAGTTGTAGTCATCTCTTAGACAGTTCTATTTTTCCTCTCAGCTACCCCATTCTATTGGGGTCTCCTAGTAGTAAAATATTGTCTTATAATTCCTTGTTCCTCAAAAAATTTATCAAACTCATAAGAACAAAATTCACCTCCTCTATCTGATCTCACACACTTGATTCTGGATCCTTTTTCATTTTTCAAAAAAATCTTTGAATGATTTAAATCTTACAAAAGCTTCTAATTTTTCTTTAAGAAAGAATGTCCAAGTCATCCTAGTAAAATCATCAATGAGAAGTATGAAGTAGCTATTACCTTAAATACTTTGAGTTCTCATAGGTCCACATAGATTAGTGTGGATCAATTCTAGTGGCTTTATAGTGGATAACTCCTTGGATTTATATCTTCTCTTGGTTTTCTTTCCATGAAGACATGCCTTGCAAAGAGAATGAGGAATCTTATAAATCTTGGGTATATGTCTTACCAGCCCCTTTGAACTGATATTTACCATTTTATCAAAATTTATATGTTCAAGCCTTCTATGCCAAAGCCAAATTTACTCTAATTGACTCATGAAGCACTCCTCCTTCTTGGATTCATGAAATACATACATGTTGTTATCTATTTTATGAATTTTTGTAACTAATCTATTAGTCCTTACTTGTCTCACTTCACATACATTGCCATGAAAAGTTACAACATTTCCTTGCTCACACATTTGGGTTGCACTTAAAATATTATGTTTCAAACCTTATACATATAAGACATTCTCGGTCCTAGTATGGCCATTATCCAAACTCAAAGTACCTTTTCCAACTATGTTAGTAGATTTGTTTTCACCAAATCTCACTGAAATTGGGTTAGTCTTCTTGAGAGAGATAAACTTTCTCGTGTTTCCTATCATATAACTTGAGCATCCACTTTTTATGTACCATTTCTTGTTCCCATCTTCTTGAGAATACAAGGCTACTTGAACAAACATTGAATCTTCATTTGGTGGACTACAACCTTTGAGTTTAACATTTAATTGGCTTACTATAGTTCTAATTATCACCCTTGTTCCATTTTATTTATATATTCTTAACCGTAATATTAAATTAAAAATAACCTCTATATTTTATTTTAGGGTTAAAAATGTGGTATATGCTTCATTAAAGTGAATTTGGATTATTCAATATTTGCTTCCATTTATATGCCTGATTCATATTCTAGAGTTCTCATGTTAGGTTCACCAAATGTTTCAAGGCTTTTGTATTCATAAGATCAACCTACAATCAATAAATTTGTTTAAATTCAATTAGGTAATATTCATATTTTAACAATGTAATACATTACTTTGACAATATATCTCATTTAAGTATTGCAATAAATATAGCATGTACTAAGCAACTAAGGTATAAAGAGAGCGTATCTTATTTATTATTCTATTTTAGACTATGGTAGTGGTTAGGAGTTATCACATGGCTATCTTGAAAGTATGATCTATGTTCATTCTATGATTTTCCTACTTTGAGCTTCTAGATAGTTGTGTCGATCTAAGATAGTAACATTGATGCTTATATCCACATCTAACGTAGGTGTCCATTAAGAGATATGTACAAGAATGAATTTAAATTTGGACCAAGCCTAAATTATCCCTTGTATGACTATTTCCCCCCCTAATTATGTTCACATGTGTGTTATATCCAAATAATATAAAACCCTAGTTATTTTTTATTGCACCTATTATGACCTAGTAAAAAGGGATTAGTAATATGAGTTGATCTATCCCTAGCAACCCAATTATTTATAAGAGTTGCCTATATAGCCAATACTCCTAAGAGGGCCTTAAACTTGCATGTAATTATCACTCTTATACATGTGGGTTTAATTATAACAATATGACTATATTCTCTTTCTCCTAGTAACCCTTAGTACAAGTGATGCAATATAATATTTGACCTTTTAAATGCTTCAAATATTTGATTCAATGTTATAGTGAAATTTGATAGCTTGAAATGAATAATACTTGCTTATTAGAGAGTTTCCTTGTTAGATATGAAGGTATATTGATTAGACTATAGCCTTTATAAATAAGAACCTTTTGAATTTGATTTAGACCCTAGTGACATGAAATTTTGATAATAAGATGGGGAAATAGGGCTAATAAAATGGTCACACAATGAAAGATACAAAAAAAGATAAAAATATAAGCTTAAATAGTTATGTCAAAGGTAGACACTAGTGTCCAAGATGAGCGCAAGTGTTTAAGGGACAAAACATGCAAAAAATAAGTAAAATAGGTAAGGATCCCTACTATACATTGGGTAAAGATAACAAACATAGCAAACATGTCCAAGGGGCATGTAAAATAAGTGAAACAAGGTAGAACTAAAGAGGTCAACAAGAGACCGCATCACTATATGTTTGATTCTTATAAAAAATGATACATACAAAAAGACTAGAAATATGTGTACTTTTATCAAAATGGGTGTCTACAATTTCCCCTTTTAATCTATTAATGCAAGAAATACTAGAATTACTAGTTTAAAGAAAAATAAAATGCATACCTTGGTGTGGATAACACACCTTGTCTTTGCTTGAGTTATTCCTTCAATATTTCAACCTTTCAACATTAATTGTAACTAAGGATATGTGAAAAAAATTAAATCAACATATACAATTTGTCTGTAAGCAATACTAAAAATTAGCATAAAAAAGAACATGGATAGAGTACACTTGTGTACATGTCATATAATAAGTGGGTATAGAGTGATAGAAACTAGAGAAGTAGATAGGGGAATTTCAACCTCCCCCATCTTCTAGCAAGGAAGATGAGTGAGTATACAAGTGGTGAAGTCTATTTCACCATGGTGGTGGTGTACTTGGAGTAGGGAGAGTTGGGAGGTGATCATGCCCCTAACTTGGAATAGGAAGATTGGTGCATCAACCATTGAGAGTATCATTTCTTGATGAGCATAATTCAAGTGAAAAGGATATATGAATGTATAGATAATTAAGGGGTGAGTGATGTAATAAATTTCGCCAAAAAACTTGATGAGACTAGATGATTTAATCCATTCAATCACACCAAAAATAATAACCAACCATTATAGATGGGTAAGGCTCAATACAGTTCATGAATTCTTCAATAGTTGTATCAGTATCTCAGGGTATCAATACGTGAAATTTTATGTGTTTTGCTAATAATTCATAAAACATTTTTTTAATTTTAACACTAATTTTGATTTTAAAATATTGGGCACATTTATAGCATATGTACCTCAAATAAGTTTTAAACTAAAATTATGTATAATAAATGGTACCAATGTATAGGATTTTTTCCACACTATGAATTTGAATCATATACCATGTATTTTTTCCAATTTAAAAACTATGTAAGAGTGGAGAGAATTATTCTAAAGCATGATCCCAATATATATGAAAAATACTAAAAATATATATAAGTACCAACATGCCCCCAATGTAAACTGGAGATGATGAATACTAAATAGGTGTGGAGCACATGCTTCCAAAGTATACCCCATCAAATATAAGAACTATGAATGTGTGGAGGACATGCCCATATGACATTCCCCCACTGAATCTGAAAACTAATATAAGCACTACATATTAAATGAATGTGGAGAACATGCTTCAAAAACATGCCCTCACTTTAATCTAAGAATTGTGTCAAGTGTGTTTGATTATGTAGAATATGTTTATAAACATGACCATACTAATATACCCCCCATTTTTTAAGGATAGGATATAGTGTATGTTTTGATGATGTGCTTGATATAATTTACTTGATATAATTTTAAAAGTATTGTGGATAATAAGTTACAATATTGTTTTTAGTAGTATTTGAAATATAAAATGATATCTATCTATCATAAACTTTTTAGTGATTTTTGGTAGTGCTTAAATTTTTTAAAATTTTATATAATATGGAAGGGCTCCTTGTCTAGATTCCAACACAACTTGTAGTTTTGAATTTGGATACCCATGGTTCAAGAGATGCATATTTGAAGTTGTGCCAAAGTGGTATATTAGGTGGGTTGTAATAGAATTTTGAAATCATTTGAATTTTTAATTTTTGTGGATTTTGAGCTCTAATTCTAGATAAGAATAATGCCACATAGAAATCTCCTCACTTGATGTGATTTTATGTGTTCTAGAATGCCTTAGCTGGCCAAGATTTTTTTGAGTTGGTAAGTAAGTTTTATGAAAATTTATTGGTAATTTTTTTTTTTATAAATATTGAATTTTGAGTATATTTATAAGTTTTTTTAATAATATACTAGATGTTTGTTTTAGCATCTTCGACACTTGCATCAGGATGGTGACAAAACTATCAACTTTTCGATGATACTGCCCAATATTTTTATCCAACACGGATGTTAGCATTTGACATTTCTATCTTGCATGGATGATAGTGTCTAATGCTAATGTATTTGTATTTTATGTTTAATTTATTGATAATTTTATATTTTTACAACAAAATATAATTATTAGTGAGTTTTTATTGTTTTTTATTGAATACATAAGGATGTTCATATTTGAGAGTTTTGTCATAGTCGACATTATTCAACATTAGCAAAGCTAGGTCTAGATGCACCTGACTGGGATATTATTATCAGGAAGGATTGGGGAATGTGGCCCATTTATGATAAATCCCATATGATATCCACCTCCTCATGTCCTTAGTAGAGAGGTGAAATCTAGATATATGTATATTCTAGCTTCCTACTAGTGAGATGAATGTCACCTTAGAGGATGTATATTGGAATTTTTGATTTTCAATTAGGGGTGAGAGAGTTAAATTTACCTATGATAGTAGCTATAGATATATTCAATGGTCCCATGTATATGTATTCCTACTAGTGAGATATATGTCACCTTAGAAGATGTATACTAGAATTATCGACTGTCGATCAAGGGTGAAAGAGTTCAATTTATTGGTGATAGTAGATATAGATATATTCAATGGTCCCACATATATTTTGCCATTTAAATGGATCATAAGGCATAACCTATTAGTATGGTTTGTTTTGATGACATTATTAGAGGTGATGTTTTATGGCTATAAAAGTTTATTTGTGTGTTATTGGCACCATTTGTAGCTATGGAGTGTAGAAGTATTGGTATTTATTATCCAATGTATTAGATAATGCATCACATTAAGTTAGATATGACAAAGTATTTATGGGGTCATACTATGTTATCCCACTTATACATGGATCTGTACATGTTTACACTAGAGAGTCATGGTGGACCAGGAGATTCAATCCATTACTTATAGTGTGCCTATGGCAATAGCTAGAGATGAATTTATTTAGAGAGTTTCAACATTACCAGTGCACATGTATTATTGTTTGATCCTATTGCAAGAGTTGTGTAAACATACCATACTGTAGACACAAAACATGAGTAGTTATGTCTAGAGATGGATAAACGTAACATTCTAAAATAGATTTTCACTGAGATTATGCATAAAATCATTGAGAAATATGATGCTTGGAGATGAGAGCATGAGGAGATAGTGTAGTGGTTAGGTCCTTTTGAAGAGAGAGTATGTTTTTTATCACATATATGGGGCCAAAAATTTGATCTTAGTGTATCTACCTTTGGAGGCGCTAGATTTGTAGATGTTTATAGTGATGAGGAGTATACCCTAGGGGATCTACCCCAAACTTATGATTTTTATGATTACTTGTGAAAATATTATATCAGCTTATATATATGACATTTCTTACATGGATTGTATTTGGTATCAAATAGAGTTGCATTGTTTGATTCTATGTTGGTCATTGTATAATTTTTAATTGCATTTTATTTCCATGGTATATGTTGTGGATGTTGTAATTTTTTATAAGTATGTGTATTTTTGGTATGCATGTATTTTATTTAGAAATAAATAAATCATTGTATGAAATGAAATAAATCATCATAAATAATTGTCAAAACACTTATCAAAATGGTTGAGCGATACAACAACTATTGGCACCAACATATGGTAAATGCTCTATGGGCATAGTGTACTAGTGTCTGCAAACCTACTCAAGCCACACATTATTATTTTGTCTATGGTAAAAAGGCCATATTAATGATCAAACTTTAGATACCCTCTTTGTGTTTATCTCTAAAATTCATCATCAAAGATAATGAATAGCATGAAAAATGATTACATCAGTTAGATCAGCTGAGTGAAAAATGCATACAAGCTACTGAGCACTTATGTGTCTATCAAGAACTTGTAAAATGAGCATATTAAAAAAGGTTTAGTTATGTGACTTAAATATGGGTGACCTAGTACTAAAATAAAATAAAAATAATACCAATATAGAAAAGGGTAAAAAGGGAAAATTAAAACCAAATTGGTTGGGTCCATTTATAGTTACAAAAAATATGGGAAAAGGTTTATACCACCTTGATACACTTGAAGGAAAGCCTTTAATAATACCAATAAACATCATGCAATTGTAAAATATATTCCATAATTTAAAACTCCAAAAATACCAAAAAAATAAAAAACATTTAAAAAACCAAAAACTATTTTGGCACTTACATATTCTTCTGGCTCCTTGGCACCCATGTGTTACTCCATATTGAGGGATGCCATACTTAGTTACTACTAAATACACATATGTGTCACACTTATACATTGGGTCTAATACATGAGTACACAAATAGATGATACACTCTTATTTTTAATATTGGGCTTTCTCTTTACTTATGTTGTATGGACATTAGGGCATCCACTTCTTCAATATTTATATATATAGGTTATATAATTTGATGATCACTCTACACTATCATGTTTGAGCTTACATATGTACCTACACATGCCTATTATCCATGATTAAATATTACATAAGGTACGTCATATGTTATACACTTGACATACTTTTCTAACACATTGGATCCATGGGCCACTATATCATTTTTAAGCTGGTTGATTATGCTTTCCTTTATGTACTTTTTTGAGTGTCTTGTCTTGCTTTTTCATGCATTTGAATATGCTCCTTTTATTATTACCCCCATGCCTATGTATGATTTATTTAGAATTTTAATCATGTCATTGTTTATAGTATGGACATTTGAATATGCCATCCTTTCTTTCATGGACATTCGACTAAGTCATGTCCCTTTGATTGTGTGGAATTTGAACATGAGCCTTGTTTGTGGTCTATTTGGACCATTTCTTGTTGAATTATTTGTGAGTGCTCTTGTGTGTATGTTTGTTTTCTTGTTGAGCTTGTAATATTACCATCTAGATGTTTGCATGATATTTATAATGCATCTTAAGCCTACATGTGATCACATTGGTTCTATGAACTTCAATGATACATTTACCTAGGCATGATCCTTTTATGTGATACATGGTTACATTCATGGAATATATAGTTGTCTTATCCTATTGAAGTGAGGTAACTACTAGTTAATATATTTTCCTCGCCTCAAATAAGGTGTCATATTAGTGGGGGCATGCTTGGGAAGCATTCCCTCCATACTTGGCACAATTCAAAGATTCAATGGAGGTATTATTTGGAAGCATGTTCTCCACACTCATTCAGTATGTGGTAATTATATCAGTTCTTAGATTTATTGGGGACATGCTATATGGACATGAATTCCATACATTCATAGTTTATAGATTATAGTGGGGGCATGTTTTGGAAACATTTCCTCCATATTGGTTTTTATATCATTTCTCATATTTATCCATATATAGTGGGGGAATGATTTGGAATCATGTACTACACACTTACATAATTATCCAAATTGGCCAAATAACATAATTATATGATTCAGATTCATAGTTGTGGTAGAATTTTATACATTGGTATGATTGTTATACATAGTTTCAACATGAGACATATGTAAGGTGCATATGTTATGAAACATGTGCCTAATATTAAAAAACCCAAATCAATTTCATATTCAAAAAGCTTTGCATGTACTAATACCCTATGGAGTTTTATGAACCATATTGAGCCAATATACTGTAGTAGTTGGTTTACCTTTTAGTATGGTTGAGATGATCAAATCACTCAATCTTTCTAAGTTTTCAGGTTGGACTTGAATATCCAACTATTTTCACTCAATATATCACCTTATATATGGTTGTTAAATACTAATATAGGTTGAGTGAAACATTATATTAAGTATAGGCCTATGGGTTGCCTATAGCATAGGTAAACCTATTTAAGGGTTGGCTCCCTAGATTTCTCTTTGATGCTTATTACCTACACTACTTGATTATTTAGATGAAAAAAGGTAGAATGAAACATAAAATTAAACTAATATAAAGATGTAATACACCAAAATTATCTCCACTAGACTACCATACAATTTCAATATAAAACATGACTCACAACACTTGTCTCAACATCCTAAATTGCTCTAACATTAGTATTTAAAACATGCAGGTGATATGCATTATAATACCCAAGGTGAGTGAACATGAGGTCATATTGAAGACACTAATGATACTATTTTATACGTAGATATAGGAAAATACACTTCATGTGACCTGTTAAAGTGGGAACTACTTGCATTAAACACAAAAGAGTAAAAAGAAGGAATATAAGGAAAAGATAGTTATTTATCACTAGATACTTCACTATGCACCACTTTATATACTTAGAAAATAATTTTGTTAACTAAAAAATATATTTAACTATTTTTTTCAAATGCATATATAGTATTCAAACTAGTAGGTCTTCTCTATACCAGGTGTAGATTCTATTATAAAAGCCCAAATGGCTTGCATTTATAGAGCATGTGAGAAGAGAGAGGATGGAAGTGGAAATGTCACTAATACAAGTGTCAAGGTGTGAGTAATATTTAAAATTTAGTATAATTAAGTGTGAAAATATGTATAGAAATTTTCATGGATGAGTTTCCACCAAAATTTCATCTCTCTTCGTCAAGTTGATGTAGAGTCCTCAAACAATCTTCTTGAAACTGCCTTCATGATGAGGCACCTCTTGACCATTTTAAATTTAATTAAGAATAATTAAAACATGTTAAATATATTATATAGGTTGGAAATAATATATTATAGTCATCATATGCCTCCCTAACTGATAGCCTTCCTCTTGACACTTGTATTCACTATTTACATTCATTCATCACGAGTCATCTAGGTTTGTCTTCACACTTGTCATCCAAATGGATTTCAATTGATAAATTAAATACATGGAATAGATTTTAGGACACTTTTTTATATTCCCTTTTCATTTTAATCCATGTGTTAGACCTTAAAATATCCTAAATTAGTCCTCTCCTCTTCTCACTAGGTAGTTACTTATCATTTTCACTATCTATCTAAGATTGCCTGTAATGAATGGTATAACAAATGGAATTTAATGCACAAATAGGGTTATAAAAAAACATAAGGAGTTAAAATAAGTCCCTATATACCTCCTTAAATGACTCTCATTCATTAATTCCCCTCTGTGTCTATAGAACACCTAAAAAATTACAAAAAACCTTGTGTTAGGCTTATCCATACAAGTTATAGTATGAACAAAGTGGATGGAAAGAAGATTGAGAGAGTTAAAAAAATGTTCAAAGTATTTTCATGGCCAACTAAAATCTCTTGGATGCATCTCAAATTATATTTTTGTCATTAGGTCTTATCAAGGGTTTTAGGAGGGTTTCTAGTCTTTTAGATTGTTAGCAATGGTTCATAAGAACTAGATGCTCAACTACCTAGATAATTCCATTGAAACCAAGTATAGGAACCTACTAAACTACCCCTATCTCATTGAGGCACCATGTAATGTCTTCATATAGGTGTTAGAGTTTTAAAATGGCCTCTTGAGCTTTCTCTTACATTATGGGTACCTGTGTCATAAAATTGGGTCAAAAATGACCACTCTATGTAATCCCATGCAAAACAATGGTTTTAAATAATCCTAAACTATTCTTTTAAGGTATTCACATGGTTTAGAATGATCTTGTGGTCATAAAAATGGAACTAGGCAACTATAGGGCTTAGGCATAATAGGTTTGACTATGTTTGATGTCCCATGACCACCTCTAAGTGGTTTCTAGTGACTATTCACATTTTTCCACCTCAATTACAACTATATAGACCTTTTTAAAATGACTTTTGTTCCCCATTTAACCTATCACCATTCACACACAAAACCTACAGTCTTGTCTTGGCTAGGAGTACCCTCTATTTAAGGGAAAACAAAGGGAACTTCCCCTATTTTCCTAGCCAAACTAAGGTTATGGATGGCTTAATTAAGTATTGATGGTATTTTATACCAAATTTTAGAACTTTTTCATGCTTCAATACCCCTCAAAACTTCAAATTCTTCAATATAGACTTAAATGACAAATGACTATGCATAAAATTTGTATACAGAGTTGGGCTTTCCATTAAGTTAAGGTTTTAGTTTAACCTCTATATTTCATTAATCTTAAAATCATATAAATTTGATTTCAACACTATTAATGTGTTCTCAGTCATGTTAAACATCCTACATCTCTATCAACCTTCTCGACTCACATTGCTCCTTTGTCAGAAATAGTTTGTGACTATGTTGAATTTTGGACCCCAAATTTTGGCTAAGTATTTTGGTATTTTGGCATAAAAATGGCATGACATGGAAGGATCATAACACAAAAATAACATAGCATAGAATTATACTCGATCAGAATCACCATGGTGCATAACCAATGAGGTAAAAAAGGACAAGAGCACAAAAGCATCAGTATGAGAAGACCCAATCAAAGATGAGAATTAACCATGAGAAACCCAAGCACATAGGAATCAAAATAAAAATGAAATACTTAAGGACTACATAGGAAGTGGGATTCAATTAAAGATTGATTATCAAGGGTCACCCAAACCTTATTCAACGAGAGTTTTGTAATGGCCCAGAAGGAGATAGACACATGGTGACAAGGATTTAGCATAGAATGAATATATAGGGGCACAAGGGCCCAAGTCCTTAGGAAAAACTAGTTAATAAACCACCATGACTCACAATTCATGGAGATTTCATTGGATAATTAATCATGTCATTTATGTTTTAACTACTTGGTTACGGAAAAACAAGTATAAATACCCTTGTATGAAAGCATTGTAAGTGATGGATTTTGGATATCATTTACTAAAACATAATATAAGAGTTTTGGGTATTATATTCATTTATAATGCTCATGTTCCAATTAATTGATATTTATTCATCCATGGTAGGTTTTCATTGAGTACTTATAATTGTCACTTAATATGAGATCTATGTAAAACTTTTACTTATTCTGAGTAATAATCTTTTAACCCCATGGCACTTCTTTGCATAATTATGATTTTTGAACTTAATGATACTAGTACCAAAGTAGTGTATATCTTTTTTATGTCAACTTTAATCAATTATAAGTTTGAACCCCAAATAATATTATTAATATGTTACTGCATAACATAACCCACAAAAACTAGTCTCTAGTTGCACACTTTGGGTATTTGCACAAGACCATAGTCTTTCATGAAGGGATAATGCACTAGCTCATTGGGGATGCACTTTAGTGTTGGAAACATTATTAATATTAAAAACCCAACATTGACTATAGATGTCTCATCTTAGGCAAATGAGATTCCTGTAGGTATATGTGAACATTGTGTTTCATACCTAGGTTTTTTTTTAATTCCCTGAGATCATTTCATAGTTTTTTAAACTCATCTCATGCTTAGAGACCTATGCTCACATCCAAAATACCTCTCTCTTGACACTAACATATGTTAGTATGTCTACTCAGTCAGATTATGTTACCTATAGATGTGCATTAGATAGAAGTTGAAAAGCTCTTATAAGTGCCCATGACCATCTTAGAGTGGTTTCTAGTGACTGTGAGTGACTATTCACATTTTTCCACCTCAAATAAAACTATGAAAAAAATTTTACAATTCCTTTTTTCCCCATTTCACCTATCACCATTCACACACCAAACCTCCATTCTTGTCTTAACTGGGAGTGCCCTCTTTTTGAGATAAAAGAGAGGGAACTTCCCCTATTGTCCTATCTAAACTAAGATTATGGATGGATTAATTAAGTCTTGGTGTTCTTATATACCAAATTTCAAAACATTTTCATGCTTCAAGACCCCTCAGAACTTCAAATTCTTCAAGACATACTTATATGACAAATGACTATGCACAAAATTTGTATGCAGAGTTGGGTTTGTTTGTAGGTTGAGGTTTTAGTTCAACCCTTATATTTATTTACTATAAGAATTATATGAATTTTATTTCAAGACTATGAAGGTGGTCTCAATCATGTTAAACATCCTACATCTTTTTCAACCTTCTCAACTCGCATCTCTCCTTTGTTAGAACTAGTCTATGACTGTGTTGATTATAGGTGTCTCATCTTAGGCAAATGATATTATTGTAGGTATTTTTGAACATTGTGTTTCATTATTAGGTTATTTTTGAAGACCCTAAGATCATTTCATAATTATTTTAACTCATCTCATGCCTTGAGACCTGTGCTCACATTGAAACTACCTCTCTCTTGACACTAGAATGAGTTAGTTTGTCTACTCAATCAGACTATGTTACCTGTAGATGTGCATTAGATAAAAGTTGAAAATATCATGTAGGTGATCATATATTCGTGATTTTTTTATTTCATTAGGTCATCATTTACTTATTAATATTCATATCATTCCTTGGAACTAATTTCCTTTCTCTCTTCATCAATGCATCATGTTCCACTGTTGCACTTCATGGTTTACTTTTGGTGTTTTTGATAATGTATTTACTAAATATCCTCAGTGGAATCTTGATTGAAATGGAATACATAAAACCATTATTATCTTTAGACTTAGTAACCCCTTCATGTGTTAATTTGTTGTTTCTAGGTTTGGGATATAGGAAAAAAAATGTTTATACTAACATAGACCTTAAATTCCTCATCATAAGATGGTACTGAATATGGACAAAACCCTTATTTGGAGAAGTTAAGGTAAAGTGTCTAAATTGTAACTTTCTAAACCTATGAACATGGATTCAAGTCTGCTTACATATAATGACCTCATAATTATCATCATGATACTTTATATGTTCTTATACTTGATTGAAGGTTTCAAATGAGCTCAAACACCTACCATTCAACACTAATCAGACCTCTGTGGATTAAAATTAGACCATTGATGGATACTCCATGTAGGTTCTACTATATATAGGACTATGTGTGGTGGATTGGTTCTCAAAACTAATTTATAGATCATTGAATATCTCAGTCTTGTTGTTTCCACCTTAGGATACCTCTAAAAATATTGAAACATTCATGTGTCATCAACATGCTTGATTAGGGATTAATCTCCCTTGAATGTAGGTGATAGTCATAAGGAAATATGATTGTGCTTATGTGTTAGTCTTTTCACTCCATCAACCATGGCTACTTGAGATTAAGCTTTGAAATGAGAACTAATCATCATGCCATGAAAGGTTAGAAATAACATCACCTTTGATCTAAAACCACTACAAGAGGGAAAAACACTGCTACTAATGAAACATTCTATGCAAACCTTCATGGTGTCTTCAACCAAAAAAATGAGAGCGATACTTACACCTTCTTCTCCTTAACACATGAAAACCAAACTAAAACCTTGTGAGAAGGATGATCATACTCCTCAAAATCATGTACACCACTTGATTTGCATAGAATAATGCAAACGGAGAAGAATAAATGAGGTATTGGGGATGTGCAAGTAAAAAAGAGTCACTAACACTCTTATCAATGATTCATGAAGCACAAATAACCAAACCTAGAACTATCACAATTAATTATAAATAAAAATGGAGTAATACCACACACCAAGTTCACTTACTCTAAATCACTTCCTCCTATCCATACCAAGTAGAAATCAGTTTGCCTATTTAGCTTGTCCAAGAGAGTGATAGGAAAGATATAAAGGAATTTTCTCATTTTTGGACCTGTCAAAGCTTCTTTAATGTGGAAGTTAATTTATGGGACCTGAAGAGACACTTTGAAAGTCCTCTCATGTGCCAAATGTGTTATACAGGCCATATAATTGCCTATAACTACATGATCTTCTCTTTTCCACATTAAAATTACAATTATCATTTCAAAATATCCATCTCTAACATGAAATTAAAATATAGGACATTTAATATCCTCTTGAAACACTTATCCTATTGTATAAATTGTACAAGTTCATTTAATGACTCAAAAGGTGACTTTAAATGACATGAGACCCACTAGGACAAAAATGACAAGGTGAAATCATAATGTTTGACCTCATTAAGACCATGTACACATTTTACACCCTAGGATACCCTATGACAAGTTTTGACTACATAAAGGGTTGACCTATTTTACTTTTAGTCAAATTAGTCAACATTTTGGTGATTTCCTAGGGGTGGCAAGCTAGCTATGCCAAGGACCATTAGCATTCTCCTATCCATTGGGATATATATTTACCTATACACTACTCTTGACACTAAAAGCCTTTTAAAATACACCTAACATAACACACACAATAAGGAAACAAGCACACAAGAAAATAAACTAAGGCACATAAGACAAAACAAGAAAACAAACACACTTGTGATCTCATGAACACTTAGGGGAAACACAAACTAACTCAAAAAAAATAACTTATGCACAGACTAAATTGGATAGAAATCTTTATCCTAAAACAAATGGGAAGCTTTAAACATTTATTTCTCCATGAAGTGGATTAATACATGAAGCATGTTACTTTTTAAGCAGTTGTATTGATGTCTCCAACTATCTCATGATGTTTGTCAATCTCCTTGGCATGATATTCAATGAAATCAAGGTAGCTAAAAATAGATCACCTATGAAGGTGAAATCCTCTTTCACTTCAACAACCTCAGCCTTCTCATGAGACTCCTTAACTACAACCTCCAATGGTTCTTCAACAAAACATACCTCTTTGACTTTTATGGTATTTTAAGAGAGATCAAATTATTCACTAGTTGAAAGTTTCTCAATCTCATCAAGGAGCTTTGTATAGTCCATCCAATATTCATCATTATTCTTCATGAGGACATCTTGATCTATATTCTTATGCACTTGTCCTTTAGATTTTCAAAGTTATTAAAGTTCTTAGAAAAGCCTCATATTCTACTACCAATTATCCTTTCTCTCTTTCTTTTTGATAACCACCACCTCTTCAACTGAATCTTCTTAGTCCTTAAGGACTTGATCAAATTTAAATCTGATTGTAACTTCAAAAAGTTAGGATGGAATAATATCTTATTTTGATATCACACCACCAAGAGGTAAGATAGCTTCAAGAGTGTCTTATAACTAACCAGAAGGGTGTGTAGTCTTTTTAAGGCCTTTAAACTCACCACATATTTCATCTTGTATCATTGATCGAACAACAACTTCTTATTTCATGCCTTTAATACACTCTTTTTAGACAAATGTAATGTGACTTTCAACATCTTTATCTTCACTCAAAAATATTGAATTTAACTTCTCTTCACCAAGGGGAGTCGTTATGGTAATCTCTTGATCATATATGGTCATGTAGTCTTCTTGATCAGTTGTAGCTTGAGCTTTATCTTATTCTCTAATATCCCATAGGATAGGTTATCCTTAAATAAGGTATGAGGTAGGATGGTGATATATAGGCTCATGGGTTAGATAAGGAGTATAAAAATATTTAATGAACTCATGGGGAGATGATAAGTTCGATTGATCAATAGGAAAGACACCTTCTTCAACAAGAGTTTCACTTTGCTCATAGCCTTCTTGAGGCTCTTCAATAGTTGTAGGTTAATTTTAAAGCTCTTGGTTTTCCCACATTCTTATTCTATCTATTGAGAATTGGATACAACTTTTTTTCGAGTAAAACTACTCACTAATATCATATTGGGTTTCCTCTTCAACCAACTTCCACATGTCCATCAAATTTTGAACTAAATATCGCAAACACTCCATGAGATGGTTAGGGAGCACATCAAACTCTTCATCCCATGTTCTCATCTCTTATTCTCTATCTATAAAACTTGGCATGAGTGAAATTAAATATTTGGCATTAAACGGGATTGAATTAGGAGGAGAAGGGTAATATTGGGGGTTGTGATGAGCTTCAATTTGTTTAATTAGTTGCCTAGCTTAAGCCTATAGGAATTTATATGTTTTTTTATTATATTTTGATTTCCAATCAATAGGATCATTTGATTCCTCATAACAAGACTAATAATAATCTTGAGGTTGATATACATCATGATAAGGTTGGTAGGAGTAATATTAGGATTGATAGGAAGGCACTTCTTAATACTCTTCTTGATATCCTTCTTCATAGGGATGTTTAAGAACATCATATTCATATGGATAAGGAATAGGATGATCATAGGGCTGCCATGGTGCATAGGAATGATTACAACCATGGTAGGGATTTTTAGGGGTATAACATGGGTCATAACAAGGTTGATAGGGAGGTTCATAGTGGGGATTCTCAACATAACCATCCATATCAATTTCATTAGTCACATGAAGTATAATAATTGATCAAAATCTTCAATAATAGATACTTGGGCTGCTTACAACTAGATGATTGCATTTGGAGTCACCATTGGTGTTTTCTTGAATGCTTTTAAAATCTAATAGTAAGAAGAACACACCAATAATTATTATACTCTTTTGGAACTTAGTCCCACCAAGCATTCTAGAACTATTATCACTCAATATTACACCCTAGATATGGTTTTTCAAACCTACTCTATATTGAGTGAAACATTAGATTACCTATAGTCATGTGGGTTACCTATAGTAGAGGTAAACCTCTAGGTTTAAGGTCTAGCTCCCTAGATTTCTCTTTAATGATTATCACCTACAATACTTGCTTGCTTGGATGAAAAGGGGTAGAAGAAAACATAAAATTAAAATACTTTAAAGAGGTGATACACCAGAATGATCTATACTAGACTACCATACAATTTCACTATGAAACATGACTCACAATACTAGTCTCAACATCTTAGATTATTCTAACATTAGTATTTCAAACGTGGAGGTGATATGCATTATAATGCCCAAGGTGAGTCAACATGAGGTCAGATTGTAGACACTAATTTTACTCCTTTACACTTAGATATAGGAAAATACAATTGACTACACTTCATGTGACCTATTAGAGTGGGAATTACTTGCATCAAACATGGAAGAGTAAAAAGAAGGCAATGATAGGTAATTATCACTAGACACTTCACTATGCACCACTTTACATACTTAGACAAGAATTTTGTGAACTCTAAACAAAATTGTAAATATTTATTTTAAAGGCTTACATATTATTTAGACTAGTAAGGATTCACCATACTAGGTGTTGAATCCATTACAAAACCCAAAATGGCTCACATTTATATAGCATTGGAGAAGAGAGAAAAAGGGAAGTGGAAAGGTCACTAAGACAAGTGTTAAGATGTAAGTAATAATCAAATTTTAGGATAATTAAGTGTGAAAAGAGGTCTATAAATTATCATAGACAAGTGTCCACCAGAAGTTCATCTCTCTCCTTCAAGTTGGTGTAGAGTACTCAAATAGTCTTCTTAAACCTGCCTTCATGAGAAGGCACCTATTGACCATTTGAAAATAAACTAGGAATAATTGACACATATTCACTATCTTAGAGAGGTTTGAAAAAAGATATGATAGTTATTAGATGCCTCCCTAATTGATAGCATTTCTCTTGTTACTTATATTCACTACCTATATTCATTCATCACTAGTCCTCTAGGTTTGTCTTCACACTTATCATCCAAGTGGCTTTCATTTTCTACAGTAAATAAATGGAAGAGGTGTTAGGAAACCTATTTATATTCCCTTTTTCTTATACTTTATTATTTATACCTCAAAATGGTCCCAAATTAGACCTCTCCTCTTTTCACTAGGCAGTCACTTGCCATTTTCACTATCTATCTAAGACTACCTATGATACATGGTGTAGCAAGTGACTTTCATGCACAACTAAGGTTATAAATGATCATAGTGAGTTATATTAAGTCCTTATATACATCCTTAAATGAATCTCATTCATTAGTTCCCTTTTGTACCTACATAACACCTAAAAACATACAAAAAACTCTGTGTTAGGCTTGTCCATATAAGTGATAGTATAGACAAAGTGGATGGAAATAATATTGAGAGAGTTCCATACATTTTAAAATAATTTTCATGGCCAAATGAACTCTCCTAGATTCATTTCAAATTATATTTCCTTCATCAGATTTTATCAAGGGTTTTAGGAGGGTTTTTGGTCTTTTGGACTATTAGTAATAGTTCATAAAAACTAGATGCTCAACTACGAAAAAAATTACACTAAGAGAAAGTGTAGGACACTACTAAATTACCCCTATATCTTTGAGGAACAATGTAATGTGTCTGTATAGGTGTGAGCATTTAAAAATAGCCTTTTGAGTTTTCTCTTGCATTCTAGGTACCCTTGTCATAGAATTGGGTCAAAAATGACCACTCTATGTAATACCTTAAAAACTAATGGTTATAACTCATCTTGACCTCTCCCTTGAAGTTATTCACATGGTTTAAATGATCTTGTGGTCATATAAATGAAACTAAGCAACTGTAGGACTTAGGCCTAGTTTTAGGCCTAATAGGTCTGAATATGACTAATGGCCCATGACCATCTCTAATTGGGTTATATTTACTATGATTAACTTAAAATTTGTCCACATAAAATACAAATCTACGTACCTTTTTAAAATTCCTTTTTTCCCCATTTCACCTATCACCATTCCCACACCAAACCTCCATTCTTGTCTTAGTTGGGAGTTCCCTCTATCTGAGATAAAAGAGAGGGCACTTTTATTGTTTTCTTGATCAAAATTAGGTTATGGATGGATTAATTATGTATTTATGGTATTCTACACAAAATTTCACAACTTTTTCATACTTCAAGACCCTTCAAAACTTCAAATTCTTCAAAACATACTTATATGACAAATGATTGTAAACATAATTTGTATGCAAAGTTGGGTTTGTTTGTAGGTTGAGGTTTTAGTTAAACCTCTCTATTTATTTAATCTAAGAATAATATGAATTTGATTTTAAAAGTGTGAATTTGGTCTCAATAATTTTCAACATCCTAAATATTTGTCAACCTTCTCAACTCACCTCTCTCCTTTGCTAGAACTAGTCTATGACTGTGTTGATTGTAGGTGTCTGATCTTAGGTAAATGATATTTGTAGGTATTTTTGAAAATTGTGTTTCCTTCCTAGGTTATTTTTGAATTCCTTGAGATCATTTCATAGTTTTTTTAACTCATCTCATTCTTATAGACCTATGCTCACATCCAAACTACCTCTCTTGACACTATCACGAGTTAGTCTATCTACTCAACTAGACTATGTTACCTGTAAATATGCATTAGATAGAAGTTGAAAATATCTTATAGGTACTCATATATGCATGACTATTTTATTTAATTAAGTTTTCCTTCACTTAGGAATATTCATCTCATGCCTTATAAATGATTGCCTTTCTCTCATCATCAATGCATGATGCGCCACTATTGCACTTCATGGTTCACTTTTGGTCCTTTTGACACTATATTTACTAAATATCCTTAGTGTAAACTTGATTAAAATGGAATCCATAAAACCATTAGTCTCTATTTACTTAGTAACCCTTTCATGTGTCAAGATGTTTTTTATAGGTTTGGGATACAAGAAAAAAATGTTTATACCAACACAAACCTCAAATTCCTCATCATAAGATGACACTGAATATGGACAAAACCCTTATTTGGAGAAGTTAAGGTAATGTGTCTCAATTGAAACAATCTAAAACTATGAACATGGATTCAAGTCCACTTGTATATAATGACCTCATCATTGTCATCATGATGATTTATATGTTCTCATACTTTATTGAAGGTTTCAAATGAGCTCAAACACGTACCATTCAACACTAATCAGACCTCTATGGATTAAACTTAGACCATTGATAGATATTACCTATAGGTGTTACTGTATATAGGAATTTTTGTGGTGGATTGGTTCTCACAACCAAGTTATAGATCATTTAATATCTCAATCTTATTGTTTCCACCTTGGGAGACCTCTGAAAATCATGAAAAATCCATGTGTCATCAACATACCTGATCATAGCTTAATCTCTCTTGAATGTAAGTGATAGTCATAAGGAAATCTGATTATGATTATGTGTTATCTTTTTCACTCCATCAACCATGGCTACTTGAGATTAATATTTTAAAGGATAAATGATCATCATGCCATGAAAGGTTGGAAACAACATCACTTTTGATCTAAAACCACTACAATAGGGTGAAATTATGCAACTGATGAAACATTGTCTACAAACATTCATGGTGTCTTCAATCAATAATATGAGAGTGATCCTATTGATGATTCCATAAAATGGCTCATTATATCCATAAAATAACATATTTTTTCTTGCATTGGAAGTGGATCTAAATGTAGTTTCTAAACTTATAGTTTATTTAGAATGAAATAGTAAGTATATATCATGGTTATATCTTTAGAATTCCTTGTTATCTATTGGTCAGCTATTTCTAATGATTATTGGGAAAAAAACTATAATGAGTTTATATAAAGTTAATAATATGCTAATAATGATTAAAATTATGAAGGGTAACCATGTTGAATTCTTCTACAACAAGATCCAATATTATAGTCAAGATATGGACTCTTACAGGATTGTTACAGAATCCCACAATAGCTCTGAATTACAATAGGCTTGTTACAATATCTAAAGATTAAAACAACCCTACTACAGACCAACTATGGATTACAATAGGATTGCTATGGACCAACTATGGATTACATTAGACTAGCTATGGATTTCACTAGACTTACTATGAATTTCACTAGGCTCACTATGGATTTTACCAAGCTTGCTATGAATTTTAGTAGGTTGATATGGATTTCAATAGAATTACTCCATACATTAATAAAATTGATACAAATTTGTTTAGGAAGTATTTCTAAGAGTATTTCAATGTTCCAACTATCAGGAAGAATGTTTTCCATTTAGATTCTTTCTATATATAGGTTTCTATGTATAGACTTTCCATTTATAAATTGTATTCAAATATAAGTTTATGTAATTTCATTACAAATAATAACTCTCTCCATATTTAGTGGAGATAAAAATTATTCTATAATATATTTTATTAGAATAAATATCTCTCTCCATATTTTGTGGAGCTAGAGATAGGATAGGATATCTCAATTGTTAATCCTAAATAAGGTGTTGGTTGGAACCATGAAATTATAAATGCAACCTTCCACACCTGAATGAATAATCAATCAATAAATATACTTTTTTTTCATTATTATTAGCAATCCATTTTAAAACCTATGTTTTTAATAAATCCTTTTTCGAGGAAGGAACTAACCACTCATTCCAAGGAAGATGGATCAATGTATTTTTATTTTATTTATTTATTCTATAATTATTCTTTCCACTATAAATTTTTATTTTATTTTCTTATAGATATAGACAATTTATTTTTGTATAGTTTACTATAAATCTACAGGTGTTTTATGTGTTTATCAATTATTTTTAATTCAGTAATTTACTTTTTGCAAGTGTGATTTATTTTCTGCAAGTGTGATTCAATTTTTGCAAGTGTGATTCAATTTTTGCAAGTGTGATTTATTTTCTGTAAGTATGATTTGATTCTATCAATTTTGATTTTAAATTTCAAAAAATATGATTTTCAATTCTTGCAAAGTGTGGAGTGTGATAAAAGGAACCATTTTCTAAAGGTCTCTTTTTACTTTTGCATATAGCCTTTGGACACTAGGCCTGGATTGATATTATTAAATGAAGGGTATTGATGACACCCATCACCTACCAAATTATTCACCTTCACACATGAAAACCAAACTAAAAACTTTTGATAAGGATGTTCATACTCCTCAAGATCATGTACACCACTTGATATCAATAGAACAATGCAAATAAAGAAGAAGAAATGAGGTATTGGGGATGTGTAAGTAGAAACGAGTTAGTAACACTCTTAGCAATGGTTCATGAATAATAAATAACCAAAAATATAACTATGACCATGAATTATAAGTACAAAGGGAGTACTACTATACACCAAGTGCACTTATTTTTAATCACATCTTCTTTTCCATACCAAGTAGAAATTAGTTGACCTTTTCAGTTTGTCCAAGAGAGTGATAGGAAAGATATAATGGTTTTTATCATTTTTGGACCTATCAAATATACTTGAGTATGGAAGTGAATTTATGGGACTTGAAGAGACACTTTTGAAGTCCTTTCATGTGTTGTATAAGTTGTATAACTACCCTTTAACTACCTATAACTGCATGATCTTCTCTTTTCCACATTTAACCTATAATTATCATTTTGAAATATCCATCTATAACATGCACATAAAAAATAATGTGTTTAATATCTTCTTGAAACACTTTTCCTCTTGTATAAACCATACAAGTTCATTTAATGACTCAAAAGGTGACCTTAGATGACATGAGATCTAGTAGGACAAAAATGACAAAGTGAAAGCATAATGTTTGACCTCATTAAGATAATGGTACATATTTTACACCATAGGATACCATATGACAAGTTTTAAATACATATGGGGTTGACCTAATTTTATTTTTGATCCAATTAGTCAACACCAGCCTTACCTAATTATAAGTTTCATTGTGTTGCATGGTTAAGCTAATTTCAACTATGAGGTGGTAACTCACTTTTACTCCAAATTTGGGGGAATATGCCTCTCTCTCTCTCTCTCTCTCTCTCTCTCTCTCTCTCTCTCCTTAGGTATATGCACTTTAAATATTTATCTATATTTATCCTAATCTCAATTTTAGAGCCTTACAATGATACATCTTTTACAAAATTACTTGCCAATAGGCAAGGCAATTACATTGACACACATGTGTACTCATAAAACTTGATCTTTCAACTTCAATCAATTTCAAGTAATTTTAACCCAAGTTATATGTATAATCTCATTTAGGGTTAAACATTTTGTGAACTCAATCTTTGAACAACAAACCATAGTTCACATAGGGTTGTCTAATTTTTTTATTTCTAAACTATAGATTAATGTAAATTTTGTAATCATGTTTCCCATGGATATTTATATTAACTATTTCATGATCCAATACCTTATCGTGGCTCACTTGTTATATCCCATGTCTAATTATCACATGATGATATATAAGGGATGCAAAACCTATTTTCCCACATATTCCTTGTTATAATGTTTATAATGATTTTTTACCTAACACTATAATATGCCAAATGGAGTGCATGAATCAACCTTATTCCTTAGGACATGTTTTTTCCAAATATCATCACACCATGGCCCAAACTTTTCTATTGGAATTATTACACAGTTCCTCATATTGCAAGGATGTTCTTTTAGATGCCTTACATATGACGTTACTCCCTTGTAATACTGAACCACTATATGTGGCCTCTATCTTAAACACCATAAAATGGATTGAGCATAATATATCCTTTGAAAATTAGGATTTTCTTCCTTAATACATTATAAACAAATATTTTCCACTCTATATCTAGGTATGTGTTTGTAATAAAATGTTAAAATTAGTTCTTGTGGACAATGGTTTTGGACTCAACATTTACAACATATCATTTATCCATGTCATAGGAATTGGACCATAAAATTTAGAGACATATAATATGAGTATCAAAGGATTTGATAATATTTCATGACAAGTATTAGGATAGATAACATTGAATATTACAGTAGGCCCCCATACAATACCTTCTTTGTGCCAAGTTATGCTAGATGATTTAAAATATAACATTCTTTTGGGATGACCTTAGATACATGAGATGTATGTGGTTCCCTCCACATTTTATACATGAATAAAATTTATTCATCAAGGATTCATTTACACATGCCCAATGGATAGTAATCCAATCAAACATTGTGCAATTGTTCAACCACCCATCCAACCCACACTAAAGACATATAAATCTGATTTTGCTTCTCAATATTTACTCAAATATGGGTTCAAGGGACAAGAGTTAGCTAAAAATGAGAAAATAATAACATAAATCATTTCTCCTATAAATAATACAAATAAAAAAGGATTGGGTTTTTCAAACAAAGCTACTAACACAAACATCTCCCTTGAAGTATAATTTGTTTTTAAAATGCCAAAATGGAATGTATGAATATCTCCACAACTGAGCTCCAAGTGGTTAACCATCACTTAATCGATGACACTTCTCTCCTAGAAATTATAACAATGGATGATTTTTCCCATGATGATTCATTACTATAGTACTTGGGGCATATGAAGATCTCCCTTCCTTTTATCATAAGAATAGGTTTCCTCATGCCACCTTTTCTCATGCTTAATTTGGTGAGAATGATAATCTAAATATATAATATGATACATCAAATATTATTCCTACCACACCATTTATCATAGAAAAATCTACTTTTTTAAATGAATAAATAGTGAAATATAACTTTATAACAAATAAGGATCCTATATTAGTTTTACTAGGATGCAATGATGCAAGAGGATGAAGGAAAAACCTATCAATAGGTCCTTCATGATTTTCCTAAACTTTTTGCTTGGGATTATTCAGATATGCTTAGGATTGATCCATCGATGGTAATGCATACTATACTATTATACCTAGATGTAAAGCTAGTAAAATAAAAAATATGAAAGTGCATCCCAAAAGGGCATTGTTGGTAAAAGATAAAATTTAAAAAAAAAAATAGATGTCAAATTTATAAGAGCCATTGCACATTCCAATTGGGTGTCCAATATTTTCCTTTTTAAAAAACTAAATGGTTACATTTGATGTTGCACTAATTAGTACAATTTAAACAAGGATTGCCTTAAAGATGACTTCCCTTTACCTAATATTGACATGATTGTGGATTCCACAACGGGATATGATACATTTTTATTTATGGATGGATTTAGAGGATATAACCAAATCAAAATTAACCCTACAGATCAAGAAAAGACCACATTTACCACTCCTTGGGGGACATTTTGTTATATAGACATGACTTTTGGATTAATAACATATGAGCCACATATCAAAGGGCCATGACTCATATATTTCATGTTTTTATACACAAGACTATTAAATATTATGTTGATGATTTACTTTCCAAATAAAACATTTATGAGACCATGCTATTAATTTATGATAAATATTTGGGCACCTATGCAAATTTAATGTTTGGTTAAATTCCCAAAAATGTGTTTTTGGGGTATTTTTGGGAAAACTCATAGGATACAATATTTCTCAACAAGGCATTGAGGTTGATCTAAAAAAGTTAAAATATATCATATAACTGCCACTACCAACCAATTTAAAACAATTACAATGTTTATAGGGCCAAATTCAAGTTATTTAGCATTTCATTTCCCAATTAGTTAATAAAATAATCCCTTTCACATGTTTGATAAAAAAAAGATACACATTTCATATGGGATGACATATGTCAACAAATATTTGATAAGATAAAAATATATAATTTTATCAAAACCACCAGTACTTATGTCTCTTATTCTAGATAGACCATTCTTTCTTTGCATTCGGCTGCCCATGAAGCCCTAGGGGCCTTACTAGCACAATTTGATAATAATCACAAATAATTGGCATTATATTATATTATTCTATAGCTATTTGATGATAATGTAAATATATAACTATGAAAAAATTATGTTTAGCTTTGGTTTTTGCTACCCATAAATTAAAACATTATTTGATCAATAATGAGTCTCATGTTATCATTTATGATCCATTAAGGTTCCTCATGAATAAAACACATCTAACTAATCGCATAGCAAATTAGGTGATGTAACTCATAAATTTTGATTAATATTTATAGCCCAAAAGTCAATAAAAGGTCAAATCATAGTCAACCAATTCATTGTGTCTCCTTTACTAGGTTCTTTTCCACTCATTGGGGATTTTTGGGATGAGTTCGAGGCATATAATATATCTTCCATTCCATGTATAATGTTCTTTTATTGATCAAAATTTTGAACAGGAGTGGGTTCTGGCATTATATTTTGTACCCCCAAAGGTGAATACATGCCTTTCTTTTACAAAATAACTTTTCTTACACCAAAAATATAGTCAATTATGAGGCCTTGATCATCAGATTATCCATATCACATAAGTTGGATATAAAAGACATCTAAATTTTTGGTGAATCTCAGTTGGTTGTTATTCAAGTTACTAATCATTAATAAACTAATGAAGAGCATATTTTTCCATATAAAGAAATGGTAGATAAACTCACATAGATATTTGACACATTTTATATCAATAATATTTCATTTAAAGATAACCACCATGCTGATTCTATGGAAAGCACATCATCCTTGATAACTGTTGATAAAAAAACACATAAATTTTACAATATGATATCCACATAATCCTTCCATTTCTTTTGATCAAATAAATGCCTTGGCCATTATTGTTATTACCCATAGTACTATAAACATAGAATGGTACACTAATATTTATAGTTTTATTTATCAAGCCTATATACCAAACCATTTTGCATTAAATGATAAACAAAATCTACAATGTGAAGAATTTTGTTATGTGATTATTAGAAATGATTTACTCAAATGAGGTTTTGATAGACAATTTCTTCGATGCTTAAGTAAAGATGAAGCTCACACTTCACTCCTCAAAATACATGACATTAAGTGTGGTGGACATTTTAGTGGACATGCCATGTCTCAAAAAACCTTACACCAATGTTATTATTGGCCTACAATGGAAAAATAATATATGGAACATGCAAAATGATGTTTAAAATGCCAAAAATATAGCATTTTGAATCATGCATCATCATATGAGTTACAATCGATTATTTCACCATGGTCCTTTTCCTTATTGGGCTTTGATTTGATAGGTAAAATAAATCTAGTATCATCTAGCATAAACAAATTTATTATTATAGATATAAAATATTTCATAAAATGGGTAGAATTCATTCCACTTGAGTTTACCATAGGGGATGACATATGCAGGATTTTGATTACCAATATCATCTCTTGTTTCAGCATACATTTAGCCATTGTTTTTGACAATAGAACATCATTAGAAAATAAGACAATAAGATAATTTTATAATAAATACAATATTAAACATACCTTTTATACATATTATTACCCATAGGATAATGGCCAAGCAGAGGCAACCAACAAAATAATTGTCAAAATACTTGGCAAAACAATTGAGAGATACAACACTAATTGGCACCAACAGATGGTATATGTTCTATGGACATACTATACTAGTGTCCACACACCTAGTTAGACCACACTTTATTCTTTAGTCTATGGTACAGAGGTCATATTACCAAGTGAATTTGAGATATCCTCTTTATCTGTCTCTCTAAAATACATCATCAAAGGTAATGAATATCATAAAAAAATGTTTGCATTAGTTAGAACAGTTGAATGAAAATTGCACACAAGCTTCTAATCACTTACATGTCTATTAAGAACAAGTAAAAAGAGAATATAACAAAAAATTTGGCCATGTGACTTTAATGTGGGTGACCTGGTACTAGAATAAAATTAAAAGAGTATTAATATAAAAAAGGATGAAAATGGAAGTTCAAATCAAATTGGTTGGGTTTATTTATAGTTACAAAAAATTTGGAAAAATGTGTATACCACTTTGATAAACTTGAAGGAAATCCTTTAAAAATCCCAATGAACATCATGCACTTGAATAAATATATTACCTGAGAAAAAACACCAAAAAATCAAAAACATCTAAAAATCAAAAATAATTTTGGCATTTTCATATTATATTGGCTCCTTGACATCCATATGTTACTTCCATATTTATGGACCACATACTCACTTACTCCTACATACACATATGTGTCACATTACTACATTGGGTGTGATATAGGCATACATAGATACATGATACATTCTTATTATAGATGTTTGGCTTAACATTTATTCATGTCATATGGACATTAGTGACATATGCTTCTTTGATCTTGATACATATAAGTTATATGGTTTGATGATCACTCTACATTGTCATGTTTGATCTTACATATGTACTTACACATGCCTACTATCCATGATTATGTCTTGCATAGGCTACTTGATATGCTATACACTTGACATACATTTCATAACACATTAAATTCATGGGATATAATGACATATTTATGTTGGTTGATTATAATTTACTTTATGTACTTCCTCTAATGTCTTTCCTTATTATTATATTACTTATTTGAGCATTTGTATATGATCTTTTTCTTGTGGCCCTCATGATTACATATGATTTCATTGACATTTACGTATATCATTATTATGGTATGAAAAATTGAATATGTCATTCTTGATTTTATGGAAATTTGACTAAGTCACATCCCTTTGATTGTGTGTAATTTGAACATGCCACTTATTTGTAATCTCTTTGGACCATTATTTATTGACTTGATTTTGATTTCTCTCATGTATGTGTTTGTTTGCATATTGATCTTGGATTATTACAATCTAGATATTGCCATTACCTTTATCATACATATTAGGCATATATGTGATCACATTGGTTTTATTTAATTTAATTATAGATTTACCTAGACATGTTATTTATATATGTTACATGGTTACATTCATAGATTTTATAGTTGTCTTACCCTTTTGAGGTGAGGTAAATTCACATTCATATTTTTACCTCACCTCAAAGGGGGGCATATTAGTGTGGGAATGTTTGGGAAGCATGTTATCTAGGTTGTAATCATAATTAATAATATTGGGTGTGAATCAGCCTTCAAAAACTTTCAATCAATTACATCTACTCATATATGAAGTATGAAAGCAACACAATGATCTAGCAATGCATTAAGAACCAATCACATGAGCATAAAATAATATAACACATAAAATATATGGAAAACCCTCATGGAGAATAAAACCCATTGAAATAAATCTTGGACAAACTATATTATAAGATAAAGTATCAAATTTAGTTGAACACCAACCCAACATGGAGCACCAACCCCAAATTTATCAAGCACCCACTTAACTTTAACAAGCACCTTTTTACTAGAGGTTAAAACTCCCTATGACCAAGCACAAACTCAATAAAATAAAACTTATAAAATAACCAACATATAATGCATATCAAAATCCCTCTTGACCAAGCACCAAATCAATCAAGACCAATTTTTCAAGATCTAACCTATAAGGAAGCTTCAACTCCCTCAAGCATCAACTCAGTCAATCACACTTCTTTCAAATCAGCTCTTTATCTATTCTATCTAAACTTTATCCACTTTCATACATCAAGAAAACATATTTTATTCAACTCTAAAATCCTCTCAACATGTGATGACCACTCTTTTATCTCTACTCCACTTTATCTCTCTCAAAATTGCCTCTAGGCTTCTTTACTCAACTAGCCCTCTTCAAAACTGAACATGTCATGTGACCTTGATATTAAAATACATAAAAGATATATGATCATCAATAAATGATTATATACTCTATATTTATGGTCTAAATCATGTTATCCAACCTCAGGCTCATTTATTTATCAATCCATTCACTTCTTCTAAGCTTTCTCAAATAGGCCTAAAACTGCCTTGTATATATACCATTCCTTGTTCATATACCATTTAGTCAGACACACACCCTTAATATATTAAGTAAGATATATAATAGGTATTATTACATATAATAAACAATATTAAAATTAAATTTGAGTCCCTTTTGGCCTGCCATGACTCAATTAGGCCTCATTTCACTTTGAGGTCTCATGGAGACCTAATTGAATTAGCTCTATCTAGTAACATGTTACCACTTGATCCCTTGGAGATAATTTCAACTATATACATGGAAAAATCATTTCAATAAAAAATAAAATAATATCTTATACAACATCCTTTTATCTTCATAACACATTTTATGTCTAACCACTTTATGAAACCTCTCAATAGTACTCAATCCTATTAGGCTTATGTACACCAAAAGTGTGTCTTTCAATACTGAAGCTCAAACACACTTAAGATAATAAAAAATGAATAAAAAATTATACAAACATAATCTACATGATATTAGGGTCATTAAAAAATCCATTATAAATTTCTACTTAGGGCTCAAGAACATCTCTACACCTCACTCACTCAAAACTACCAGTTTAGCTCAAAACATAATCATGGTGACTTTAAAATCCAAAACATATGAATAAAATTTAAATTAATTTTGATGAATGTAAATGGTAATTATATATCCTCAATACATCCTCAAATGAAAAAATCATATGGTCTAATGACAAATATTGGTCTTATAAACCAATTTCTTGACCTCATGTTTCACAGTGAACTAGACTAGTCATTTTTGAGTAAATTTTTCACCACACACATGACCTAAAAAGTTTCTTCCAAGCATTAACATGTCTTATAAGTCCTAAAAAAACATATCATTTCACTTGGTTTCATCATTATATCATGAAAACATACTTCAATTCATCTTCTCATTATTACCTGACCACCTTTGTTTTCAGTCTTCACCTTCACTCTTTCACTTAAATAGTCTTAAGGGCTCACTTGCTCAATTTGCCTCTTCTAGGCTCATTAAGTCCAATGACCTGTGTATCCACCTACATCAGTTTGATCAGATAAACATGACTGATCTTATTTTCTCTTTGATGGTCCTCACTGACTTATACCTTTTATTTAAAAGGTTCTCTACTTCTCTTAACTCCATACTTCCTCAACTAGCATAATATTATCACAACTCTACTCCAAATAGGCCAATTATGCATAGTATTTATACCGTACACTCATCTAACCCATCTTGTTCTAAATTTTAAATATTTATTCATACATGTTACATGTAATAACCCCAAACTCCTTAGGTCACCCATTACCTCATTAACCCCAAACCACCATTAGGTCTTAGTGAGACCTAAAACAATTAGGCCTTTATACTCACACATTACATGTGAGACTACTTAGACCACCTTCAACCTTTTCCAATGCTTGTAACACATAAAAACTATATCTAATATCCCATTTCTCACTCTCATATGGGTCCATTCCACCTATAACACCAACTCAACACTTGAACCTACCAATTAGGTCTCCTCACTCTTTAGGCCTTCATACACAAAAAACATAATCTCAAACTTATAAAGAACCTACTCAGATAATTCACATATTCATATAATTATACCACATAGGTGAAACCTTTAGTACCTTTGAAACACATTCATGTGCATTAGATACTTCAGCATAAGCTCTAAGCACTCAAAATAACTCTCTCAAAATGACCATTCAAATTGGTCATATATAGTCAAAATAAAGTCAATCTATTTTGACTCTCCATATCTGATCAAGGGAATATCATGAAAACCAATGCCTTATTATAATAGTTTGAGACTTATACAACATCTCTATACTCATTTTATTCAATTTTTATCAAAACACCCTCAACTCACTCCTACAACATGGTCACTCAATTTGCCAGTGCATTCAACAAACACAATCAATTGTTCATATTGAATATGGATTGGTTAAACCTATGAACTCCATAGAGATGGTCCTCATGAATTATAAATCACTCTCTAATATTTATTTCATATCTAAACATCAAAATACCATCAATAAATCTTTAATTATCCTTCTTAGGTCATTTGTAGAACATGGTCAAACCTTCAATCAACTTTAGAGCTAAATATCTTTGATTATACAGATAGTCAAACCTTCTAACCAATGTCTCTAGATGTGCCTTGGATTCCTTTTAAAATTTTAATTTTACACCATCAATAAATTCATCCTATATCAAAATATGTTACCAAAATACTCAACATTGGATTTTCTTTTGTTAATTTCAAATACCAACGATAACTAGTAAATGCAAATATGCAGACATGTGTCTGCATCTCATGTCCTCACACAGCTTAAGAAAATAAAATCCATTGAATTTTTTAGGAGTATCCTATTATTTACCTTAAATTTCTCATCTTTGATCTAAGATCCTTGCTTTTGAGATCAAGCCACTTGGCAGCCCCCTGTGCCTTCTAAGCATTATGTTGACTTATTGACTTAATATGCATAGTTGATCTTTCTCTACATGATTAAACATGATCCATTAATATTTGATTTGATTTATCAATATGAACCATTGATCTACTTTTTATATCTCCATGATTGTGACACATGTATTCATCATGTTCATTCTTAGGATCTTTGACTTATTGACTTTGCTCTCATTATTAATCACTATCTAACAAGTTTAATGCTCATCATTAGATCCTTATCTAGTCAAATTAATCACTCACCATAGATATTTATCTACTTGATCACTCATTCATCATTTTATCTTCATTTATCATTTTATATAGTCACTTTTAGATCTTTATCATGAATATTAAATTCTTGCTGTAGATCTTTTATATCACAAATTTGGCTAAGTATGGGAACTTAGTTAACTCTACCTAAGAAGCCAAATTTACACCTTAATAACTTTTGCTATGCATCATGTCCAAACCTAGAATTTCAACCACATTATCACATTTTTCATAGGGGAATCCATACATGTATCAAAATTCTCTTGAAACCTTCACACATGTGAAATATGACATCATCAAACTACGTACTCAACATTATTTGCCAAGATGAGTACTTGAGCCTAGACATTCTCTGATGAATACCTTTCACTTCCATAAGCACTCATAACACCCCATAGGGTCTCTAAAACATGATCATACCATCAATAACATCCACCATCTACCTATCCAATTCAAACATTGAAGAACTATACAATAACACTAAAGCACACTATCATTGTCATTCTAGCACACATGACACCTCATCAGAATCCTTGGTCACCTTGGAGACATCATTGAGAAACATCCAATACTTATTTCACATCCACAACTAAAATATCTTTGTGTGCACACACTTACACAATAACCATATCCAAATTTTCTCCAAAGGAAGATCAAAACTCATCTTCAACACCTGCACCATTAGGTTCTTCCTTATGTGCATTTTCTTACACAACATCCTTCATCATCTCCTCCACATGTGCACTAGCTTGCACAACCAGTAATTCCAATGTTTCTTCATAAAAAACATTAAAATATTCTTCCTCTATCTATAACCCCACATGGTTTCAATCTTCATACTTTATCAACTCTTAATGGCTTCAATTTTATTCAACATGCAACTCTTCATTTTTACATTCCTCATTCTCCTTCAAACCTAAAAGGCTAAAATCCTCCTTCACATGTGACTCCTCTTGGATTAAGTTTTATTCACTATTTTGCCACTCTATATGGATGCAACTTTATTACATATTCAACTCAAAATAATCATTAGGATCTACACATATAAGCCTTTCCTATTCAACACTAACATGCTCCACATGCTCTCTAATATCACTATGGGCTGCTAATGGCCCATCCAAAACAACTCTCCATGGTTACATTATTCAATATTCCACGTGTATATCTCTCTCTTTAATGCATCCACCTTTGCTTTCAAGGAGTCTACTATCTCCCACACCAAGTATTCTTCTTCCTCAATCTCACACTCTTCAAATATTTCCAATAGCAACTCCAATGGTCTACCCTATGTCTTCATATTCTTTTCCCATTATCTCTAGTGGTAATATTCCATTCTCCTTATCCATATTCATACCTAAAAAATTAATAAATAATTAACTCTCTCAACTCAACACTCTCCTCTTCACAGACATTTTACTTGCTTTGATGTCAATTGATGTGGCCTCAACCACATAATTGATTAAACAATCCATGTAATCCTCACTCTCATACAAAATGTAAAATATTATCTCATAAAATAAATACCATATAATTCATTTATCTCATAATTACAAAGGTTTTAAACAAATAACTACACTCAACAAGCCATGCCATCAATGCATGCCATTAAACAAGCTTCACCAAGCTTCCCTTAAACCCATAAAAACTTGGACAACATGCCAAAAAGGCTCCTAAAAGGCTTATAACAAGCTTGTTCTCCTAAAATTTCCTCCATTCCCAACCTAGCCTATCCAAAGCAAAGGAAATACAAGCATTTAAATATTTATAAAGGAAGAATGAGTGAAAGAAACACAAAGGGGCCTACAATTCATCCCACTCCTTCACATGGAGGGAATTTTATCAAGAGATAAGGTGTACCCCAAGATAATCCATGCCACATGATTCATGGGGTCACCATTGACAAAGTACAAAGCATCTTTAGAAATTTGGCACCATTTTCAATCAAGGTCATATGGAAAAAGTAGATGCAATTTGAAATAGTGATTCATGTCTCCCCACTTAGCACAAGCTTGCAAAAGGGGTAGGTTTGCCTTTTGACTACTCTTTTCATGCCCCACATGAAAAATTAAACCCATTCCACCTAAGCACTCAATATTAGTGTTGTGGACAACTCATCAAGATGAATAGTGCCCACTACATCATCAATGAATAGTACCCATGGATAATGCTACATGAATAGTGTTTTTTCATATTACATCAGTATACCTTAGATTCATGCTATTATTTTCATCCCCTTCACATTACATATATTCTTTAAAAATTTATATCATGATTACATTTAAAATTTTACTACAAATAATATCCCCTTTCGGTACTATAAACTTGTGCAAGTCACAAAAATTATTATCCCACATTTTGACATACCTCGACCAAATATCATATCACCTCAATATTCTATTCTTATAGATCTAATAAATACGTATAATGTGGAATAATATAGTAAAACTAGTGATGAAAACCATGATCATTATGATAACAAATATTGTGATTGTACACTTGATAGCATAAATGAGTAGTTAGAAGAGTTAAATTTTACATGATATGGTACTGGCAAATTTAGTGATGAAATGCATACATTTTGTATTGGAAAATTATATTTCACTCCTTAAGATTATGGGTAACATTTCCAAATTTTCATTCTTAATGACACACTACCTCTCATGGATAATGTTAAGTATCCCATGACCTATAGTTTTTTTAAATGACAATCTGCCAAAGTAACCTACTAGTCCACCCCCAAGTAATTTAGAATAATATGGAAAAAGTTAAAATTGTGAAAAGAACATGGGATATAAAGGTTGTGGTCCATGAATTAAGGTGAGATGAAAATGGTATGATTGAGTACATAATCCCCACTCATTAATTCAAAATAGGTCTTGGATATAATGCATATACTATAACTAAAGAGAAACCTTTTTAACAAAAAAGGGGACTATTGATGCTCACAAAAAATGTCATTCTTCAACATTGAACTATTACTTAATTTTTATAGTCTAATACATCATTCCAAAATGAACTAAATATCATGTTAAATATTTATAGCTTTTACATCCTAAAATGATTGATGAAGATGCTTCACCTGAGCTTCTTACACTTGATAATTTTTCTAATGATGAAACACTTAAAGAATAGGTGGATTATTATGATGATTTAATATTTTTTCAATCATAAAGAAAGGCTCACTCACAAGCTTAGTAATCATGCTTAATTTGGTGACTATGATCTGTATCTTATATAATATGACATTCTGGTAGATGGAACATACTCTTTGCCCATCAATCCTTATATTAAGGATCATTCCACATTACTTAATGAAAATACAATTGAATTCAATTGGGGCATAAAATGAGAAATTAGGATAATTTTTCTTACCAAATTTATGACACTTAAGTAGAAAAAGAACATAGATAATTATTGATAGATCTTCCTAAATTATTTTCTTAGGCTTACTCTGATATGGCCGACATAGATCCATCCATTGTAGTTTTTAAATATTAGTCAACATTGTTGATAAATTAGTTAAGCAAAAGATTAATTTTTCACCTTAGATGTAAAACAGTGTCCCAATTAAAAAACTTGATAGGTGTACTAGAGATTTGAGTAGGGATTGTACTATAAATGACTTCCCTCTACCCACAATTGATATGATAGTGGATTATACTACTATTAATGGAACTATCTTATTCAAGGATGGATTTGCTAGCTATAGCCAAATTAAGATCAATCTCACCAACCAATATAAGACTATTTTCACCACACCATGGGGCACATTTTGCTACATTTTCATGTCTTTCAGAGTTATTTTTTTGGTGATAATTATAAAATGGATATGACTCACATATTCCATGATTACATATAAAAAAAATTGGATCATATTGACAATATTCTGGGGAACTCAAGAAAATGTGAAGACTAGGTTACAAAATTATGAAAAATAGCTTAGAAATTATAAAAATAAAACATTTGGTTAAATCCTAAGTTTGTCTTTGGTGTTACATATATATATTTATTAGGTTTTATTGAATTCAAAAAATTCATTGAGTTCACTCTTGAGAAATTAAAAAGTACTATTGACATGCCCCAACATACCAACTTGAAACAAATAAAAGTTTGCAAGGAAACATTCAGACCAATTGATAGTTTATAACTTAGTTAGTTGACATAATCCATTATATATTTTTATGCAAATGAAAATAATTCAAATGGGATGAATAATTCCAAAAGGATTTCTATGAAATAAAATAATATCTAATCAATCCACTAGTCATGATGCCACATATCCTCGATAAACCATTATTGTTATACATATCTGCTATTGGGAGTGCTTTGGGGAATTTCTTAGAGCAATATGATGACTAAAATATCAAATGACAATTTTATTACATTAGTGACACATTAGTATATTATGAAAATAAATACAGCTCAATAGAAAATTTATGCTTAGAAATTATGTTTACTACATAGAAACTTTATATTACATGCTTGATACCGAAACTCAAGTTATTGGAAATATTGATCCTTTAATATAAATTATGTCTAATCCTTACATATTTAGATGTATATATAAAAGGTTTAATACTATCATGTAATTTTATATTAATTTTATACCCAAAAAATTGGTGAGATCTCAAGTCATTACAGATCAACTTGTCACAAGTCCTTTAATAGATAGTATTCCCAGAAGTGATGGATTTTTAGATGAATTTGTTGTGTGTACCAATGATAACCATACATGGACCATGTAATTTTATGGGTCCAAATGTGATTCAAGTATTGATAATAGTATTATATTATTAAAACCCTAAGGTTAGACTATGCCATTAGTATATCGCTTGAGATTTCAATGTACCAACTATATAACACAATATGAGGCTTTGATTATAGGTTTACATGTTTCACATGATTTAAATATAAAATCCATAAAATTTTATGACTATTTTAAACTTCTCATTAACCACACCAAAGGTGCTTACCAAACTAAGGAAGATAAATTAACATCATATCAAGTTTTAGCCTATAGTTTGATTAGTTGCTTTGATGAATTTGAGATTTGCAACATCCCTAGAAATAATAATCACCACTTTGATGCCATGGATATTTTTGCTTCACTTATTCCTATTTAAATTTCAAACAATCTTAATTTATTTTATATTAATAGATTATACCAAATGATTGTCTCACTACCATCATTAAGTGAGCTAGAGGTATTTGCCATTGATAGTGACACTGATATTCCAAAATGGTATGCTAACATTTACAAAATTTTAACATAAATATATTTTTTATAAAAAAATAAAAAAATAAATTGAGAATATTTGTTACTCAATATGTTATAATTTGTGATCCTCTATTCAAGAGGCCCTACAATGGTTAGTTAGTTAGATTTCTTAGATGTGAAGAAGATTAAATTACATTAAAAAAGGTTAATGATAGAGAATATGGTGTCCATTTTAGTTTAAAATAAATTTCATATAAACTATAATGAATGGGTTATAATTAACATTCCATGGAGCAAGAATTTAAAGAATATGCAAAAGTTTGTGAACACTGCTAATGGCATAGTCATTTAACACCTGCATCATCTTAAGAGTTACAACCCATTGTATCACCTTGGAAATATTACCATTAGAGTTTTGATCTAGTCAAAAATATTAATCCAAAATCCTTATAAGGCTACAAACTTATCAATAAGACTACAGGGTAATTTATTAAATGGGTTGAGGTCATTCCATCAGAGTCTACCATAGGTGATGACAATTATATATTTATCATGACAAATCATTTATCAATTTGGCATCACATCTATGATCATTATAGATATTTTTTCATATTTCAAGAATAAAAAATTAAAATTTGTGCAAATTATAAGACCGAACAACATTTTTTTACTTTTTATTACCCCCTAGGGGAGTGGTCAACATAAGACTACAAATAAGATAATTTTCAATATATTAAGTCTATTTCTAAATATGGTGAATAATAGAATAATCATAATATTTATGCCTTATTATTTTATTATACAAATTTTAGGACAAATCTAGGAGTAACCTCATGTTTTTTGGTATATATTGCATAAGCACTTTTCCCACTTGATCTTGAGATTCCTTCTTTATGTGTATTGATTAAAAGTATTATCAATGAAAATCAATATAGAACCCAATGATTTAATTAAATATATATTATTGATGAAGTGTACATACATGATTTTGATCATCTATGAATTTATCATATTCAATTAGAAAAATCTTACAAAAAGTGTTAAATTAATAGAATTATGCATTAGTGACTTAGTGTTATAATTTTAAAAAAAAACACAAACATGTACAAATAACATAAAGGCAAACTTAAATAACTGGGTAGGTCCCTTAATTATTAAATAGAAACCTAGTTCAAGGGCCTACCATCTATCCATGTTAGAAATCAAACCCTCAAATAATTTAATGAACATCATGCACTTGCATCATTTCTACACATGAATTTTGACACTACCTTCGGGGGTCAAAATACCTGCATGTTCCTCATGAGTTATTTTTTTGACATATATTATGTCAATGAGAACATCCTCTCCATATTTCATTACTTTCCTACTTCCTATTGGGGCATTGTACCCACATCTATTTAACACAAGTTTTATTACAACAAACTTTTTATATAGAGAGCTTATCACAACCTTTTGTCTAGTGATCTTACATATCTTTTACAATAACATACATCATTATCTTATAGACACCTTAACACATTATAGTTTTCAAAAATAGTACATCTATTATTATTTATTTATTAAACATTTACTTACATTGGGGGCATAACTGCATCCCCATATTTTACATACATCTGGGTATTTTGTTAGCTCACACTATCTCATCCTTTCATGAGGATTCACACACTTATCTAGCTTCACATGAGTTATTTATATTGTATATATTTTTCATGGACATACCACATGTCCTTATGTCCTATCACTTTCCTAAAATGGGGCATCCTATTTTGGAAAACATTTTAAAAGATTCTGCTAAATAATTTGAAGAAACATGGTGATTATAACTCTTTATTTTAAATATGAGTTAATGTATGCACATGTTTTTCAATTTGTCACCTCAAAGAGGGCTTATATCTAGATATTTTCAAAAATGTTTTTTTCAAGGTGGAACATATTTGAGCAACAATTTGGAGTAAATGTTTAAGAAAAAGGTTATAGTGAAAGTTTGGACCTAGGTTGGATAAATATTATATACTTCCTTGATCAAGAATTTGATTAGGTTTTCAGAACTCTCTAATAAGTGTCAGCTGTCCCCTAGATTAAATTTTTTAAGTCGAATAATTTTTTAACTAAAAAAAATGGTTTACATACAAAAAAGTGCATTCTTTCCCACACTCATTCTTAGTTTGTATTTTTCAAAATTTTATACTCACATTAAGTCAATATTACATTGATTATTTGTTGGAAAATGGTCATTATTGACATGTACAATAGATTTTTTAAATAATCAAGGTGTGGATGGATGCATGTGAAATATTCATCTTTCTGTCCCTAGGTAGGGCAAGGCATGTGCTTCAATTATATATTGTTTTACTTTGACACACTCATGCAACCACACATATATGTACATCAAAGTAGGGGCATTGTGTAGACATATAATTTTGGTACAAGTCTTATTATTGGAATTATTTTAACATCTATTTATGCATATGGATAATTGGTTCAAATTATGGTCTTTTAGAAATATTTTCCATGTTCTCTCCTCTCTCTTCTTCTCTATATGGTCGTGTGTGTTTTTCTTTCTTTTATTTTTATCTTTATCTATTTCATTTTATACTTGAATGTATCTTCTTTTCTTCTACTCATATTATTATATTTTTCCTACTATAACATATTAATTGGTCCCATTTAAGGTTCCTTAGACATATCTAATAGGCCCCTCAAATATATTTACTTATGTTTTGTGGGACTCTTTTCCCTCTTGCACTCTCTGATATTTAAAATTGTGTTATCTCTTATTTCTTCTTTCTTGGTCATATTATGTACTCTAATTGGTTCCTAATTTAAAATATATATATATATATATATATATATATATATATATATATATATATATATATATATATCTTATATAAACATTTTAATAATAATGACTAATGATGATTTTCATGGAATTCAAGCCTAAGCACACCTCATATTGCTAAAATTATGCTCAGATACTTGAATCAATAATTTTAACTACATCTTGTATTAGAATGAGGACATATAAGAATGTTGTGTAGTTGAATTTAACTTAGGGAGAGAAGGATAAGTGTCTTATTTCACACTCACAATCACATCACACATATAACTACGTGGGATTTGGTTACAACATGTAGGATATGTAGTTACAACTCCCTTAAGGTTTCCCAACCTAACTACTTCTTTCCTCTCTTTTGTGTTTTATGGAAAATTAGGTCAATAAAGTAAAGGATTTAAAATTAGATATATTCTTACCAACAAAATATGGAATCACAAGTATAGGTAACTATGGCATCTAATGGTGCATAACTACTAAAAAAGTGCAAGACCTGAAAGTCATTGAAGTAGACAATCCACAAAAGGAGACATATTTGGTATTAGCTACAAGACTTATTTGGTGATTTCATTGAATCTTCCCAAGGTGTATTTAGTGGTTAGACAATAGGTGTCAAATATGTTTTCTCATAGTTATATTTTTAGATTTCACATAGATTTTTAGAATTGCCTACACAAATCATATCTAAATCTAGAATCCCAGTATTTTACTAAGGTGTGGTTGTTTCACCAATAGTTATTTATTTCATTTTTCCAATTACTGATGGGGTCAATTTGATTATTCTATTTTTTTGTGTATAACCACTAGGGAAATTCTAATTTACTATATTACATTATTAGATGTTATATCACCCATGTGCACTTAGTTTTATCATGTTATTAGTGTTTGTGCGCTAAAGAGATAAAAACACATATGTTACTTTTGACCCTTACCACTCACCATTTTTTTTCATATCTATGATAGTTTACCTTTGGGATGGAAAAATGACCATTGGTACTTGATATTATTTAATGTTTTTTTTTGGAACCCTCTAAAAAAGTTTTTGAGGTGAGACCCTATTTTAAGGACCTAAGTAAATGTTAGGATGTAGGGAAAATGGGATGAAGTGAAATTTAATAGGGGATATTGATAGATGATCATAATGAGCTTGATTATTACCACAAATGTCCTAAAAATTCAATTTTTGATAAGTTCTTGGTGGATCCCTCATCCTATCTCAACCCATTAGGTCTCATAGGAAGACTAAATAAATGCATTGATATTGAAACATAAATGCATAATTATGCACATTGATGAATGATAAATAGTGTTTGAACATATGTGGTAAGTGATTTAGATGATATTATATATTCCATTTATTATTTTAAATTTTTTGATAAAGATTCTCCTTTATATCCTCATTTGAGTTATTTTTCATATAACACTCTTGTGACTCTTGACAGGGGTAACTCTTTATCCAATCATGTATGTTATTATTTTAAAATTCATGTAATATATTTTATTTTACATAATTATATATATATATATATATATATATATATATATATATATATATATATATATATATATATATATATATATGATTGTTTATAAAATATTTTTCATTTTTTAGGGAAACAATGGTGCTCCACTTCATCTACCATTATAGATAATAGGCAAAGGTTGAAGAGGAAGAATGGGAAGGGATGTAGTTTTGGAAAAACTAGTTAAATTTTTGAGTTAAATCAAAACATGGATAATACTTTAGACTCTCCATCACTACCCTCATTCCTGATGTCTAGTTAATTTTTTGATTCACTAGATAATTTAACATGTCCTTTTGATATCAAGACCTCAGATGAAGAAGAGGAGGTGAGGTATTGACCAAATATAAAGGTTAGGTGTTGTCAAGACCTTATGATTAATATTATATATGAAATTTAGAACTTCCAATAAAATATATGGGATTCTATGATGCAGAGCTCAAAATTTTCAAAGTGTTTGATGCATGGCCCACGAACAAGTCACTTCTTAAGAAAATTAGATTTTGAGGGTGACAATATGTGAAATAACCATTAACTATATTTCAACCATTTAGGTGTCTTTATTTTAACCCTCATCAATATGGGATCAAAAAAAAAAATGTAATTCCCATATTACCATTCCAAGTATTTCAAAACCCCTTTAATGTTTGGACAAAATTGATTAAGTATATGCTTATCAAGTCATATTATGTTTTATGTTCAAATGTGTACTAAATTAGAGAGAAGATTGTGAAGGGTCATAAAGTGTGTAAAATTCATAATAACATATACATAGATAGGTGTGTGTACACATATAATATTATCTAATTTTAAAGATAGATTTAAAGGATACATGTCAAACAAAGCCAATTTTCAATTTATGGAGTGTGAAAATAAGAAGGTTAATGATATGCCAAATAAATTATCTCATTATATAATGGTTTATTAAATTAAGGTTATTAGATCAAATAAAGAGCTACTTATTTATTATAACCATACTCATCCACCTCTCTAAAATTTAAGATATTGTAATAAAAAGAGGAAGTCAAATTGATGATCTTTCACCATCTCTTTAGTTATTATGATAAATACATAAAATTATAGACAACACTTGGAGACATTTTTAATGCATATTTTCAAATATAAAATGTTATTTTTCATAAATTTGTTTGAAATATTTTATTAAATTAATGATTTTCTTTAAAATATTATAAATTTATCAAAGGATTTGTGTATTGTGTTGAAAATTTATCATTTATATTTATTTATGTTCATTTAATTAATTCAAATATTTTAGATCCATGATCACTTTCCTTAGTCAAAATGCAATTGCATATGTGATTTATATACATTTAAATGGGTCGTATGTGATCCTACTAATAATGCACCCTGATAACTTGATGATGATAGCCTAGTGGTGAGTGAGATGAGTTTTAGAAGTGGGAGGTCTTAGGGCTTATTCCCTAGGATGAACACTCTCTATAATCATTCCCACACTAAGATACAATGGGTTATTCATGAAAAGTATCTAGTGTAATGGACTACCATATTGGTGTTCAATGAAATAGGGGTCAACAAGTAGCTTTAAACCTATGTTCAATGAGATGAGGCAAGTCCATAGCCTATGAATAAGAATACTATTCACCATTGGTTTGGGAATTCTAGTTATAAAATATTTGTACCCAAAAAATTTACCCTGATGATGATATACTAGTGGTGAATGAGATAAGTGTTATAAGTGGGAGGTCTCAGGGTCCATTTCCTGGGATGATCACTCTCTAGTGTCATTCCCACACTAAGCTATGATGGGTTATTTATGAAAAGAATCCAATGTAATAAACTACCAGCTCTATTTTCAATCTGATAGGGATTAGCATGTGGCTTGAAACCCATGTTTAATGTGATGAGGCAAGTCCACAACACATGGATATAAATATTATTCACTACTAGTTTTGGCATTCTGATTATAAAAATGTCTGTACCCAAAATATTTTAATTCGATGATGATGTCCTAGTGGTGAGTGAACTAAGTTTTAGAAGTAGGAGGTCTCAAGGTCCATTCCTTAGGATGACCACTCTCTAGTGTTGTTTCCATACTAAGCTAAAATGAGTTATTCATGAAAAGTATCCAATACAATGGACTACTAGCTTAGTGTTCAATGTGATTAGGGTCTGCATATGGCTTGAAACCTATGTTCAATATGATGAGGCAGGTCCATAGCCCATAGATAAGAATACTATTCATTATTTATTTGGGCATTTTAGTTATAAAATTGTACGTACCTAAAAATTTAAACTTGATGATGATAGCCCAGTGGTGAATTATTTGATTGTTAGAAGTGGGAGGTCTGAGGGTCCATTCCTTAGGATGACCACTCTATAGCATTGTTCCCACACTAAGTTACAGTAGGTTATTCATGAAAATTATCCAATGTAATGGATTTTTTATTAGGTGTTTAATGTGATGGGGGTCAACATGTGGCTTGAAACCTATGTTCAATGCATTAGTCAAGTCCACAACCCATGCATAGTAATTTTGTTCACCAATGTTTTAGGTGTTCCAATTATAAAAATGTTTGTACCTAAAAATTTCACCCTGATGATGATAGTCTAGCAATGAGTAAGCTAAGTGTTAGAATTGGGAGGTCTTAGGATCCATTCCTTGGGATGAACACTCTTTATCATTATTCCCATACTAAGCTATGATGGGTTATTCATGAAAAGTATTCAATACAATAGACTACCAACTTGATGTTTAATGCAATAGGGATTGACATGTGGCTTGAAACCTATGTTCAATGCAATGAGGCAAGGTCATAGCCCATCCTAGTAATACTATTCACCATTGGTTTGGGTATTTTGGCTATAAAAATTTCTCTACCCAAAACTTTATCTCATTAATGGGTTACTAGTGTGTTCGAATACCTCAAGGTGAGAGGGTAAAATGGAGTGGGTGTCTCCCCCTCTAAGACTATTCAAAATGATTTTTGATGGGGCTACTAGGGGAATCTAGAGGAATTTGGAGTATTATGTGTTATCTAAGATTATGTGGGTTCACTTATTCAATCCACATCTAAGATTATGATAGATGGTAATAACAATGAGGTGGAGACACAAACTCTCATCTTGGAGTTTAGATATACTGACACAATGTGGGATTCAGTGAGTTATTATTGAAGGCAACTCACAAGTCATTATCCACACTTTAAGGAATAATAAATCTAGATCATAGAATATCAATAACATTTTAAATCATTCCTAGGTACTTTTAGACAAATTTAGTTTCTTGGAGGCTTCTTATTATTTTAGAGAAGAAAACTCTACAACAAATAGTCTTACCAATAAAGGAGTGGAATGGATTAAGGAAATCATTATTGATAATGATTAGAGGAGTTGGAGATTTGAAGGGACAATGTCTTGGTAATGTGAAGTGGGAATTTGTAGCTTTCATGATGAGCATGATTTCTTTCATTGGATTTAAATTAGCATTAGTGAGATCATTTCCTAGTGAAACATTATCTCAAAGGTGGTTTATTAGAGCTAGTGCAATAGACAATAATTTCATTACAAGTTTTTTCTCCCTTATCCACATTTATGCCTTTATCTTGTCAAGCCTCCAACATTTTCAACACCATGGATTGCATGCTCTAGGTGGCACTAAGTGAAACCCTACTAGTTGAATCTACTAAGAGGTAAATTGCTTTTGGTGATTAGGTGATGGACTTATGCATTAAATGATTTTTCTTGTTTTAATTTAGAAGTGTTATATAGGCCATTATGGATGTAATTGGCTAAGTTATCCTAGATACTAGCTATAGGGTGAATATCAGTTCCCTAGTGGCATCAATGTTCATTTGAAACTTTCTCTTCATCTTGAAAGATAAATAATAAATAATGGAGGTGGCAAGCAAGATCACTTGACCTAATTTTTGGGTTGGCCTAGAAAAAGTGATGGAGAGTTTTGTTTGGGGTGGGTATTACAAACTCCCCTTCTCAACCTAAAATGATGTAGGGCTAATCCCTCTATGTAATTTTCTTGAGATGGAGGTTAAGTATTTTGAAATGGTGGAACACTTAGAATTTATTCAAATTTACTTAAGAAACCTTGGCCTAAAGGGACTTTTTCTATCATAGCTTGATTTGAGTAACTTGTGTACCCCCATGGCTTCAGTGGTGGTGGCTTTGAGCTAGATAAACTACCTTAGGTTTTTGAAAATAGTTAAATCCCTTGTATGGTTATTTAAATCTCTATTCTATCATCCACATGTATCTCCACCACAAGAGGTCATGGGTCCAATGGTTCAACATAGGGTAGCTATAAATTACATGTAAGACCATATGGTTATCATGAAAGTATCACCAAGTAGTGGGGAGGTATGTTGATAAAGAGGCAAGTGGGAAAGTTGAGGATTTAGAGGTGGAAGATGACCACTTCATGTGTTGGTGGATCCAAGTGTATTTTGATTGATGTAAAATCAAGTATGGAAGATAGATTTGGAGGTCATTGCATGGATCAATCAGATGATGAACAATTAGCTCAGGTGGCTAGTGAAGGATCTCCCTATGGTAGAGTTGGCATCCTAATAGAGGTTTTTGTTGGTTTTTAGTTAGGATGTTAGCCCCTATTATTCTTTATTTTTTTTAATTATTTTTGGTGTTTCCCTTTGGGGTGCTTAGGCTATGACTAGTTATGTGCCTTTCAAGGCTTGTCTTTCTGTAGGTTTTTTTTCTTGGTGTTATTGTTTTCTTGGGTTTACTCATTTTTTGTAAATGTTATTTTTTATTAATAAATCAAGTGAAGAACCCCCAACCCTCATATCATATAAAAAAATACACTCTAATAAAATAAATTGTTTAGAATGATAAAACTTAATAAAATATTTGGAAATTGAAATGTCCATGTAATAAAGGATAAAATCATAGCCAAAAGGTAGTGTGATACATGAACCATAATTTAAACATAGAAAAGATAGAGGTTTGGATGATATGATAAATATTTTTTTTCTCGTCTTTATGGTCATATTTATGTTTACTATAGTCAAAAATATTGTGACAATGTAATGTAATAACATCTAAGATTAACAAGCTATTTTACATCAACCCAAAATAGTAGTCCCATGTTCATGTGGTATTTTTGGTTTATGTGTTATTTTTATATTGTGAAGATGGTCAAAGGGGAAGTATCAATTCTCCAAAACTTTAGTGGAATCAATTACATTTGATAATTATCAATTTAAGGAAGCTACGTTGTTCTAAGTGAACAAGTTTAGTTTCTCAACCATTAGTATAATCCTAGAAGTGGCCATGTCCATTGACGGGATAAAATAAATAGGTAATGGGGTAGATAAAAAAATAAAATCAATTAATTTCATAACCCTAAATATATTTGCATATTTTGAATCCCTTCAAAATGTTTTACACTTTCAAAAATAAACAATCTCATTTTAATTCCATTTGTAAAAGTTTTTTTGGCCTTCAAAAGTTTACAAACTTTGAATAGTGATGAAATTATTGGTCTACACTAAGAAAAAATTATTAAATATTAATTGGTGATTACTTAACCACCCTTTGTGTTTGAAAAGATTGGGTGATATCTATATAACCACTAATTTTCATATAATTATGGTTTTGTAATTGTCAGACTGTATAGAGTGGTAGTTTCACATGGATGGAATGTAAAAACAAAGCAACAATATAGAATTAAGAATCATAAGGTCTTGAGTGTTTTTAAGATTAAAATTAAGGTAAGGATTCACTAAAATAGTTACATTAATTTATATAAATATTAAAATTAGTAAGGACATGAGTTAAGGAGACTCATTGACGAAGGTGTGGACTCCAAGAGAGAATTTGGGGAGCTTTTTCCCTAGGTCCAGAGAGAATAAAGTAGAGACAAGATGTTTCAAGTCCAAGAGGGACTATGAGAGGGATAAATTATTATTATTTCAATATATTAAGCCTATAGAGGCAAGTGAGCGTGTGAGTTTACAATAAAATATATGTAATATGTGTTGAGTTTAATAATATGTGTTGTGTTTCAAATTTGTTTAGGGTGTTAGCAAGTGTATTCATGTGTGAGTGTTAATATAACAAACATGTTATTATAGGTTTTATTTGATTATAACCCATTACCATCACTACATCAATTAGTAACAAATAAAATTTATAATCTTGCTAAGTAATTTTTCTCACATTATTGTGGGTAGAAAACAATAAAGGGAATCTTCCAATATAAAAGAGATGTTGGGTGGGTAGAAGGTGTCATAATATACCTTGTAGTCAAAGTGAGTTTATTACATGGGTGTGACAAGGCTTGTTAGTGTAGATAAAGTGAGAGAGATCCTTATTTGATTCTATTTTAGGTTATAAAAGATAAGATTACTTTTGGAGAAGATATGGCACACAATAGTGGAAGAGCACAAAGAGTATAATACTTGATATAGATGTTAAAGGAAATCCAAGCAAGATTGCATATTATGGAGACTAAAAAAATTAGAAATGTTATTGTATTTATGAGTGAAGATGATAAATAATAAATGTTGGATATGTTGATATTCATACAAGTAGATTTGGATGCTTTGGAGAGAGGACACACACAAAAAAAAAAGAGACTGATAGAGGTCATGGTAAAAGAAAAAGGTAAAACCATTAGCATTATACTTTTTTATGGTAAATAAATCCTAGGGGAGATCATGAAATAGATAAAGGAGTTATAATTTTTTTTCAAAATGAAGTTATTTAATACCCAAAGAGGGTAAAGGTTGTAAGGAAGGGGATGTGTGATAACATAGCTTTATATTTGGGAGATATATAAGATAAGAGATAAGATAAAGGAAATAAGAAGGTGAGAAGTTGGGAACATACAGTTTCTAAGTTGGTGAGTCATGTTTTACACCCAAAAATGCAATTAAAGCGGTCTAAGAAGATTTATGTTTTGAGGCTTGAGAGAGAATAGAATAATATTGTCTTGAAAGATAATAAGAGAGTGAGATTTCCATGTGAGAAGCCCATGTCTATTTTCAAAAACAACAAGGATAAATAAATATTTGAGTAACAAATAAGGGAGATAATCCTCATGGAAAATGATGCAGAGGTGATATATGCACCAAAAGAAAGATACCCATTACTATATGATGCAAAAGTGTTTGTGGTATCCCATAAGTGGGAAGAGGAAGAATAATCATTGATGAATAAAAGAAATGCTTTTTTTTCTATTTTTTATGGAAATAAGGTTGAGGACAACTAAATAAAGTTATATGTTTCCCTTGAAGAAATAATATTAGTGAATGAAGATAACAACCAATAAGAGTTCCATGTCTCTATGATCGAGATGGATTAAGTGTAAGTGAATGCAGATAAGGAGAGTATGGTTGAATACCATCTATATGATAAATAAAATAGAGTGACAAATGAGGATATGAAAACCATGAAGATTGTTTAGAATTGACCTTTGATATTCCATCATGTACATAAAAGTTGTGTTTAGAATGCAAGTAATGAAGAAGAGTTAGACAACATGCTTATAAAGCACGATTAACAGGTTGAAGAAGTGTTTAAAATAGTTATGGATTCCATCAATGTAATTTTATCTATATGTAGGTCCAAAAATGGATATGATGGAAAAGGGGAGGCAAACGTGTGATTTAGTCCAGCATGCTTATGTGTATAAGGAGAAATGGAAAAAAGTGGAACAAGAGGGATTTCATTTGAAATAGTTATAGGTGGGAGAGAGGACTCTTAAAAAATATATGGAAACATATTATAAAAGTGAATAATTTCACCAATGTGACATAGAGACAAAGAATGAGATGGAGAGAGTAGACATCAAATAACATTGAAAGATGCAAGTAGTGTTGCATATGTGGGAGCAACCCATATAGGTACTGGAGAAAAGCCTCTTATGAGTTAAGGGTTTCTTTATTTTCATAGAGGAAAATGGAGCTCAAATTAATTTTCAAATGGCATGGATAAGATTTAAAATGAGATGAAGGAATTAGAATGTAATCAACCCAGTGTTGATGCAAAGAAGTTGAAATAAAAAGAAGAAGAGAAAGATAAATATGAGCTATCACACAGGCAATCTAACACTATATTTTATCTAAAATTTGGTTAATTGATGAATTAACCCTACTCATGATAATTTAAATGGAATAAATTAGAGTAATAAAAATGTACTTTTTGAATAGCATAATATAGACAAATAATTGAATTTGAAAAGGTGTAAATAATTTCAAGAAATCTAACTATGAATTGACAAGACAAACATAGCTATTTTTTCCCTATAAATGATTGTATTGACTTACAAAAGCTAAAAACATGAAAATAGGCATAGAATCTGAGAGTGTCCAAAAGCAAAAAATGAAATTGAACATAGATAAGGACAAGATTGACTTTCACCAATATCCATGTTGGTTGATTTTGTATTTTTGTATAAAATTGGAAATCAAGGAACAATCACTTATGAAAGTTTGAATTAGTTTTGTATACACTGATTTGACCTTTGGAAGTGTGTATAAGACCTAAAAATTACTTTTAAAATGTTGAAACACTATTAGGGATAGCAATGGTTGAAGACCTACAAATATAAAAAGGTGGAGTTTAATTGTACTGAGATAACCCTAATCACCCCCACAATGATTAAACATGACCTGTGTATTTAATATTGTAATGAGGGAAATAAATCCCATATAGTTCTCCCACCTATAGTGTTTTGTGTAATTGATCTCCTTTGACTATATGAATGCACATAGAATAACTTAAATACATGACCATGCTTTACTTAGGGATAAATAAAATAGGATTTTGAATTGGATGAGGATTGTTTGAAATGCTTAGAATTAGAATTGAGGTGAATAAAGAACTTTTACTTAGTGTGCAATAATATAAATGAGACTTTTTATTCAAATTTCCAAGTGAAAGAATAAGTGACTTAAGTGTGTTTTTATTGAATTCCAAAAGGGTAAAGCACACACTAAGAATCCTATAAAACATGAAAAATAAGATCAAGGAGGGTTTAACTTTAGAATTTTACCATTAGATTGCTAAAGATATAAATGTCCCATAGGGAGATGAACACATCCCACTATTGTCCATATTAGATTTTTCTATCCCATGGGGAAACATGCAGGGTTTTAGATATGGGTTTGACCATATAGATGCTTATGGGTAATTTTAATAATCATAACACTTATATATGTGACAGATAATGGGTTGGACTAAAAATATGTCCTCACTAGGTACTTAGGATAAAGTAAAGTGGAAACATAGGTCCAAATTAAGTGCAAAATATAATTAAGGATAAAAAAGGATAAAACTAACATGATCAAGTATTCATGACTAGATTTAGTTTACTACATTGATGTAGAGCAAATTCACTTCTTTACCAAATTTTGCCTATATCCTTCCATTCAAGATTCTCTTTTACTTCATTTAACCATTCCCATAGCCATTTGGGGCAATCATGCAATAATAAATATAATGTTCCTTATACATGCTCATTATATTATGATACATTGGTTTAAAATGACTTACACTATCAAAAAAACATCCTTTAAATAAACTGAGTCATTCTCTATTCATATACTCACTCTTGCCTTTATGACATTCTCACAAGTCTTCATTGCCAAAATCACCTTTGCATGAGGAATACTACACAATGATTATTGAATTCATATCATGACTTACTACCTTATTTTAACATCCTTTTCTAACCTTACTTATGCCATTAACTCAATTTGATTGCTCACTAGCTTTATTCAAGTTTCCTTCACGCCTTAACATCTACTATCCCTATTTTAGGTAACTTCATTGTTTTAAAGTAACTATAGGATTTTAAAGAAACTAAGTTCATTTATTAGATTAATTTTAAGTATTTTAACTCCACCATTTCTCATTTAGTCCTTCTCCACTCCCATGTCCTTTTTCTCCTCTCTCTCAGTCCCAAATGAGGCCATTTAGCCTTATTCAAAACCCTCAGGCCAATAATTTATAGATTATAAAAGGTATAAACTTGAAACCATATAAATATCTTAGGTGTTTATAAAAAAACCAAATAAAAAAAATTTGGCCTTTTTTCTAGAGGAAACTTCTTCATAACCAAAAACCTAATATAGGGTTGTTAGGTCTCTTCCTAAACCCAAGACTTTATATATCTACATATAATGAGCATCACACAATTTCATGTTAAATTATTTATTGAAATAGGTATGTATGACCTTCTTACAACTTTCTCTTTCTATGAACACATTCTCATTACCCATAGGGCACTTGTAAAACATGAATCCTCAGTCTTTCTCACTTATCATGTATGATATAAATAGGGTACTACAAGGTTTCATTATTCTTGAAACATTAAAAGTCTCTATAACCTAAAATGAAGTTATCACCACCTCTTAATACCACTTAAATCCCTAGTTTGACACTTGGCATCCAAAACAAGATACCACACAACATAACTCATAATCTTACTAGTCTTAGTACATAGTATAAAACCTCTACTACAGGAAATAGAGTCTTTCTATAATTTCCTTAGAAACATCAATTTATTGTATATCCCATGTACTAATGTATTATAAAACAATGCCTGATATCTTTTATAGTCACTTAGAACATCTCGTAGATAGTTTCAATAATCACCTTTCCTTAGAAACTATCATGCAGTCCATTCCTTCTTGAATATTTTTTAAGACTAAAAAATTAGTTTGTATCCACACCAAACATCAGATGGTTTTAATATTATTTATTACAAATATAAATCATAAATACATTAATAATTACTTTAAAAACACATGGAATAATTACCTATTTCCTTTTGATCATTTGTCTAGAAAGATACAGTCCTTACCAGATCATCCTTCATGAAAACATTATAGACATATGTAGAGTGAATAGGCCTAACCATGGATTTCATTATCCTTAGTTTAGAAATAAAATTCTTTATCATTTAAATATTGCTCAACACTCATTTTAATCACCATGTCCATCACCATTGTATATCAAATGAATATTTTGTTCATTACACAAAACATGGACTTACACAATCCTACATGTAACTTTCCTGGCAGACCTTTTTCCCTTCTTGTTTTCCCATATTTATCCTCTCCATGTCCTCATATGGAATACACACTCTATAGACTCCATCTATATGAACTATACTCCTAGATACATGCTTAATAACTATTTCTTGATAAATAAACTCTTCTACATTTTTTCAAGACCCATGTAGGGTGATGGCTCTTAAGACTGCCACCTCACACTTTACAACATGACATATGACTATAAACCATTCTTAAGACCTTTTTATAATACCAAAAGGTCTATCACATCATCATTAAATCATTACATAACATCAACATTACCTTTTTATAATACCAAAAGGTCTATTACATCATCATTAAATAATTACATAACATCAACATTCCTTTAGACTACCTAGAAGACTCACAATCCCTCCTTACATGTTTAAAAATTAAAACTAGGAAAAAGGCAAGAAAACCTCTAAATGACTTAAATTCAAATTTCACCCACTTCCAAGTTCACTTTTGGGCATTCCTAAGATTCCTCTACATCATACTCCTAAGGGGAGAAAATAACTTTACTCTAATGTTCTTCTTCATTTAGGTTCTCATACAAATGTGTGTGCTCCTTTGCTCTTGCTTCTATTACTTCTCATACTACTACTTGTACCTAAAAATATTCTTATTTATTTTCTTTATCTTATGATCTTCTTCAATCTTCATGGCATTGAACATGAATTTTCATTCTCTTTCAATGACATCCTCTATCATTACTATTTCTACCTCTTCATCTACATACCTAGTCCACTACACACTCTCTTCCTCTTTTGACCATTCCAAGGTCTCTAACTTGTTCATAAGCCTATCATTCATATATTCTATCCTTTTGTTCTTAATCAAAACTACTCCTTTTTTCTTGACTATCAAATCAATCATTTATTTACCTTGCACCTTCTCTTCATGGACCATTTATTCAATCTCATCTTCTCTTACTTGTTCACTACTTTCCTCAAGCACTCCATGTGCATCTTGCTTCTTAACTAAGCCAATGAATTATTCAAACAAACCTATGGTTTCTTTGTACAACACATTATCTTCATCCTCAAAATATTCATCAAAAACCACATGCACTTCATCACCTATCATGTCTTTGCTTTCTTGATCCCCTGTTATTTGCTTTTCTTCATTTCTCCACTCTTCTCCATCAAATAACTCTCTATATTTAGGGTGACAAATCACCTCATAATCAACTACACTTGCACCTTTCCATACATCATCTTCTTCTTCTTTATGCATAGCTATCCATTCATCTACTTCATTCCAAGCATACTCCTCACTTTCTTTATCTTTACCTACATTCAACCATGACACATTATTGTTAAAATAAAAATTTTGAGGCTCTATTGCCGCTCTCATCCTTTTCCATGGAAAATTGTGTTGCCATCTCCTTTAGCTACCTTTTCAAATGTTCCATCACCTACTAGTTCTCTGTCTCTTGTATCCTTTCCATAAAAATACACTTGACTCTTTTCTTGATCTTGAGTCCACATTACAAACTATACATATTCCACATCCTTAATAGCTCTATTTCCATCTTGGACAATGCCTCTTTCATCTCCTTTATCTCTTTTTCCATCATTATTTCTTTATGGGTTTCATATTCAACCCTGTTTCTCGCTTTTCTCTCTACTTCTCCCTTCATCTTCATTTTGAGTACCTCACTTGGGTACATTCTCTCTCTTCTTTGTTTTGGTCTCACTGGGACCTCTTCTTGGTTCACACCTGGAACCTTCTTTCTACCTCAGGGCCTGTCCTTCACACTTGGACTATCTTCTCTTTCTCAAGCTCTCTTTATGAGCTTGTCTCTTCCTTGAGCTTGTTAATAACTCTCTTTTCTTTAGGGTTGCCACTTTATTATGTACTATTTTCTTGATTTTACCTATCATTCATCATCAACAATCCATTCATTCAATAAATAAATTACAAAATACCTCATAACTTCTTGAACTATTGTCTCAACTCTATCTTTCTAAAGACTTCTTCCAAATTGTCCTCTTGCTTGCTTACCTGCAAGATCTTGATTAACATGTAACATTCACTATACAATGTACTCAACCTATTTATGGATATTCCCAGAGCATCTAGATGGTTCTAATACCAAAATTATGTAGATCAAATTCATTTCTTTACCAAACTCTTTGTATATCCTTCCATTCAAGATTATCTTTTGCTTCATTCAACCATTCCCATAGTCATTTGGGGGAATCATGCAATAAGAACTATAAAGTTCCTTCAAAATTCTCATGATATCATGCTACATTCATTTCAAATAACTTACACTATCAAAAAAACATCCTTTAAATAAACTGAGTCATTCTTTATTCATATACTCACTCTTACCTTTATGACATTCTCACAAGTCTTCATTGCCAAAACTACCTTTACATGAGGAATCCTACACATTGATGATTTAAGTCATATAATTACTTACTACCTTATTTTAACATCCTATTCTAACCCTACTTATGCCATTAACTCAATCTAATTGCTCACTAGCTTCATTCAAGATTCCTTCATGCCTTAACCTCTACTAGCCATGTTTTAGGTAACTTCCTTGTTTTAAAGTAACTACAAGATTTTAAAGCAAATTGAGTTCATTTCTTAGATTCATTTTAATTATTTTAACTCCACTATTTCTCATTTAGTCATTATCTACTCTCATGTCCTTTTTCTCCTCTGTCTCAATCCCAAATTAGGCCATTTAGCCTTATTTAAAACCCTCAGGTCAATAATGTACAGATTATAGAAGGTGCAAAATTGAAACCATATAAATCTTTTAGATGTTCATAAAAAAACCAACAACAATTTTTTGGCCTTTTTGGCCAATGGAAACTTCTTTTATAACCATAACCCTAATCTAGGGTTGTTAGGTCTCTTTCCAACTCAAGACTGTATATATCTACATATAATTATCATCACATAGTTTCAAGTTAAATTATTGATTTAAATAGGTATGTATGGCCTTAAAAATTTCTCTTTATATGAACACATTCTCACTACCCACATGGCACTTGCAAAACATGAATCCTCAGTCTTTTTCACTATATTCTATCTGATATAAATAGGGTATTTTAGGGTTTCATTATTCTTACAACATTAAAAGTATATATATCCTAAAATGAAGTTATCACCATAATACCACTTTAAACCCTACTTAGTCACTTGGCATCCAAAACAAGATACCACACAACATAACTTAGAATCTTACTAGTGTTAGTACACAGTATAAAACCTGTACTACAAGAAATAAAATCTTTCTATAATTTCCTTAGAAAAATTAGTTTATTGTATATCCCATATAATAATGTATTATAAAAAAATACCCAAGATCCTATAGATTCACTTAGAACATCTTGTAGATAGTTTCAATAATCATCTTTCCTTAGAAACCAACATTCAGTCCATTCCTCCATGAATATTTTTAAGAATCAGAAGTCAATTTGTATACACACCAAACATCAGATGGTTTTAATATTATTTATTACAAATCCAAATCACAAATATATTCACAAGTCCTTCAAAAACACTTGAAACAATTACCTAGTTCCTTTTGATCATTTGTCTAGAAAGACATAGTCCTTATCAAATCATCCTTCATGCAAACATTATAGATATACGCAAAGTGAACATGCCTAACCATGGATTTCCTTATCCTAAATTTATAAATAAAATTCTTTATCATGTAAATATTTTTAAACACTCATTAGACTCACCATGTCCATCACCATTATATATCAAATGAAGATTTTATTCATTACACAAAACATGGACTTACACAGTCCTATATGCAACTTTCTTGGTAGAACTTCTTCGTTTTCCCTTTTTGTATTCCCCTATTTCTCCTTTCCATATCCTCATATGGAATACACACTTTATATACTCCTTATGTATGAAATATACTCCTAAAGACATGCTTAATAACTATTTCTTGATAAAGAAACTCTTCTACATTTTCTCAATACCCACGCAGGGTGATCGATTTTAAGACTACCACCTCACAATTTACAACATGACATATGAATATAATCCATTATTAATACCTTTTTATAATACCACAAGGTTTATTACATCCTCATTCAATAATTACAAAACATCAATATTCCTTTAGACTATCTAGAACACTCATAATCCCTCTTTACAAGTTTAAAAATTCAAACTAAGAAAAAGGTAGGAAAACCTCTAAATGACTTAAATTAAAATTTCACTCACTTTCAAGTTCACTTCCAAGCATTCCTAATATTCATTTGCATCATATATACTCATTATATATGAACTAGACTCCTAAAGACATGCTTAATAATTATTTCTTGATAAAGAAACTCTTCTACATTTTCTCAATACCCATGTAGGGTGATGGCTTTTAAGACTGCCACCTCACACTTTACAACATGAAATATGACTATAAATAATTCTTAAGACCTTTTTATAAGACCACAAGGTCTATTACATCATCATTAAATAATTACATAACATCAACATTCCTTTAGACCACCTAGAACACTCACAATCCCTCTTTACAAGTTTAAAAATTCAAACTAGGAAAAAGGTGAGAAAACCTCTAAATGAATTAAATTTAAATTTAAATCACTTTAAATTTAAATTTTCCTAATATGCCCCTAAATCATACATTTTCCCCCTTTTAGTCTATAAATGAAATTGCTAAATTAAAGATATACTTTGATGTGTAAGACACACTTTGTCTTTGAACCAATCATCCAATCATGTAAGGCACCATAATCTTTGGAAAACCCTATAAAATGAATGAAATATTTAATTTTTTCTTTTGAAAACTAAAATTTGAAAAAGATGAAATTTGAAAATTGCTTGAATCTTGAAATTTGAAAATGTTTGAATTTAAAAATTGTTTGAATCTTGAAATTTGAAAATGTTTGAATTTAAAAATTGTTCAAATCTTGAAATTTGAAAATGTTTAAATTTGGAATGAGAGTAAGGGAGGAATACACCTTGTATGTGTGAAACCAATGTTTATTTTTGTGACTTTTCTTGGAGATGATGCTTAATTGAATCATTAGATAATTTGTGTTTCCCATGAAACACTTGGAGAAAGATGGTTCCTTTGTTGAACCATTTGAGAATTTAAGGGCGATCAAGACAAAAATTGAATTTTTAATTTTTAGAATAGAAATAACATCCATTGACAGATGCAAAAACCTTAATTTAACTCAGCTAGTAGTTGTAACTACAAGACATGAAAAGGGTTATAACATAAAATAGATTTATATGTTATAGTGTTGGAGGGTACAATAATATCCAAGTCATGAACTACACACTTAGACTAAATCAACCATTGTATATGGATTGTATATTCAATTGTAAATTTGTTCCTAAATGCATTATCAAAAGAGAATGGATCACATCCATGCTCATACCATGTCTATAGCTATAAAATAGTATTTAAAAGGCATGGCATGGAACTACATCATGCCCCCATTGTAGAATGTAGAATATGATAAAATGTTGAATCTATAACTATATGTAAATTCCTTTTATAAATTTTGTTTGAAACTTGTGTATAAATCTGTATTATGCACTAAAAATCTATGAATTTTTTATTTTAATCTAAAATATGAGTGTATATGTATATCATATGCCACCATGGTGTGACTGAATTTTAAAACATTTTACAACTTTTGGAACTATATTTTTTCAAAAATCATTTTTTCTCTTAAATAAAGCTTATCTCATGTATGAAATTCCCATTGAACTCCCCCTTTCTAGTTGAGATAAATTTTTCCTAAAATTCACTCATCTTAAAAGAAAAGTTAGCTCTAGCGTGCATAGTAAGATGCAAGTATTGAATAATGTAACATATGTGACAAGTATGTCAGCATAGTAATATTTACATAATTGGAATAAGGTATGTAACATATGAGGAAATGCTTATAGAAAGTCTATCAATGAATCTCATATATGGATCATGGCATTCATCAAACAATATCAACAAGCACACAAGCACAATGATAGTAAATGTCAAACCACAAGGCCATTGGCCATATCTAAGGAACATGTTCAAATTTCACAAAGTGGAAAATTTTCACATATAAGGCCAAGAGTCACATGTTAAGATTTCATAAATAAGGGATATTAAAATGTTGCACACAACATAAGGCCAAAGTACAAAGCAATGGACAAGTTCAAATATCATACATATGAAATAAGATCTCATAGAGATGTTTGAGTAAGTTGCACCCAAGGTCTAAAGACAAAACACAATATATAAACAAGATTTAATCTACAATGTATAAGTAATAACATTAGACAAGCACTTAGTTAGAATGATAATCTTCATTATGCATATGAATATGATCATATCCTAGCATATAACATATTTTTGTACACAATGTAAGATAGAAATTTTAGCAAGACATTTGTACATGATATAGAGCTCAATAATATAGGATTCATGAAATGATAACACTTGTATATATTATCACCTATGGATATGATGCCCCTAGTTTATCAAGTTACTAGGTAGAGGTAATTCCAACATCCTAATCAGTTTAAAATTTCGTATGTATTGTGACACACTCATGAATACCAATAAAATTAATGTGTGATAGAAAAAAATGTTAACTACTATTCATGAGATAAATAACATATTTCAAATATGTAAACTAGATTGTTAATCATGCTTAGGTCTAATTTTTTATTTATAGAATATTTTGAATGTCTTTTATTTTTAAAATATGATTTATTTTATATGTATGAAATATTAAAACTATGAAAAATAGTAATTTGTAAAATCAAGGTGTCAAAATTAGAAAGAAGTGATAAAGATCTGAATAATTTGTAACATGTGTCAATGTATAATGTGCACTAGGATTGATTGTGTGATCAGGTATGATCAAAATGCCCCCTTTGTAACATTAGGAAGCATGCAAGAACATAAATAATATGTAGAGGAATAAAATGTACATCCTCATTCCATCAAATGTACACTTGTCAAAGTATGTCACACGATATAAGAAATATAACATTGAAAAGTAATATTTTGCATGATTAATAATTATTTGCACACTAAAATTGGGTGAAACGTCTTAAATTTAGAAGTATTAAGACTCTGTGTTGAAACTATGATTTTTGGGTAAATATTGACATAGGGAAAGATCAACCAACTAGGAATGTAGTGTCAAACATTCCTATCCAACACTAGTTCATTTTGTCCTTGACCTAAAAATGTAAATTCTTCACTTCATACTATAAAAATGAGTTGCATGATAGAATATGGAAAAAAGGACATTGTTTTAGATTGTTCAAGTCTAGAAGGTGAAAATGAAAAGCTAAGAGACCAATAAAAAAATACTTAGATTAAATGGGGGGATGTTTTTGAACTATGGTACCCAAAACCTAAGAGAAGATCAAGTACAAAAGAGACAAAAGGCTATCCAAGCCAAACAAATAAACAAGGAGCAACATAGTCCATAAAAATCTATAAAATAGCCCTAAAATAATTCTAGGCTTCCAGACAAATCTTCCTAGCATGCCTTCATTTTATTGAGATTCATGCATATCTACAACAATAAACTTTCATGATCTATGGTGTGTTGGGCACTAGTACTTTGCCCCTTTTTTCCCTTACCTTTACCAACATATCTAGGTTCAAATAATTCTCTGAGATGAGCCCTAATATTTTCCATGTTTTGAATACCTTTGTTCATTTCAGCCTTACAACAATTGATTAGAAAGCTTATCTTGTTTTATAGATTCTCATTTGCATGTTTTATTAAGTCCACTCTAAAATTTAGGCACTAAATCTGGATGTCCTCTCTCTCTTCCAAGATTTGAGAAATTTTAGCATTCTTCTATTGAAGCACATTCATCTTACCTTTCAAATCCATAATCTCATGCATGAAACACCTCATTAAGGCTTTCTAGAGGTCAAGTTATGCTATGATTTTATCTGCATTATCCTTACCTTTGAGTAAGGCCACCAGATGGTTGAACTCTACAATTTTATCCTTTTGATTTTGTGATGTCTCCCATTTATCTAGAGTTGTAGTCCCCTTATTCTCTTTCTTTTTATTATCCATTGTCTATGTCTGAACCTACTCTCTATTCTTCTCTCCCTCTTTACTAATTTCTTCTATATCCTCACTGTCTCTATCCATGATAATGACTTTCTCATCTCCTTTCTTTTCTTGCATCTCCTGTAAGCTCTTGTGCCCTTGGTTCCCATGTTTGTCTTTGCTGAGATCAAAAAATTTAGAATCACTTTTTAGGTACTTTTTAATGATGTCATGTTCTTTAATGGTAATTTTCTTTCTTAACTATTTCCTTCTCTACAAATTTTTTCTTACTTCCCAAAATCTTACTCGAGCTACCTGAATATTTAATCCAAACTTTTGTTATCATCTTTATATCCACTGGCCCCTCCTCCATCTTCTCTTACTAGTTATGAGGGATTTTAGGCATAATTTAGTTCATGCCTTTGATGTATTTAAAGATAAGTAAAATTACCCCCTCATGTCTCAAAGTAGAATAATTTCTACTCTACAATTTTTTTCTTACCAAAATCTTACTCGAGCTACTTGAATATTTAATCCAAACTTTTGTTATCTTCCTTATATCCACCGGCCCCTCCTCCATCTTATCTTAATGGTTATGAGGGATTTTAGGCATGATTTAGTTCATACCTTTGATGTATTTAAAGATAAGGAAAATTACCCCCTCATGTCTCAAAGTAGAATAATTTCTAGTCTTGAATTTTAGTATAGAGGTCTCTATGGTTTTGAGAATAAAGAAAAGAAGGCTAAATGACAACATGTGCTTAAAGTAATTAAGCATTTTAAACATAGGCCATATCACCATATTATATCTACCCTCTAAATTAATGTACTGAATAAGGTGAAAAACTACTTCAATGAATGGCCTTGGAAGAGATTCCCTGTCAAAACCATTATATAGCTACACCAACTACTCAGCATCTTCTATAAAAGCCTCTTTATTTGGTTTGAATTCTCTTGGAGTGTATTATCTCTTGGTATCCTTAATTAAAAGTCTTGTCACATGAGAGATAAGTTTCTCTATTATTTCAAGCATGACTCCATTGATGGTAACAAACCTTTCCTCCCAAGCCTTTGTAAATAGGATAGAGAGATGTCTGTCAAAACCTTCAACTCTTTTCATGAATCCCATGAATCCCCCTACCTATAGGGCATTCCATACTCTTTCATTACTTTTGATCTCTAGTTGGAGTTTAGGTTCAATCTTGTTTGGTAGGCCCATTGAATTCCTTTTGGCTTCACTCTAGTAACTTTGATCATCTCTATTCTCACTGACCATCCAAATAGGGTATTATATGTGTTTATTATTTTGGCCTTCTCTGAGACATTTTTGCCCTTATAGATGCTTCTCTATAGAACAACTAAAATTAGGCTCATAAGGACTAAGTCCATGATTCATTACCTATACATTCACGTCCCCTCTAGTCATTTGATAAAGCATCCATATGTATAGCATTATTAACATGGTTATTACCTTCATTAGTAAATTTTATTATCGACTCCCATAGGGAGGTTTTAATGGCCAAACCAAGTTTTGAAACCCACATTATTGACTCCCCTATTTTTAAACCAATTAGAAATCCCATTCCCCTCTCTATAATCATGTTGGATATGAACCTATTGGAAGGGTTTCAAAATGTCTCTAGCTTCATCAATGACATGCTTGATAGACCAGCTTATGGGATTTTTACCATTCAAATAATTAACAATGTTCAAGGAGTCACCCTCCACCAAGAGATTTTGAGCATTCATTTTATTTTTTAATCTGATCCCCCATAATGAAGCTAGAGTTTCATCCCAATTATTCATTTTTAGACCCATATCTCCTACATAAGTACAAACAACTTTCCTTCAAAATCTCTAATGATACCACCTCTCCCCACTACTCCTAGATTTCCCTTTGAATCTCCATCAAAATTGAGATTCATCCATCCCTCTAGTGGAGGTTTCCACTTAATTATTTTTATTATTTCATCCTTATGGTCTAGTTTCCCTAAGTCTAAAGTATTTATTTGCCAATTTTGAGCTAGATTTTGTACATAGGGAGCAGATTTGTGGCTTTCTTGATTTTAATTAACCTATAGTTTTCTTTGATGACATAAAAATTCTTTTTGATATATCCTTTTTGTTTCACTTATTATCCCTAAATATTTTGATATACATAAGAGGCCAATAATTTAATAAGAGCCAAGGGCTTAGAATAATTGACCCCTCAATCATATATGGAATTAAATAGAATAATGAGATGTAACAGTTAAGAAGCTATGTACAATCATACTTTTGGTTGTTTGAATTATTTGAACATTTTTTAATTTTTAAAACATTTGAAATTGGAACAAGCTAACCAATATTCCCATTGAGATAATAATCAAATCAATATGTGACAAGTGGTGAATGAATGACTTTATTTGAATGAAATGTATTAGATGTGCATATATCATAATCAAAAAATGTATCATGTGTGGAAATAGAAGATCTATATAATTACTTTGTGTAATAATTTGTAGGAGTAGATATAGGATATGTGGAATAATGTAGGATATAATGAGGACTAGTATAAGATTTTGTAAACTGTTTATTTATGTTTGTCACTAGTTTTGGATATATTATATGTGATTGTGCTTTTTAGGAAGTAGAAGCCTTTTGTCTATAAATTTTCTTCTGCATTGGTTGATTTTAAACCCTTTGTACCTTTTTATTAATTGGTTGACTAAAAACATTTTTTTAGGTGAACCAACTATGAAATGATTTGGTTTTTCATAGATGTATCATTGAACTATGGTGGTGGATGGGGAGGAGGAGGTACCATAGATTATAGAGGGTAATCATATTTGATTCCTAAAATTTTGACAAACTAATTACAACGAATGTAATTGAGACACATATGTACCATAGAAGGTACAACACAAAGCTTTTACAACCATGGGTGCCCCAATATCATATCAAAGACCCCATTCTATGGAAGAACTAGAAAGGCAGTAGATAGTATAGCAGGGTCCACTTAAAGAGTCAACACAATATGTCCCAAAGTGGTTTGTTGTTTAAAATTGAATATCTTGACACATTTTTTATTGCATGTATATATACACACCTAAAGAATGAAGTAATGTAGTTATTCATGAATTTTCACTTGATCCATCATCAAATAGCAATTATTAATAAGTTGTTGATTAATATAAGTTTGTATACATAAAGCATGGAAATAAAAATCATCATCCACTAATCAAAGACCCCATTCTATGGAAGAACTAGAAAGGCAGTAGATAGTATAGCAGGGTCCACTTAAAGAGTCAACACAATATGTCCCAAAGTGGTTTGTTATTTAAAATTGAATATCTTGACACATTTTTTATTGCATGTATATATACACACCTAAAGAATGAAGTAATGTAGTTATTCATGAATTTTCACTTGATCCATCATCAAATAGCAATTATTAATAAGTTGTTGATTAATATAAGTTTGTATACATAAAGCATGGAAATAAAAATCATCATCCACTATCTCACTATCATCGAAAGTAGTCATATGATTAGTTTGATTAATTATACCAATAATTCCATCCAATGGATGATCATATGATTCAGGAGGTGGATAATCATTATAAGTATGATGCACTACAAATTTGTTTTTGATAGTATAATTATTAAGAAATGGTTCATTGAAAATTTTCAATTTATTATTTTCATTTTATTGGGGCTTAGTTTCCTATTTAGGATTGCCTAGCTCAATAACATTATTGTCAATAAGATCATGAATAACATGCTTAAGCTTGAAGAATTTATTAGTATAATTACCATTACATCTATGATAATCATAATATGAATTATTATCAAAATATTTATCTTGAGGTTTGGTCATGTCAAATTCAAATGGAGGAGGTAGATTAATGAGATTTCATTCAAGTAACTTTTACAATAAGTTATGAGGCAATTGTGGTAATCTATAAAATTCCCTTCTTGGATAATCTAATAAAACAATCTTGTTATAAGGTTGTAAAATAACATTAAATATAATCTTTTCATTAAATTTAGTATATGTTAGTTTAGATTTGTAGGATGATTTTATTTGAAACTTTAGTTTATAAATTGTTGTATAAGTAGGTGCATATTTAAGCTTGTTCAAAGCAAGAAGCTTATCTTCTATTTCTTATATTGTGTAACAAAGCTCTTCAAATGATTTGAATTTTTTTGAAAGCTATTAACTTATGAAAAGGTACAAGTAATATTTTTTTAAATATATCTTGTAATTCACTATCTTATAATGTGTTAGTCATTTTAAAATTATGGTCTTCTAACAAAGTATATAATCATCGATAGGATCATTAGTTCCTTACTTAAGTTTGGTAATTTGTACATAAGAAATATTTTCATAATTGTTAATATAAAATTCTTAAGAAATTGATTTGTTATAGGATTGAATGATTTGACTAATTAAACAAGTAAATCATAGTGTTTTATACCAATTTTGCTTTTTATCTATTTATAGAAGAAAGGTAAAACTGAAAGAGGGGTAGAGGTTAGTAGAACCTCGATGGGGTGTGTGCTCCATAATCTAAATGGTTGTAGATACTCTTCTTTGGCTTGGGAAGATGACCTATAATAAGAGAGAACTAAAAAAGAGGTAATTAGTTAGGTAGGTTGGGTGGAAAGCCTAGTAAGCTATATCCAAGAAGTACATGACTTCTTTTGAGGCTGTCAATATACCTTTTGATACAAGTTAATGTTGATAAAAGAAAGGTTGCATAACATATAATTACTAGATCTAAAGGAGTAAATACTTTTTAAATAAATTCTAATGTTTTAAAAAAATAACATTTAGGTGAATGCTAAATTATTAAATAAATGTTTAGGTCAGGTTAGGTTGTTATTTCTAGTTGTGATGTGATAGGGGCCAAAAAAATAAGGTTTTGGTTGAGGTTAGGGGTTGTTTATGGTTATTGGTGTTTTGGTTAAAAGGGTTCACATAATGATCATTGATGGTTAGGGTGACTATCGATGGTTAGAATAATCATTGATGATTGAGTGACTAATAGTAGTGTTATAGCTAACCATCAGTGGTCAGGGTCATTAATAATAGTTTGACAAGTGACCATCAGTGATTAGGGTGACTGTTAATAGTTTGATAGTCAACCATCAATAGTCAGGGTGAATATCAATGGTTACTATTGATAAGTCTAGATAAGGTAAAATGTTGATCTATAGGTTAAAGGTCAGAGGGCAAATGGTAGATAGGTATAGTAGGTTGTTGGGGGTTAGTTAATTAGTTGAGAGGTTAGAGGTAGTAGGTTAGAAATAGGATAAAGGAAACTGAATACATAAAAATAAATACTTAGATCATGTTGTTGAAGTTGGTGGAATATTTTGGTAAAGAGTGATTTGGGAAAAGTAATGGTACTTTTCTTGAAGAATGAAAACCTACTTATTTATGGATCCCCTTTCATGACTTTTCAACTCCTACTCCCTTCCTTTTATAGGCAAAGAGAGATGGAGGTATAAGGTTACATAAGAGATTTAGTTGATGATTTTGAGGCTTATGATGTGTTAAAAAATGGGGAAGGTAGACATATATATAATATTTTGATGTGTTAGATTGCACATAGATCAAGTTGGTAAGGTCAGGTGTTGACTATCAGTAGTCAGAGTGTCAACCATCGGTGGTTAGAGTGACCATCGGTGGTTACTATGTCGACCATTAGTAGTTACTATGTTGACCATCAACAATTGAAGGTTAAGTTTGGTTAAAAGGTAAATGGTCAAGTTTGGTTAAGGGGTTAAGTTTGGTGGGCGTTTTGACATGAATTTATGGTTGAAAGGGTATGAATGGTAGGTTGGGCATTCAGGGGTATTTCAACATCTATAACTATAGTGTGTAATTTTTTAGTGTCTACATTTTACCCCTTTTTGTTATGCATTTTGTATCATCAATCTATAAAATAAAAATGTATTTTTGGTCAAAGGTTTGGTTATCTTGAGTATGGGAGGAGGTGATCCCCCTTAAACTAAGAATTAATGAGGTGAAGTAGAATCAGATATGTGTTTGATGAGTGGTTATGTGGATGGGAAGGTAGGTGACAAGGGTGGTAGGTAAGGTTGGGAATTAAGGCACAAACATGTGCACAAAATGTGATTAAGTACAATAGTCAAGATCATTCATAGACTAGATTACCAATGTTGGTTAAAATAAGGTTGATACTAGAAGGACAAGTGACAAGGTAACCAAGCCCCAACATTAGACATAGTTGATTGGGTTACTCTATAAATTTTTTAAATAAGGTTAGTATATTATAAGGTATCCAAAGTAGGAAGTGCTCTTAGGAAGACACAAAATGGTTGGTTATGTATAAGGTGGTGAAAATTCAAATGTTCAACATGGCAAGGTAATCAGTGTAGTTAAAAGGACCAAGGTAAGATTATCACAAAATATGTACATAGTTTGGGTAAAAAATGACCAATGTTAAGGTGGGCATGGTCAAATGGTTGGTTGATTGGTTGGATAGGGTGTTCTCTAATGGTTCATGGTTGGTTTATAGAGAATAGGTACTTTATGAAGGTTGTTTGTTGGTATTCAAATGGGTTACCCCAATTTGATGTACCACTTGGTTCAATTGGGTGAAGGGTAATCTCTAATGGTTAAGTTTGATAAAGAAGGTACACTATAATGGAGAAAGTAAGGTGGGTTGTTTGGTGGAATTCAAATGGGTTTCCCAAATTTGGTGTACCACTTGGTTTGGTTTGGTTGAAGGTTTTCAGAGAAAGGTAATCTCTAAAGGTTAAAGTTTTATGAAAAAAGGTAATCTTTAAAGGTTGGGGGAGAAGGTGACTCCCCAATAGTTGGGTGGTGTTTCAAATGGGTTACCCTAATTTTATGTACCACTTGGTTTGGGTTTATTAGGAGAAGGGTAATCTCCAATGGTTCATCGTTAAGGTAAGGGTAGGTTGGAGAAGGGTAATCTCAAAAGGTTGAGTTTGGCTTAGTGGAGAATGTGCTCTCCAATGATTCATGGTTAAGGTAAGGGTGGGTTGGAGAAGGGTAATATATGAAGGTTGGGTTTGGTTTGGTGGAGAAGGTGCTCTCCAAGATTTTATGGTTTGGTAGAGAAGGTACTTTCCAATGGTTCATGGTTAAGGTAAGGGTAGGTTGGACAAGGGTAATCTCCAAAGGTTGGGTTTGGTTTGGTGGAGGTGCTCTCCAAGGTTTGATGGTTTGGTTAATTTGTTGGTTTCAATGACTCAAAAGAGGGAAGAAACATCCTTCTAAGTGGTCATGAGAGTATAAGAAAGAGGATAGACACTATAATTTACAAAGACCATAATAGAAATATGGATGGGCTTATGAACATAAACCCCTATCATGATTTTACTTCATTATTAGTTTGATGGTTAAAAAAAGATAGGTTGATCATATGGTGTCAAGTAAGCTAAAAAATCCATTGATTTGTGGAGGACAAATGTGGAGATGGATGATAGGTAGTGGGTGCTAGGTATTGGGTGATAAGTAGGATAACCTTATTGTGGGGATGGCTTTCCCCTTCTGTAGGTGACCTAAGAACCATGATATATAAGTCCATATTATATGCTAGGTGTAGATTTATCAATGCAACAACTTTATTGATGTTTTTTTATGAAATTTGATTACAATTTTCTTGGGATATCCTATTTGATTTTCATATAGGGTTTGTTATTACTTAGTTTGATATGTTTGGGAAGTTGACCGATGCATAAAGCTTTAAATGATTGCTTTGACGAATTTGACCTAGCCATATTTCAAAGGAGTGTTCATGTTTGATAGTTTTCATTCAAGGGAGAAGTCTACATTAAGTTCAATAAATTTTAATTTTTTTGGGGTAGCTATCCTTCAAGGAAGAAATTTGCATGCTAGAGATGTTGACCCAAGTGATAGTTTGGTATCTCAGATTATTCATGTGCTAGTTTTAACATGGACTATCTATATAGCCTAAGGTTTTCCTTTATGGAGGCAAAGCCATAGTACAACGAGGTTGATGGTGGGTAAAATATGTGGTTTAAGTGATAAAAACCATGGGAATCTATTGTTACAATGTTGGAAAGTACCATAAAGATCATGTTATAGGTAGATCTATAGTATATATGCTTAGGATTAGGCTAGGTTTGTATAGATAATCACATGATCCTATTTTTAATAGGTTGCCCTTAAATATAAGGAGATGAAGGTGATTGAAAACAAGGGATGAGCTTGATTTAGACAAAAGATGACAAGGAACTTAGTTTAACCAAAGAATAGGCACATAAATGTAAAAGCATTTGAGGTGGTTGAGGTTCTAATATGCCCCAAATCTATGCTTGCATAAATAGTTGATGTCAATCAGGAGAGTAGATGTCCCCCAATTACTTTTTAACATTTGATTAGATGTAGAAAATATTTAGATAAAAAAAAAGGTGAGGTTGGTTAGGTGATAATTTAGTGGAGAAGGGTAATCTCCAATGGTTGAGGGAGAAGGTGACTCCCAAATGGGTTGGGTGGTGTCCAAATGGGTTTACCTAATTTGGTATACCACTTGGTCTAGGTTGGGTTCATAGAGAAGGTATACTCCAAATGTTTGGGGGGAAGGTGACTCTTACATAGGTTTATGGATAAGGGTAATCTATAATGGTTAGGGGAGAAGGTGACTCCCAAATAGGTTGGGTGGTGTCTAAATGGGTTACCCTAATTTGGTATACCACTTGGTTCATGTTGGGTTGATGGATAAGGTACTCTCCAAAGGTTTAGGGGAGAAGGTGACTCCCAAGTAGGTTGGTGGAGAAGGGTAATCTTCAATGGTTGGGGGAGAAGGTGGCTCTCAAATAAGTTTGTAGAGAAGGCTAATATCTAATGGCTTGGGGAGAAGGTAACTCCCAAATATATTTATGGAGAAGGGTAATCTCCAATGGTTAGGGAAGAAGGTGACTCGCAAATAGGTTGGTGGAGAAGGGTAATCTCCAATGATTGGGGGAGAAAGTGACTCCCAAATAGGTTGGTGGAGAAGGGCAATATCCAATGGTTAGGGGATAAGGTGACTCTCAAATAGGTTGGTGGATAAGGGCAATCTCTAATGGTTAGGGGAGAATGTGACTCTAATAAGTTTTTTTGGGTAAAGAAAAAAGGTAATTTCCAATAATTCAGCGTTGGTTGGTTGGTTGATAGGTTGAGGCAAAAATTCCAAGGATTATTTTGGTTAATTATTAAGGTATGGTTTGGGTTGATAAATAGTCAAAGCTATATGGAGGGAAATTTCCCCCAATTTTCTCTTTCCATTGATGGTTAAAGATGGGAAAATTATCCTAAGGTGAGGTGTTGGTTAATAAGAGGGTTTAGGTGGGGTGAAGATGACTTCATCCATCTCCCAAAAAGAGTTTTTAGTTGTTAGTTGTTAATCTTTAGTAGGTTAAGTCTGTAGGTGGTGGTTTAGGTAGAATTTTCTCTATTACATCAAGGCTAGGAAAATGTTATTAGACCTAATTTTTTTAAGTTATGGTAGGTTTGTTAGGTTTTATTGGTTGATCTTAGTTTAGGTTGTTAGATAGGTTTGTTATGGTTGAGTTAAAAGGTATGTTAATTATGGTTGATTGATTTGGTGTAGAGGTTGGTTTGATTTGTTGAGATAGGTAAGATAAATGATTGAGTTATTTTGTTGGTTGGGTTGGTTTTATCATTTAGTTTGGTGGTGAGGTAAGGTTGGATGGATGTTATAGGTAAGGTTAATTCAATGATAAGTTTGGTTGGGTTGATGGTAGGTTTAGTTTGGTTGATGGTAGGTAAGGTAGGGTTAATGATTTTTAAGGTTGGGTAGATGGTTGGTAAGGTAGGGTTGATGGTAGGTAAATCTAGGTTAATGGTAGGTGAGGTAGGGTTAATGGTTGTTAAGGTTGGGTTGATGGTTGGTAAGGTTAGGTTGATGGTAGGTTCCACAAAATTGGTATGTAGAAGAGGTAGGTTGGTTGGTTCTGCATGGGTAAGTGGAAGAGGTTGATTGGTTGGTTCCACATGGGTAAGTGAAAAAGGTTGGTTGGTTGGTTCCACATGGGTGTGTGGAAATAGTTGACTAGTTAGTTTCACATGGGTAAGTAGAAGAGGTAAGTTGGTTAGTTCCACATGGGTAAGTGGAAAAGGTTGATTGGTTGGTTCCACATGGGTGAGTGGAATAGGTAGGTTGGTTGGTTCCTTTATTTTGATTTTGAAAGAAAGTTGAGAAGGTTCCACTTAGTTAACATGTGGCTTGGTTAAGGGTTGGATTATAGTTTCCTTAGTTATAAGTTGACTAAGAACTAAATATAATGGATGAGCCTCATTATGTTGATGGCTTTGGTTATTGGTGTGCAGAAAAATAGGTACAAAAAGAGATTCAATGATGGATTTATTTTTAGATTGTGAGCTAATCAATTAGTTTAATGAGGTTAGTCATTTTGATAGGTTTGGTTGAGTTGATAGATTGGGTAGGTTTTATTGCTTGGGTAAGGTTGATAATGTGGGTTGATTTGATAGGTTAGGTAAGGTTGATAAGTTAGTTTGATAGTTTTTAGTTGTATGGCAAAAAGGATAGACCAAATCTTGGTGTTGAGATAAAGAGGGTTGCCTTAAATTGGGTTAGGGTAGTTGATATAATGGTTGGAGTAGTTGACCTAACGGTTGATGAGGTTAGGTAGGTTAAAGTTGAGGTTGGTTATGATAGTTATTAATTTGGTGTTGATGGGTTATTGGTTGGGTATGATGATGGTTAAATGGTCATTTATAGGTTTTTGGTTGGTTGTTATTGAGATTTGATTGGTTATAGGTGAGGATTGATTGGTCATGGGTACCATACATAGATGACTCTACTTTGATTATCTGGTCCATTAACATTGTAACCAGCTCAAGTGGTAGTTGAAATTTTTTGGGTTGCTTGTATTTGAGGTTTAATAGGTGATAGGTATGGTTTGAGTGATTATGGGTGAGGTTGAGTTGGTTGTTGATGAGGTTAGGTTGTTTGTAGGTAAAGTTAGGATCATTAGTGGCTCGTGATGCAAGGTATCACTCTAAGTCAAGATGGTTATTCTCCAAGATCTTAGCAAAGTTAAGATCTCCAAGAGAGAATACGGGTTGGTTCTTCATTAGACAAGGTAATGGAGGAAAGATGGTGCAAGGTAGGTTTCTCAAAACTCAAAACAAAGAGTAGATAAAAAAAATTTAGAGAAGTAAAACACACACTAAAGTACATTACCTCCTAATGTTATTTTTAATCTCTCTTTTGGCTTATGCCTTAAGTTAGAAAAATGTGTGAAGACTTAGTTTGTAGAGAGGGTACTAGAAAAGAAGTATATAGCTGGTTTTGGGTTAGTTATGGCTCTTAAAAGGATTTGTGTTGAAAGTCAGTATGTTTCTTGATATTGGGGCCTACCCTCTCACTTTACACACCATAGTGATAAGGGTGTTAGGTGTTTAACCAAGATATATTGATTTTCAGAGTTTAGACTCAACCAAAGAACTAAGTTTTGGTTTCTCTTCTTGGTAGTGAAGTCCAAGTAAGATAGCCAAAGGGTGGAGGTTTATCATTAGGTGATGAAAGCCTAGTCAGATCTTATGTCAGAGGTTAAGATGTGTTGATTGATAAGTGGTTTGGTATGTTGTGTGACAAAGAGGTGAAGCTATGATTGATTACTTTACTTTTAATTTAACTAAATGAGCTAAACATGAAACAAACCAATGTATGTAATTAATTTATACCCAAAATAAATTTTTAATTTCATTATATGAGCATAGAATAAAGAAGAAAGGGGACTAGATGTAACTAGGTCCCATTAGGCATGCTAGAATGTTTTATACCAATTTTGATTTTCATCTATTTATAGAAGAAAGGTAAAAATAAAAGAGGGGTAGAGGTTAGTAGAACCTAGATGGGGTGTGCACTTCATAGTCCAAATGGTTGTAGATACTCTTTTTTGACTTGAGAATATGACCTATAATAAGAGATAACTAGAAAATAGGTAGTTAGTTAGGTAGGTTGGGTGGATTTCCTAGCAAGCTAGATCCAAGAAGTATGTGACTTCTTTGGAGACTGTCAATCTACCTTTTGATACAAGTTAATGTTGATAAAAGAAAGGTTTCATAAAATTAAAGTACTATATCTAAATAAGTAAATACTTTTCAAATGAATGCTATTATTCTAAAAAAATAACATTTAGGTGAATGCTAAACTATTAAAGAAATTTTCAAGTTAGTTCAGGTTATTTTTAGTCTATGAGGTGACAGGGGCCAAGAAAATAGGGTTTTGGTTAAGGTTGGGGGTTGGTTGTGGTTGCTAGTTTTTTGGTCAAAAGGGTTCACATAGTGATTGTCAATGGTCAAGGTGACTGTTGGTGGTTAGAGTAACCATCAATAGTTGGGTGACTAATAGTAATTTGATAGCTGACTGTCAGTGGTCAAGGTGACTGGCAATAGTTTGACAACGGACCATCAGTGTTCAGGGTGACTATCAGCATTTTGATAGTCAACTATCAGTGGTCAAGGTGACCATTGGTGATTACTGTTGACAAGTATAGTTAAGGTAAAATTTAGATAGGTATAATAGGTTATTAGGGGTTAGTTAATTGGTTGAGAGGTCAGAGGTAGTAGGTTATAAACAAGAGCAAGGTAATTGAATACTTGAAAACAAATACTTAGCTCGTGTTGTTGAAGTTGGTGAAATATGTTGGTGGAAGATGTTGGTGAAGCCTAGAGTGATTTGGGTAGAGTAATGTTACTTTTCCTAAAGAATGATTTTGGTAAAGGTTCAGGTCCCTATTGTAGTTGCTAGAAGAATGAAAAACTACTTTTTTGTGGATCCTCTTTCATGCTTTTTCACCTCCTGCTCCCCTTCTTTTATAAGCAAAGAGAGATAGAGGTAGAAGGTTCCATAAGAGGTTTAGCTGATGATTTCAAGGCTTATGATGTGTTAACAAATGGAGAAGGCAAACATCTAGATAAGATTTTAATGTGTGAGGTTGCACATGGATCAAGTTGGTAAGTTTAGGTGTTGATCATTGATAGTTAGAGTGTCGACTGTTGGTAGTCAGAGTGACCATCAATAGTTACTATGTTGACCATCGATAGTTAATATGTTGACCATTGCTAGTTGAAAGTTAAGTTTGGTTGAAAGGTTAATGGTCAAGTTTGGTTAAAGGGTTAATTTTGGTGGGTATTTTGACATGTGTTTGTGATCAAAAAGGTATGAATGATAGGTTGGGCATATAGAGGTATTTCAACATCTAGAACTATAGTGTGTAGTTTTCTAGTGTCTACACATAAAATTGACACAAAGCATAATATTATAACATTCTTGGAAATAATTTGGTTAGTAACTTGTCATTGAAAGCATAGTCCAAACATGTTACATGAAAATATTCTAAGATGTTGTCATGGATCTCCCTTAGCCTCATAAAGTGGTAGTTTATGAGATAAAAATATTATAGGTAAGGGGTATCATGTAATATTAGGTGATAAAATGAAGGATTTTGAATCTATTGATTGGTTAGTTTTTGGTATAAAATTCTCTAACTATAACACTTTAGTGTCCAAAAGTGAAATGATTTGCACTAAGGATTATGTATAAGGCTATGTATAAGATGTGGTTTGCACGCACACACACACACACACACACACACACACACACACACACACACACACACACACACACACATTTGGTTGGGCATAGGTAAATAAATATGTGGAAGGACCTATGTTTGCCCAAGCCTATAGATGTAAGAATAATATCAACAATACTACTAAAAATAATTGTAGTACTGTGGATAAGAGGTTGTTCAACATAATCATTTAATTCTATAGATATATTATCATTATCATTTTTATATTTTTCTTGTCTAGCTAAAAATAAAAAATATTCAATTTCGTCTAGCTGAGCATATAGATATTCATGAAATTATCATGCATCAACAAATTCAAATCTATCCAAATTTGATCTAGGAGCCTTATTGTTTTTTATGGTCATAATAGCTCCATTAAGAGAGTGTGAAGTAAGCATTATATCATTTTAAATAAATGAGTGTTTTTATTCCCATATCATACTTGACTTAATAAAAATGCATTAATGAAGCTTGTGTAGAACATTGGATAATTTTCTTATCATAATTATCAAAAGTATCCATATCATCTATTATAGAATACATGGAAAAGGTACTATAGTAATGACAAAATAAAAGGATTTTTTTTATGTATAGATATCATTAAATTATTGAAGATACTTCCAGTGTTATATATCATACAAGGTTAAAATATAGTTCTTTCAATTTAAATTATTATATCTGAGGTCAAATGTGTGATCTAGGAATTTGACTCAAGAGAGGATGGTTAGTATGGTGTTAGTTCCAAAATGAAAATAAAATTAAATAAACATACTAATAGCATAATATCTCTAGGCCTAGACACTAGGGATAGCTTAGTTAATAAAGGCAAATGACAAACACAACTAAAAATCAAGGAATGAAAACACAATAATTCATTCACCTTCCTTAGATGCTCCAAATGCCTTTGTAGCGGTGGCTTGCTCAACTTGTGCTCATAAAGTCCTTGGAAATGGAAGCTTGTCTACCTCCATCTCTCCTTGGCACCTTTGGCTTGTGGCTTGGCATGGCTTGGAATCAATTTGGCATTATAAATTTGCATAATCAAGTCCTTGAAGATATTTGAGCATAATAAATTTCATGGCCTCTCTATTTATAGATTTTTGCAAATGTCTAGAATCTACTTGAACCATCCATCCTGAGATTTAGATGTGTGGTTGAGGATTAATCAAATTATGAAATTAAAATTGATAAATAATATTATCAACATTTGGGATAGAGGAGCAATTAAGAGGCATGAAGGGCTTTGATGAGGCATGGGAGGCATGAATCTTGATATTTGTGGCATTTACGGTCAAGGGATGTCTTCCCAAGAAATGAGGTCATCTGATAATGCAGATATTTAATATTCATTTCCAAAAAAAATTATTCAACAAGTTTCCATGGAATTTTTTATTAGGCCTTTATTTGTGTTAATTAGCTCTTAGGCATGATTAAGCACTTTGTGTACAAATTATTCAATTTAATCAGAATGTCTTATTATTAGTCCAAAATTTGAATGGATTAGAATTGGAAGTCAATGTCAAATGATTTGGAATCATATTCCCATTTAGGATGTTATCAACAACAAATAACAAAGGCATGTATCTTATGCAGAAGATTTGATAGGAAAGAGCAATCTAGAGCACTCAAGTGCAAAATTGGCATTTTGACTCAAAATGATCTGATCAAAGTTAGCTGGCCCATAAATTGCATTACCCCATTTAGGGATACCCTGGCCAAAATTAGCACTTGAATATGTCAATTTCACCTCATTTATCATTTTTTAGTGTTTTTACACCAAAGTGTGTATTTTAAGTGGAAATTGGCCAAAATCATGGTTGGAGGTTATCAGTGGCCAGTTTTAAGTGTCTACAGTTTGCCTCTATTTAGGAAGATGTTTTAAACCATAGGCAAAACAATGCCTTCTCAAAGAATGAGAAATGACTTGTATGCCAAAAAGAAGATGATAGTTGAAGAACAAAACTCTAAATGTTTTGGGAAGCCTATGATGATTACCCCTCGAGAGAGTGGCCATCATATTTGTTGATGGAGGGTCCTTTGAAAATAAATAAGAAGAAAGGTGGAATTAACCCATGGTTGAGATTAATCTAAATGATAAAATGCTTGCATGCATTGATGTAAAAAGGAGGTTGATTTGCTCAAAGGTGATTATAATCAAGAATAAAAGTCAAAATAATGATTTGCCCATATGTAGTTATAATCATTAAGAGGACCTAGATTGGCTAAAGATGATTGTGCCCCAGTTAGGGCTGATTATCAAGCATAACTCAAAGATATAACTTAGAATACAGATTAAAGATGAGTGGATGTAAAGTGATGAAAGAGATGGATAGAGGAATAATATTAATCAATGTGAATGATTTAGTTGTACATATTAATGAGGAGATGTTCATCCTGATTAACAATGATATAACTAGAATGATCAATGGGTTGATTTGATCAAGATGGGAAAAAATATTTGCTAATATGCTAAGGAGAAACTTCTATAGCTCCATTGATTGTAGACCTTATTGAAGCTTATTTTTATTGTAGCATGTGTGGTAAGCTTTATTATAGAACACCATGAAGACTATCCCAAAATATGCATAGGGACTAAGTCTCGATCTAGTAAACACTTGAAAATAATGCACCAATGATAAAAACTATGATGACAATGTTGACGTATCAATATGGATAGACAAAAGAATAATGTGTTTGAGGAATCACCCAAAGAATGCATATAGATAGAGTCAAGGCAACAATGCTGAAAGCAAATAAATATACAAGCAAATAAATTAAAAAACAAATAAACAAACAACCTAAAATAAACAAATAAACAAAAAGTCTAAAAACAAAAGCAAAAGAAAGCATCCTAACAATGCCAATGCCCTAGTAAGGCAGATCAAGGATAACTGACTAGGCTTAGATAGGACCAAAAAAATTGTAGTTTTGAAATATTTGAATGTTTTTAGAATTTTGAGGTATCTTAACTTGATCAAAAATGACAAGATACTTGCTCATAAAACAATGAGAACGTTTGACTTAGGTTGCTCACAAAATGGTGAGAGCGTATGGAAAGGGAGACTGAGGTGACCTCAACATGAATTGAGCATGACCCACATAATCCTAAAATGACCTCAAGTCATATTAATTCCATCCACACAAAAAGTGAAGAAAAACCAACTAGGTCCCAACAAGTTCTCAAATTTGGCAAATGGCCAGTCAAATGAAAATAGTAATGGTAAGGTGATGCGACAATTCATGGTAAACAAGTGTTGCCCCTAGTTTTCTCATAGGTAGTAATAACTAGGATACAATGGCATAGGTCAATGGTACTAATTTGTCCATAGGTTATTATAATTAGTAGCAAGACTGGTGAAATACTAATTTGCCCATAAGTGGTTATAATCAGGCTCACATAAACAAGCTTGATAGGATGAAATATATCTTGCTAGATCAACTGTCACACTAATTTCATAGACTATCATTGAAACATGGATTGGATTGATTATTGAAACTTGGTTATAATCATCTCATAAAAGGTGTAGGAAGAACCAAATGAACCAAGATCAAAACAAGATTGGGTAGGATGACTACAAATAGGCTTTGGTTTGGATAGGAATGGAATGATAAGATGGAATGGAATTACTTTAAGATAATGATGGTTTGATAAATTTGATAAAATGGTAAGAGAGTTTCCCCCAAGTGATGGGGTGAATAGATAGAATCTACAATAATGGCAAATGGATATGTAACAACAATAATAGCATAGCAATGTGGAGCTATATGGTACATGTTTTTGGCCTGGGTGTGGTTTTTGATTCTATTGTTCCTACTAATGGGGAGATGCACATCTTAATCAAAAAATGATATAAATAGAATACTTGATCATGTTAATTGCTATCCCACACCTCATTAAATAACTACTCTATCAAGAACTAGATGCCAAATGTGATTTCAAGAATGTTGTCATGATCTTCATTGGCCATTGATTCAAATTCTTTCAAGTGTCAACACAAGGTATCTTTGTAGCCTTTGTAAAGGAAAGTACAGCCATGGATGGTAAACAAGGATAAATAATGGTTGGTAGGTTTGATTTCAAAATGGAATGGTAGATGATAATGAAATGTAGAATGATTGGGAGGTAACAAATGAAGATCAAGACATTCAGTCACACGTAATGTTGTTGATGCTAGATTCAACATAACCTTAGTTATGGTAGGGCTGAAGACTTTTTATCTCAATAAGACCACCATCTTTTTTTGTTGTTTGATCTTAAGAGTAGCTACCATCTGATTAAGTTGTAGATTGGAAGTTATTTTGATTTAATCTTTGATTTTGTCTTCATCCAACAGTGAAGAAATTTTGTGCTCAGCTATTGGTGCCTCAATGAGGTTTTCACCAATGAATTTGTCTTGATTGTCCCATAGCACCTTTGAGAAGGTTTCACTAATAAACATTGGCTTTTAACTTTTATTGTCTTCTATCACTTCTAAAAAAATTTCATTAGAAGATGCTGAGTTCTAACTTGGATTGTCCCCTAGCACCTCTGAAAAGGTTTTACTAGGAGAGTGTCCTTTTACTACATGAATGTTGTCTTGGCCTCCTTGATCTTCTTTAACTACTATGTCACCATGGATGTAGTTCAACAAAGTGTGATTCTATCGATCCCAACTGACATTTTTGGGAGATGGAATGTCAATGATATGGCTATTTTGGTTTATGGTAATGATCTATGGAATGGGGAGAGGCTGCAAAATCCTTATAGAAGATACTAAGATAACTTGTGTAAAAGCTGAAGTAATCATCCTCAAAAATCATAGAAGGATCACAAGTGTATTCAAATTGATTTTCAAGGCATGCATAACCAATATTGTAGTAGCCATGAACAAATTCTTCTTCTGAATCTAATTTTAACTCAAGGGACTCTGAATTTGATTTTGAGATTGATGTTGATTTTGATTCTGATGCTAAATCTAATGTCAATTCAAGAATATAACCTACCTCTAATTTTTATTCTTTTTTATGGGTACTCTATTACAATGATGTCTTGTTGAATGCTTAGTATTAGACAAGTAATAGCTTGTGATGGAATAATGGGCTCCACAAAAATTAGTTCGCTAGAGTGGGCCTCCTCTAGGATGGGAAAAAGGTCAAGAGATAACTCCTCAAAGACTAGTTTATCAATAGGAGGCTCTTGAAAAATATGCACATGGTTGAGGTAATGACTTGCCCAAAGGTAGTTATAACCATTAAGAAGTGACTCAACAAAGATTGGCTCATCAGAGTGAGACTCCTTGATAACTAGTATAGGATCAATAGGTGATTCATCATAGTTTAACTTATCATAAGTGGTTGGTTCAACAAAAACATCTTGGATTGGTTGGTTGTTTTGGCCTTATTTTTTAATGAGTTGGAAGATACCAATTTTGAACACAACTTGGTCTTAAAATTATTGTATGGGTTGAGGTTTAGATGAGATGACTTGTGGTTGGATAATGGTGGGGCCTTAGGGAGCATGATTTTTTACATGAGCCAAAAGATGAAGTCATAAAATGGTAATGATAGGGCATTTTGGGGCTTGATTGCTCACACAAGCCAAAGGAATAAGTTTTAAAATGATGAAGGGGCATTATGGAGCTTGATTGATCACACAAACTAAAAGATGAGGTCTTGGTATGATGAAGGGGCATTGTGGAGCTTGATTTCTCACACAAACCAAAAGATGAGGTCCTGGTATGATGAAGGGGTGTTTAGAGCTTGATTAATTATGCAAACTAAAGGATGAGGTCTTGATATGATAATGGTATTCCTTGGATATTATAAAGCTTGATAGCTCATATAATCTAAAGGAGGGTTAGGGGTAGCTGATGATCAGATAACAAAAGGACATCATGAAACTTTATTGATTGCACAAGTAAACGCATCCAAGTCTTCCTCATAAACTAGATCATCTTAATCTTGAGTTGGATCATAAGCTAGTTCTTGACTGTGTTCCACATACTAATTATTTCAAAGAGGGTATGGATCTGTATCCCAAACAATATTATATGTAGTTGGGTCTTCAAAGTCCTTTTCACAAGCCTCTTCATACCAATCAAGGTCTTGATTTGGATTGTAAGTTGTTTCGTGACTTTGCTCCTATGAATGATTAATATGAGGTAGATAGAAATCTATCTCATAAACCATATTAGCATCATTGGGGTCTTCACTAAAGCCATAAAAGTCATTTTTTGTGGCCATTATATCATAAGTTAGATTTTAAGTGACTCCACTATAAGTGTAGAGAGACATATATGTGTAAATGATGAAATCTCTGAAAATAAAAAGGCTTAGAGTTTTACAAACTTTAAAAAATGATCCAAAGGACAAATGGTTCAAACTTGGTCCAACTTGGTCAAAGGGGTGGAGCTATATCTCTAATGTGGTTTGAAAGTGGATGTGTATCTCCAAAATGGTTTGTGTTAAGACTTGGCATAAAATAGTATAACGTTAGATGTCTAATGTCAAATGGCATACACATAAAAGGTCAAGCATCTAAAAAAATTTGGTACGTCAAAGGTCTAGGTCAAAGTGTTCCAAAAAAGGTCTAAATAGGAAAGGGAAAAGTTGAGTTGCTAAGTATTTTTTCCAAACACGGAGTTAAAATCTAGGCTCAAATAAATAGGCATGTGCTAGGACTCTTGGCCAAATTATGTCAAAACCTAGACTTTGAAAATAGATGAAGTTTTAATCTAACAGATTTGAAACACTTGTAACAATCACTAGGCATTTGATTCTTAGACATGAACTTGATCAACTAGGTATAAGGTATGAAAAAAGGCACTTTTAGCAATATTTTATTTTCTCACAAAAAAATCTATAAACCTAGGTTCTTTTTGAAAAATAAGCTAGATAAAAGTGAACAATATAACCATTTTAGACAAAAGATCACAAAAGTACACTCAAATTGGTCTGAAAATGTAGGAGCAAATTTAGAACTCTATGCAAGAGGATCTATGAAATAATATTTGAAAATTTTTGGGCAGCGTAACGATACTATACTACCCAAAAGGTATGACAAAAAGGTTTGTTTCAAAATCCCTCTAAGGTAAAGACATGTTCTTATAATTTTGATAGCATAACACTTTTTTCTTGACTCAAAAATGTTGGGGTGTATAGACTCAAAGTGCAAGTGTTTATCACAAAATGGCTTAAGTCTATCAAGTGATGATAATGATTATGAGTCTTTAAATAGCCTTCAACCTAAAATGGAAATTCAACCTAAGTCCCTCAAGTTTAGTGAAAATGGTGAACCCACTTAACACATCAACCCTATGAACTTGTAAAGGTGTAACTCCAAATTTAGATTATAAGTGAAGGAATTAAACAACTTTGGTAAAGATCTAGACTCATTTGGGTAACATAACTACACCAAAGTGGATGATATGACTCTCAAGCTTTTGATGAATTTTTGAATAAGGCAAATTGATGATCTCATGCAGATAACATAATGCCTCTTTGTTTAAAGGAAAATGTAGATTATGTGTTTGGTTTGGATTGTTTGTTTACACCAAGTTTTGACTCTAAACAAGACTTTAAACTTGGACAAAACCAACTAATTAATCACCCTTAGATCCTAAACTGACAAGGTTGCTTGGTATTGTTGGAATCCATCAATATACATCATTTGAGAGGATTTTAAGTGTTCATCCAAAAGTAAATGCACATTATATAGTAGGGTTTTTACACCCCCTTCTCTCAAATCATAGTAATGTGACATGGACCTTAAGTCACACTTTGTACCAACAATAATTCTATGGCAAGTGCAGATTTGTCTAAGGTCTAACAATTTTTCAAATGATCTAGGGGAATCAATTGCACAACGACTTTCATGCCAAACAATGCAAAATAAAAGCATGTATTTTGGGTCTATATCACTTGGCTTATTTTAAAAAGCTCTAATCCTTTTTATAACCACTAAATCCTACTATTCACTCAATGTAGTATGATGTCCAAAGTGCCACTACGTCTTGTGTGCAACTCCAAAGGAGCCAAATGAAGTCAATGCTGGGAGATGAAACCCTAGGTGAAAGCTTCCCTAAATAACTTGTGGGAGGTGATGAAGTCCCCCTTGCAAGCCAAGTTTTCATAAAAATAAAAAAACATGAAATAGAAAGACTTTAAGGTAATTTTCAAGGTCACCCAAACTTTGATGATTTTTTGGGAAGTGCTTTAGATGACATTCTTTCTAAGCCTGACTAGGCTACTTGCAATAGGAATGGTACTTTTGATTCCAAAGGTTCCCTATAAGGGACAAATGGAAGAACATAGACACAACATTCCTCTTTTTTCCAAATAAACATTTGATTAAACAACCATTACAAAAAAAAATTGATAAGTGTGTTCATTTTAAGCCAAAAATTAAAGATTTTGTGGTGTTCATTTGACCCTTTGGTCTTAGTTACAAACTTTGAAAACATTCACCAAAACATCTAAATTCTTTGTTAAACACCAAAACAAGGTTCCTAATTGATTTTTAAACATGAAAAGGTGATTTAAACATGTTTTGAACAAATATTAAGCTTGGTCTTATAGCAAAATTGTTAGCATGTCTTTTAGCTTTAAAGCTCTTTTTAGCTTGAAACAATGAATTTTGAAAAAGTAGCTCTCAGGTCTATGTTTTTGGAAAAACACAGTGATTGATGTTGGTTATTACAACTGATGATGGTTACCTTGGCTAACTAAAATCTAATCAATGTCAGTTTTGATAATCAACGTCAGTTAAACCATGTAATCGATGTCGGTCTTACTTGTCAATGTCGGTTACTATGTAAAATTATGACAACCAAAAATGGCAAAATAAAGTTAGAAAATTAATTTGAAAGAGTTTTAAAGGTCCAAATAAATATTTTAGAGTTCAAAAATGATATTTTTCATGTGTAGGATGTGTCTAGTCCCACCGGGCATGCCATTATGTGATCTAGGAATTTGACTCAAGAGAGGATGGTTAGTATGGTGTTAGTTCCAAAATAAAAACAAAATGAAATAAACACACTAATAACATAACATCTCTAGGAATAGACACTAGGGAGAGCTTAGTTAACAAAGTAAAATGACAAACACAACTAAAAATCAAGGAATGAAAACACAATAATTCATTCACCTTCCTTGGATGCTCTAAATGCCTTTGTAGTGGTGGCTTGCTCGGTTTGTGCTCATGAAGTCTTTGGAAATGGAAGCTTGTCTACCTCCATCTCTCCTTGACGCCTTTGTCTTATGGCTTAGCTTGGATTGGAATCAATTTGGCATTATAACTTTGCATAATCAAGTCCTTGAAGATATTTGAGCATAAAAAATGTGCACCAAAATAGATTAAAAATGATGTTCATGGCCTCTCTATTTATAGATTTTTACAAATGTCTAGAATCAACCTGAATCATCCATCCTAAGATTGAGATGTGTGGCTGAGGATTAATCAAATTATGCAATTAAAATTGATAAAAAGGCTCATCAATATTTTGGATAGAGGAGCAATTAAGAGGCATGGAGGGATTTGATGAGTCATGGGAGGCATGAATCCTGATATTTGTGGCATTTATGGCCTAAGGATGTCTTTCCAAGAAATGAGGTCACCTGATGATGTAGATATTCAATATTCATTTCCAAAAAAAATTATTCAACAAGTTTCCATGGAATTTTTGATTAGGCTTTGATTTGGGTTAATTAGCTCTTAAGCATGATTAAGCACTTTGTGCACAAATTACTCAATTTGATTAGAATGTCTTGTTATTATTCCAAAAGTTGATTGGATTGGAATTGGAAGTCAATTTCAGATGTGTTAGAACTATATTTTAGGTTATTACCAACAACAAATAACAAAGGCATGTGTATTGTGCTGAAGATTTAATAGGAAAGATCAATGTAGAGCACCTAAGTGCAAAATTGGCATTTTAACTCAAAATGATCTAATCAAAGTTAGTTGGCCCATAAATGGAATTAACCCATTTAGGGATACCTTGGCCAAAATCAGCACTTGAATATGTTAGTTTCACCTCATTTAGCATATTTTTGTGTTTTTATGTCAAATTGTGTGTTTTAAGTGGAAATTAGCCAAAAGCTTGGTTGGAGGTTATCGATGGCCAATTTTAGGTGTCTATAGTATGAAATTTATTTTAGTGTCAGATTTATATCCAATATTGAAATAAAATTCTTTTAGTGTTAGATATTCAAGAATTTATCTAAATCCTAAGACAAAAAATTATGAAAACAATGAAAGTGCATGAATATCTCATGTTCACCAATTTGTTTTATCTAAAATTTGGATTAACTAATGAAGTAGCCCTAATTATCATAAATTGAATGGATTAAATTAGAGTATTAAAAATTTGCTTTTTAATATTAGAATCAAATCAAACAAATGAATTAGACAAGGTTAAATAACTGTAAGAAAGCTAACTATGAATTTAAAAGATAAACTTAGTTATTTCTACCCTATATATGACTTTATTAATTGATAGAAGGTGTAAAAAAATGCATATACTCTAAAAGTGCCTGAAAGTGGAAACTAAAATTGAATAGAGATAAGAACAAAATATAAGGACAAGATCAAATCCCATGACTATCCCTATTGGGCAATTCTATTTTTTTTATAAAACTAAAAATTAGGGCACAATAATTTGTGACAATTAGAATTAGGTCTGTATGTATTGATTTGACCTTCATATGTGTGAAAAAGACCTATAAATAACTTCTAGAAGTTTGAAATGTTAATAGGGATAGTAATTTTTGAAGACTTGTAATTAGAAAAAGGTGGAGTGTTATTAGAAATTATTCCATTATCACATTAATAACATTGAAAACATAGATCAAATGAATCCAAAATGAAGTAATATTACCTTGATAAAGAATCAACCCATAAGGTTGAGATGATATTTGAAAAGTGAGGAAAATTTCAAATAGAGAAAAACCCCACAATCTATTACAAACTTTGAAAATAATTCAACTCTAAGCACATAGCAAGTAGAAGCTAAGAGATAAAGATAAGAATGGCCTTAAGCTAAAATAACATTAAAAGAATGCAAGAACAATATTGTGCATCAAGATTTTTATTGAAGAGAAGAGGAGAAGGATATTTAAATAGATCAAGAGGAAGAATTATGGAGTTACAATAATCCCATCATGAACTTACAAGGCCTCCTTGGTGTGTGTCATGTGTCCTATTCCCAAAGAGAGTGGGGGGAGGAGTTATTTTTGCAAGTAATTCCCAAATCTTAAAAATTGACATGAGAAGTGAGTGACACCTCATAATTCTAAGATAAAATTAATTTATAAATATAATAAATGAACACATAACCAAGACTTAGGATAAACCTAAAAACCTATAGTGAACCCAAATAAGATTAATTTTCTAACACTCCCCTTTAAGGTTAATTTTAGGTTATAAAAATGGAGAAAACATTTTACAAACAAGGAAAGAAGTTGAAGTTAAAGTAATCCTCCCTTGATATAGACTTTATTTAAAATAAATTTGAGGGAAGAAATAAAATAAGGTGACTCCAAAAGTTGCAAGGATGAAAATGTGATCATCAAGAATATCCAAGAATCCTCTTTAGACAATGCAGTTGATACACAATGGAACAAAAACTAAGAATAAGGAGAAATTATCAATGAAACCCTATAAAAAAAAATATATAACACCAATATTTAAATTTAATTAACTAATATGCCATCAAAAGACAATGTAATAAAAGTATATTTACAACAAGACAAATGAAATAAAGATAAATTCTATCACAAAGTTTGAAACCCTGCATGAAAAAGGAAGTTAATCAATACAATCAAAGCAAATTTCGTTTGCAACATAAAATTAAGGAATTCATAATAATATGAATTAAAAAAATGGAGACAAAAAATATGTGTTTCTTGAAAAATATATCCTACATGAAGCAATAAAAGAAGCATCAAATGAATACCCATCAAATTCTCTATAAGATCCATTATCTTTAGGATTCCATATTATTTTAACCATAGAGGTAGGAGATTTAGTTTTTTTCCAACAATGTAAAGTGTCATGAGTGGATTTAACATAAGATCTACATGGATGCATTTTCCAATATTTAGAGATATGGTGCCTATGTTTTCCACAATGCACATAAGGTTTAACATTTTTAATCAAAGCATGAGCATTATATTCATTAGAATCAAAGAAATTTGCATTATGAATTTGTTAGTGAGGAGGACAATATGATTTTTAAGTCACATTAGAAATAGTGAGAGCATTATAATTGATACCTTTACAATTTACATTAGATTCAATCAAAAGAGGTTCAATATTACCATTTTCACACTTACCAATCCCAGCACCCAAGTAGCCCATTTTTTCATGATTTTTAAGTTGGGGATGGTAGGAGTGTTCAAAGGAGTGCAAGTTTATTTAGAATCACATTTAATATCATCATTAGATACATTATCATGTGCAAAAGACACAAATTTTACATTTAAAGTGTCAAGAAAAGATTGCATGGTTGTCATTTGGTCAATAAAATAGGTTTGTAAAGCATTTAAAGTGTCAATATGACATATAATTTGATGTTTAAGAGTAATAATTTAATCATTTTTTAAATTAAAAAAAGATGTGTAAGATTTTTAAAAGCTAAAAACATATCTAATTTAAAAACCATTTAAGAATCAAATTTGAAAGGCAAATAAAACCAATGAAATATTAAAGCACTATATTTGCTAAAAAACTATAATAAGATAAATTTATACTTTAAAGCAAAAAAATGCCAAGAGATTAAATCATGTAAAAATTAACTTTTAAATGTAAGTCGACATCAAAATGCCAAATTTTCAAAAAAATGAATGCTCTCTTGATTTAATTGTTAAAAAAAGCCAATTTTAGTAATAAAATGGGTAATAGTATATAATTGCCTTGAGGTAAAAAGAAGGTGAAAAAAAAGACTTTGAAAGTAAAGAATAATTAAAAAAATCCACTTTGAAAATATGCTTTGATACCATATTAGGAATTATTTAAATATCACACTAATAAGTTTGAAAACATAGATCAAATGAATGCAAAATGAAGCAATATTACTATTGTCAACCTGGAGCTACGCCCTGATTCGAAGACGTGCATGAAATGGCTAGTCCTCTATCCAGTTGAAATAATGGGATCTTCTCACGAGGGTGGGTGCCTCAATAGTGAGTAGAACCTCCAGAGAAGGCTAGTTCCTGTATGATGTATCAATGAAGATTCCTACTCTATGCTGTTGACTGCCATGGAAAAGGGAGAAAGAAAACTTAAAGGGGAAATACTACCTAAAAGAGGGTGATACACCAGAACTATGGTCCTACTCAGCTCAGAACCTTGAACACTGAGTGAACAATAGAGAAGGAAGACCTTAGACTTCAAATTAATCACTTCTGCATAAGTATTTCATGCAGAGGTTCAGTCCAATAACTAAAACCTGAGGGAAATGGTGGAGAGAGGTCTAATAAAAGACACTGTGCAGCCACCTAACATCCACTTACAATTTCAGCAAAAGACAATAAAGAACACTTCAACATGACCTACACAAGGACAATATAGCAACTAGGTAGGAAACAAAACTTGGGAAGGGAGAAAACTCTACCACTTATGCAAATTGCTGAAAAATATACACTATGCCAAGCTTGAAATCTAAAAGTACACTCCCGCTTATTGATCGAAAAGGTTACACAACTCTTAATGGCAGAGTCTGGTCTAACCAAGAGAGATTGGATTCTTTAAAACAAGGCTGAAAGCCATTATATAGGAATTTACAATAGGCCAAAGATAGCCGTATAAACTTGAAGAGAAAAATTCACTTTGGTTAAATCAATAAAATATATTTTTCCTGTCTTTGCATGAATTCTCTTTTGATTAAGCGCAATCATGCTTGTCATGAACCATCCACCTCTTCTTCACATGGAAATCTTCTAATTTGGATGTGGTGTTTGATTAATTATTCAATTCCAAAAATGGACTAGTTAACTCCCTGTTATGAACTCGAAAGTCCAGTTGAAGCCAAATTTAGACCTTCGAATGCATGCATTGACTGGAGTTGAACAGGTCTTAATAGATCCAACATTTAAAAATAGATCTTACATTTGAAAATATCTCCAGCATTTGCATGGGAATTGTCTAATTTTAGTCATGTCTATTTCTAGAGGATTCCATGTTTTCTGACGGTTTATCTATTTTCTATTTTCTTTGCATAGTCGGCTTCCATCTAATTTTGGAATCTCTGTTATTTTCTACCAATGAATACTTCCCATAGCTTAAATTTGATGGCCTGCTTACTTGCGTTACTGGCTCCTGGCCGCTTTCCTTTTCCATGTCGTGACCTGTTCTTATATATCTCTTCGCCCCTACCTATGTCTTTGTTATGGACGGGTCCCTTTAAATGGTCTACAAATGGTCCCTTGGGTCTTCGTCATCAGGCTAGGTGACAGTTGGGTCCACTTTAGCTTCTGAGGCTTTCTCTTTAACTACTCCCTGGCCTTTTTAATGTTTTGTCGGGCTTTGAATGGCTCCCATGGGCTTTATGTTTTACCTGGGTTTTTTTCCCTGCAGACTTTACTGGCTTGGCTCTCTGTTCGAATTTCCATAGACAAATTATCCATGGGAATTTCCCACGGGAAATTTGTCTGCAAAAATTCTTGTTGTGTATAACCTGTGGACAAAAGTCCATGGAAATGTTCCACTTTACTTTCCCTGGGCTTTGTGTCAGCTGCAGGCTTTGTGTTTAGCCACAGGCTGTAAAATGAAACGCCTACCTACCTTAGTATTTTTTGTGTGCCTGACCCTTTGCCTTGGTTAATAAGCCTACTTTTTGTTTTAAGCCATGCTCGAATTCCTTTTCAATGTGTTGGCCCTTCGATTGGTCATTGACTTGAAGACTTCCCAATGAACTAGGCGTCGAACCAATGAACTAGGCCGATGGATTAAAATGTTGAACTGAGCTGGACAAGGCCAATGGACTTCAAAGAAGACAAAACAAAAGCTGATAGACCAACCACTCAAAACAAAAATACTAAACCAATTGTGTTGAACCACGTAGAGAACCACCGGCATGAACTGAGCATGAACCTAAAGATGCACTGAGTATGAACTGAGTAACTCAAAATTGACTGGTCTTACAAAGCAAGGGAGAAGTTGACTAAAATTTTGCCAAGGGGGCAAAAATGGGTCAACAGATTGGCGACTCATAGGGGAGGTACGCCTACTATGCTTGAGAACCTAGGGCATGTAGAAACACTATTTGAATTCCCAGATGGTGAATTTTGATCTCTGATTGAAAATCTACTTTAATCATTGTTTTAATAACCTCTTCCTTCAAAATAAGAAGGAAAACACACAAAAGTGAAAAACTAACTAAAATCAAATGTGCAAACAAGCACTTATTGAACAAAACTGAAGCAAACTACTGTGCTTTTATAGCACTTAGAGGAAGGTAGAAATAACTAAAATAACCTAGTTAACCATGATAAGGTATGATCCACCTGGATCAAATGGAAAATTCTTGAACTTGCTCCTTTCGAGAGATGATACAATTTGCAAGGCAAGATGTATATTAGTCATAACCTTTGATGAGGTAGTTGCCTTGTTGACCAACTATATTAGCACCTTCTTGAATGAGTCATCAACAACAAACCAGTCACCAATAAAGATAAACTCACCAAGTATTTCCTGATTGTTCTTGGAGTGCTTGTCATCTATTACCATGTTAAGTGATACCCCATTTATGCATGGTTTTTGAGTGACCACATCCTTCTTATTGACTGCTACCAGTTCATCCAGCTCTTCAAAGAACTTTGAATATGCAACTTGATCTGTACTAGGATCTTGAATAGGTGGTTCTTTATCAAGCTGCTTATAAACATGCTCTTCAATAGCCAACATATCTATACAAAGCTCTTTAATCTCTGGTAAAGGCTCAAGGTACAACTGCCAATCATATTTTTGTTCCTCATTTTGGTCTATTTGAACTGAATCCACTGTCACACTATCTAAATATTTCTCAATAGGATATACCTGTAACTCATGTATGACTTCTATTTGTACCAATGCCTTTTGAAGTTCATCCACATCAAGATCATTCTTCCCACTCTCAGTTATAACTGGATGCTCAATCACAACCTCAAGATAAGTATCAATAGGAATTTCCTCAAATACTTTTGAATCATCCTCCACACGTTCTGCAAGAACCTGACCTGTAGCTGCAACCTCTTTCTCAATACTCCAAAGATTAGGGTCTTCTTGAGGAAGGGTGATGGTGGGAGGGTGATGAAATTCAATTGTTTGAGAGGAAAAATGAAGCATGGGAGATTTATCATGATAGGATTTTGGAGTCTTGAGGGAAAAGGAATCATCTAGGGAGTTTGGGAAAGATAAGTTCTTAAAAACCTCTGTATTTTATTCCTTCCATTTGGCCATTACCTCATCAAAGTTTGGACTCTGCTTGTCCTCCTGGACAACCTGAGCTTGAGAGATGATTGGTGAGGAAATGATGGGACTATAGGAAGGTCTAGTCTCATAAATAGCCACTTGAATAGACTTTTTATTAGGCTCTTGACTCCAACTAGGAAGCCCCCTAGGCACATGCTGGGCATGGTGAAGAGCTTCATAAGAATAAGAAGCACCATAGCCTTTTGTAGACAATTCTTTTAACTCGATTCTTTGCTATTCCCAAGCCTCCATTTTTTCTAATGTGAGAATACATAGTCCATTTATATCTTCTGGATCATTAGACGCATTTCAAAATAGACCATTTATTTCCTCATACTGAAAGTTAGAACAAACCTGTCTTGCATATGCCAGTATTCTGAGCTCTATTTCATTCATTTTTTCTTGAAGGTGATACTACTCATATGTGACATCATAACCATATGGGGAAGATGAAATCTGATCCTGAGACTGATATGGATTACCAGGTAGGTAAGAGTCATGTTCTTGATAATAAGGATCATGAGAAACTTGATAAGGCTCAACATAGCTTTGATAATAACCTTGATTAAGCTCATAGATATCATGACTAGGTTGGTATGATCCATCATTAAGCTAATAAGGAAACATAGCATAGGAATTCTCTCCATACATAGCCATCAAAATTCATCTGTAATAATAAAAATAGACTTACATGGAAGCTGTCCTAAACTGTTAGAAATAATTGCTTGAGCTTGGAGTCACCAAATACCAATTGCAACTAAAGAGGGGGTAAAAATATATTAAGCACCAAGAAAGACGGAATTACACTCTCAAATCCTACTCAAGCAGTTGAGTTAGTTTCGGAATCAAATCAGCAGGAAGCCTGCACTGATCATGAATAGCCCAATTTGGCCCGTGATCTGTGGCCCATTTAGCTAGACGGTCGGCCACAGCATTCCATTCTCGAGGGATGTGTCTAAAAGAAATTAATTCAAAAAACGGGATTAACTGTCTAATCTGGTTAATAATCACTCCAAGTTTCCAATCCGTACAAACGGAGTATGAGTTGTTTAGCAGGTTAACCACCACCTGTGAGTCAGATTCACACACAATGTTGTATATCCCCTGCTTACTGCAAATTCTCAAAGCCTCCAGGATAGCCTTCGCCTCCATACAATTGTTAGTATGGCATCCCTTATACTCCGAAAGTAAAAAACAAACCTTACCTGAATAATTTCTAGCAATGATATCAATCCCAGCGTCCCCAGGATTCCCACGAGCAGACCCATCCACATTAACTTTGACCACACCTTCCACCGGCGGCATCCAGCGACCAGCACGGCTGATCGGGCGCATACCATGCGTGCTGGAGGTCGAAGGGCGAGCTGGGATGCAGGGGCGCGCAGCCAAAGGCATGCCTAGGGAGAGGCGGCCCAAAACAGAGGCGTTCGGCTCCTCCAAGACACCGCACCATTCCCCTTTGGCGTGGAGAGTCTCCTGAAGTGCCACAAGAATTCTCAGCCACAACTTGCTTATACACAGGCTGCGCTCCTGGAAAAGTCTTCTGTTCCTTTCAAGCCAGAGGTGCCACAAAATAAAGGAAGGACCCGCTGTCCAAGCTTTCTTCAGAAAGGACGCCTTGCTGGGGGGACTATCCAGGCGCTGCCAGAACTCAGTCAGGGATCTAGCATGCCAACAGGGGCGTCCCCAAGCGTCCCACCATAAGTGCCAAAGCGCTCTGGCGTAAGTGCATTGAAAAAATAAATGTTCTCCATTCTCTTCGCTATCCCGGCACAGCAAGCAGAATGAAGGTCCTTGGAAGCCATGTTTGTTGAGATTATCCCAAGTGAGACACCTCCTATAGGTGAGAGTCCACAAGAAAAAATTGCATTTAGGCCAAGCAGCAGGATTCCAGATTTTCCTACTCCACAGAAAATCCTCAGCTCCAAGTTGCTTCTTAATCAACGTCTGGTAACCAGAAGAAACAGTATAAAGACCACTGGAATCGCCCCCCCAAGCCAAGGTGTCATCCTCACGCAGCGAGCTACAGTCTCTATGTGTCAGTATCTGAAGAAGTTCCTGTCTGTCCTCACTAGTTCCCCCTTGCGGCCAGGTCCTCTCCTGCTTCCAAACATACACACTGGCATTTCCCATCTGAACCGCTTCTTTATAATGTTCCACAGTATCCCAGCCAGCAATACGGAAAGCCTCCCTCAGGTCCTGTAGATGGGGGTGTGAGATAGCAAGCGGGAGGAAACCATTCCAAGAATCATCCCAAAATAACGCCTTCGTGCCACTATTGCATATCCAGAAAAGTTTATCTTGCACCAGAGAAGCTCCCAATTTGAGGGTGCTCCACACCATAGAGCCCCTTCCCTCAATGGGGTACCTAGGAATCTCAGTCGGGCGCACCCCAGGTAAATATTTTAGCCAAAGAATGCGAGCCCATAGCTGGGGCTGATTAGTACACCACCTCCAGTACAGCTTAGCCGCAAGGGCTTGGCTGGCCAGGATGGCCGACCTTAGTCCCAGACCACCTTCTCTTTTGGGCCTGCACATCGTGCTCCACTTGATCAAGCTCCATTTAGAGTTTCTAAGGTTGCCACTCCACAAAAATTGCCTGGAGAGCACATCATACTCATGGAGGAAGTACTTCGGAGCCACCTGGACCATGCTTCGATATATGGGAAGAGCTTGGATGACCGACTGAAGAAGTGTCACACGTCCTGCCATCATGAGCCACCTATGAGTCCAATGATTCACCTTCTGTTTTAACTTGTCCAGAATGTTTTGCCAGAACAGCCAAGGCTGGCTGCCCACCACGATGGGAATCCCCAAATAAATCACTGGAAGAGACTGAGGTTGGAATCTCAATATAGTAGAAATCCTGTGCTGAATAGAAACAGGGGTATTGAAGAAATAGATGGAGGATTTTTGCTCATTCAGTTGTTGTCCCGACGCTAATAAATAAGTGTCCAAAGCACCCCAAAACGCCTGCGCCTCCCTGATACGAGCGAGCCCAGCAATGATGGTGTCATCCACAAACTGGAGGTGAGTCAGCGTGGCAGCCCCGTTACCCCACTTCCATCCCTGGATCCAACCCTGCAAAGCTTGAGATTTTATGAGCCTCCCAAGGCCCTCAGCCAAAAGAATAAATAGGTAAGGCGATAGTGGATCCCCTTGCCGCAGCCCACGAGAAGCCCCAAACAATCTGGAAGGAGTCCCATTAATGAGGACAAAATATGAAGGTGTGGTCACACAGCTACACACCCAACTAACCCAGTCCTGGCTAAAACCAAAAGCCAGGAGGATCTTTTGCATGAAACCCCAATCAACCCTGTCATACGCTTTGGCCAAGTCCAGCTTAACAAACATAGCTCTCTGTTGGGAAATGCTCATAGAATGGATGGCCTCTGAGGCAATCACCACACCATCCAGAATTTGCTTTCCCGCCACAAAGCCCCCTTGTTCCTCCGAAATAACCACTGGGAGGCAAGCTTTCAGCCTTTCCGCTATGAGTTTAGTAATAATCTTGTACACCGTGTTACAGAGAGCTATAGGCCGAAAGTGATCCATCTGGCTAACCTGATCTTTCTTCGGGATCAAGACCAGAAAGGTAGCATTGATCGCTCTGAGCAACTCCTTGTTGCGGTAGGATTCTTGCACAACCTCCACTAAGTCATGGCATATAATCTCCCAAAACTCCTGAAAAAACTCAGCCGGAAAACCGTCCGGACCTGGCGCCTTCCCTCTACGCATAGTGAAGACCACTTTTTCCACTTCCGCCTTCTCAATAGGTTTCAAGAGAGCTGAATTCATATCAGCCGTGACAATGTGTGGAATGCAGGACAGCACCTTTTCCTTCTCCAAATCAGCTGTAGAACCTTCTTCAGAAAAAAGTTCCATGTAAAAACGAATAGCTTCCTCCGTTATGGCAGCAGCGGAAGAGGTACTAACGCCCTCCTTGGTAACAAGAGCTGCTATATAGTTCTTGTTGTGCCTTGCCTGCACCGATTTATGAAAGAAGGCCGTGTTCCTGTCCCCTTCCTGCAGCCATTCGATCCGGGCTTTCTGCTTCCAAAAGATTTCTTCTCGCATTTCCCATTCATTAAGCTCCTTCAAAGCATCAAATTCAGCCTTATGCAACTCTTCAGTCAATCCATTGTTCAAAATCTTCCTGGTAATACTGTCAAGCCTATCTTGGGCTGCCTTCTTCATAGTATTCATATTACCAAAATTGGTTCTGTTCCAAACCTGTAACTTCCTTTTGACATATTGAAGCTTCTTAACAAAGGAATACATGGCAGTACCATACTCTGGATTTCCCTGCCTCCACCAGTGGGGCATAAGGGTATGCAAGGATAAATCCCTGAGCCACATTAACTGAAATTTAAAGGGGGGTCGCTTGGGTCGTCTGATGAAGTTAGTTGTGAGTTTGATGGGCCAATGGTCGGATCCCCGCCAATCCAAGATTTCAGAAGCAATGGAGAAAGCACTAGACAGCCAGAATGAAGAAACTAAAAATCTATCCAGACACTCAGAAATGGCATCCTTACCAGGTCTTCTATTGCTCCAAGTAAATCTCCCATTTGTGGGTTTCACATCTGAGAGGTGCAGCCGCTCCATATTTAGTCTGAGAAGCTCCAAAGACGAGTCAAGCCGATTTAGCCCCCCTCTCTTCTCCTCTAAATTTAGGACAGCGTTAAAATCTCCACACATAATCCATGGGAGATAAGGGCAGCAGCTACGAATGTAGCATAAATGTTCCCACAGCTTCAATTGGCCTTGAGTATCTCCAGGTGCATAAATATTTGTGATCAGAATCATCTCTCCGGTTTCCGGTGAAGAGGCAATCATGGATAGTGTCGAGATAGTCGCCATCCAGTGGATCGGTGTAAGCTTTACCGGGTCCCAGCAAATTGCTAACCCACCTGCACTACCAAGCGCCCCCACACATTGGCATTGGCCAGCCTCCCAGATTTTGGATGACTTTTCTAACATAGCATCAACTGACATCTTCATCTCCTGGATACATAAAATATCCGGAGAGTGAGCAAAGATTAGATTCCGCATAGTTTTTTGTCTGGGGACACTATGCAGCCCCCTCACATTCCAAGACAACACAATCATTGAGTAGATTGGGTGAAGTGTTCAACCAAGGTTTTCACCTCTCCAGACTCAACCAGTAAATTACCTGCACGCTTGAGTTTCTCCTGATCCTTTTTGCACCCTGGTCTAGAAGGTGTAGAAAAGGATACCTTTTTAAAAGGTTTTTGCATTAGTCCCAGGGCCTCTCCCACTCCTTTATCTTTTCGAGGAGCCTTTCTCTCTCTCACCTAATCGGCCCAGCTGCAATCCTTGGTTTGCTGTTCCAAAATGTCCTCCATGTATTCAGCGTCTAGCCCCTGTTCGCTTCCTTGTCCTTGCTGAAACACCATGTCCTGAGGTTGGTTTATATGAGTGGTGTTTGCTTCTTTCCCTGGGAGACCTCCCACCTCATCAGGGATGACACCATCCTCTATAGCCATACCATCTAGGACTTCAAACCTGTTAAAACTCGAGCTCGCAGATCTATCCTGGTTTCTCCCCCTCTGGCTGCGCCCTCTCCCACGCCGACGGACTTGGGAGAAGCCTTCCCTGTCCAGGCCTGGAGCTCCCCCTTGTCTAAGGACGCCTTTACCCCTTTTGGGGCGCCTATGCCTGTCACTACGGTCCCAGGTAAAGAAGTTGAGGTATCTCTCTGAGATGGCATATCAGCAGCATTTCCTTTCTGAGAATCCACCCCACTGAATCTCCCACCCTGAGGGCATTGTCTATGTAGGTGGCCATATACATGACAAATTCTGCAACGGAAAGGAATGGCTTCATAATCAACTTGTTGTATCCAGGATGTTTCCCCTAAGCAAATCTCTATAGATTCTGGCAATGGATTGTTTAGATTGATTTCCACACAGATACGGGCAAAGGAAATAATTTTTTTGTCCAGAGACTGATGAGAAACCGCAATTGGCATTCCCAGTAATGCTGCAATTTGGCGCAAAATGTCTTCCCGCCAAAACTCCAGAGGCAATCATGGGAGACGGACCCATACAGGAACACTAGCAGGCAAATCCTCCGCCGAGTTAAACCCAGCATGCCATGGTTTAATGAACAGCCCTATGTGGTCATAAAAATATGGTCCTCCTTCAAAAATGCAATTTCTATCAGAAATGGAAGAGAAATTTACCAGAAAATAACTGTTGGCAGCCAACATTATATCAATGTCTCCCTCCACATGCCAGGTGTGCCTCATCCAGGCTTCCAAGGCTGACTGTGAAATCCTGAGACCCAAAAATTTGCAAATCAAGGCATGGCCTGTCAAGTATTCCACATCCTCTCTGACCGCTGCTTGAGGGACCACCAGGATCGGCCTGTCATTGCTCCGCGGGAAACATCCATTTACTTTAGTTATTTTAGGTCTTTCTCCACGGTAAACAGGGTCTCCATCATAGGAAGGCAATGTCGGCCCCCCACTCGCCTCCCCTGTTCCAACGACAGCTCCCACGTCCACATCTTCTCCAGCGCCCACGCCCTGGGCGGGCTTTGACTTGCCATTATTCGCAAACATCTCCTCCCTATTCAAAAGTGGTATTCTCTTGAAATGAATAACTCGTCACCAAATACCAATTGAAGAACACTGCTGTAACTATAATTAACTGTGATTTCATAAAAACTAGGAAAAATGAGTCCCACTAGGCATGCCAAAAATTATTGTCAACTTGGAGCTGTGCCCTGATTTGAAGATGTGCATGAAATGGCTAGTCCTCTATCCAACTAAAACAATGGGATCTTCTCATGAGGGTGGGTGCCTCAATAGCAAGCAAAACCTCCAAATAAGGTTGGTTCTTGTATGATGTATCAATGAAGATTCCTACTCTATGCTGCTGACTGCCATGGAAAAGGGAGAAAGAAAACTTAAAGGGGAAATCCTACCTAAAAGAGGGTGATACACCATAACTATGATCCTAATTAGCTCAGAACCTTGAACATTGAGCAAACAACAGAGAAAGAAGACCTTAGACTTCAAATTAATCACTTCTACATAAGTATTTCATGCAGAGGTTCGGTCCAATAACTAAAACCTGAGGGAAATGGTGGAGAGAGGTCTAATAAAAGACATTATGTAGCCGCCTAACATCCACTTACAATTTCAGCAAAAGATAATAAAGAACACTTCAACATGCCCTGCATAAGGACAATATAGCAACTAGGTAGGAAACAAAACTTGGGAAGGGAGAAAACTCTACCACTTATGCAAATTGCTGAAAAATATACACTATGCCAAGCTTGAAATATGAAAGTACACTCCTACTTATTGATTGAAAAGGTTACACAACTCTTAATGGTAGATTCTGGTCTAACCAAGAGAGATTGGATTCTTTAAAACAAGGCTGAAAGCCATTATATAGGAATTTACAATAGGCCAAAGATAGCCGTCTAAACTTGAAGAGAAAAATTCACTTTGGTTAACTCAATAAAATATATTTTTCCTATCTTTGCATGAATTCTCTTTTGATTAAGCACACTCATGCTTGTCATGAACCATCCACCTCTTCTTCGCATGGAAATCTTCTAATTTGGATGTGGTGTTTGATTAATTATTCAATTCCAAAAATGGACTAGTCAACTCCCTGTTATGAACTCGAAAGTCTAGTTGAAGCCAAATTTAGACCTTCAGATGCATGCATTGACTAGAGTTGAATAGGTCTTAATAGATCCAGCATTTAAAAATAGATCTTACATTTGAAAATAGCTCCAGCATTTGCATGGGAATTGTCTAATTCTGGTCGTGTCTATTTCTGGAGGATTCCATGTTTTCTGACGGTTTATCTATTTTCTATTTTCTTTGCACAATCATCTTCCATCTAATTTTGGAATCTCTACTATTTTCTACCAATGGCTACTTCCCATATCCTAAATTTGATGGCTTTCTTACTTGTGTTGTTGGCTCCTAGCCACTTTCCTTTTCCATGTCGCGACCTGTTCTTATATATCTCTTCACGCCTGTCTATGTCTTTGTTATGGATGGGTCCCTTTAAATGGTCTGTGGACGGTCCCTTGGGTCTTTGTCATCAAGCTAGGTGGTAGTTGGGTCCATGTTAGCTTCTATGGCTTGCTCTTTAACTGCTCCCCAGGATTTTTAATGTTTTGTTGGGCTTTGAACGGCTCTCATGGGCTTTATGTTTTACTCGGGTTTTTTTTCCCCACGAACTTTACTGGCTTGGCTCTCCATTCAAATTTCCACAGACAAATTGTCTACAGGAATTTCCCATGGGCAATTTTTCCATGGAAATTCCTGTTGTGTATAACTCGTAAACAAAAGTCTATGGAAATGTTTCGCTTTACTTTCCCCAAGCTTTGTGTCGGTTGCGGGCTTTGTGTTTAGCTACAGGCTTTAAAATGAAACACCTGCCTGACTTAGTACTTTTTGTGAACTCGACCCTTTACCTTGGTTAATAAGCCTACTTTTTGTTTTAAGCCATGCCTAAATTCCTTTTCAATGTGTTGGCCCTTCGGTCGGTCATTGACTTGAAGACTACCCAATAAACTAGGTGTCAGACCAATGAACTAGGCCGATGGATTAAAATGCTGAACTGAGTTGGACGAGGCCAATGGACTTCAAAGAAGACAAAACAAAAGCTGATAGACCAACCACTCAAAACAAAAAGACTGAACCAATCGTGTTAAACCAAGTAGAGAACCACTGGCATGAACTGAGCATGAACCTGAAGATGCACTGAGTATGAACTGAGCAACCTGAAATTGACTAGTCTTATAAAGCAAGGGAGAAGTTGACTAAAATTTTGACAAGGGGGAAAAAATGGGTCAACAATTACCTTGAGAAAGAATCAAACCATAAGGTTGAGATGAGATTTGACAAGTGAAAAAATTTCAAACAGAGAAAACATCCATAATCTATTAAAATCCTTGCAAATAATTCAACTGAGAGAGAGAGAGAGAGAGAGAGAGAGAGAGAGAGAGAGAGAGAGAGAGAGAGAGAGAGAGAATAATGGACTTAATCCAAAAGAGCATTACAAGAATGTAAGAGCAAGATTATGTATCAAGATTGTTGTTGAAAACAAGAGAAGAAGACTCTTTAAAGAGAGCAAGAGGAAGGATGAGGGAGTTACAATAATCCTATCATGACCTTACAAGGCCATTGGTGTGTGTCATGTGTCCTATTTCCAAAGAGAGTTGGGGGAAGTATGTGACATGTGAGGGGAGGATTTAGAGTTACTTATGCAAATAACTCCTAAATCTTGCAAGTGGACAATAGATATGAGTGACACCTCATAGATAAAGTGCATTTATAAATATAATAAATTCATGCATAAATAATATTTAGGATAAACCTAAAAACCTATAATGACCCCAAATAAGATTAATTATCCAAAAATTGTAACTAAGTTGAATTGACCCTAATCATGTCCACAATTATTTATTATTGCCCAAATATATAATGCTCTAAGGAGATAAATCAAGCCCACATAGTTCTCCCATCCAGAGTATTTTGTGTGATTATGATCCTTTGACTATATGATTGCATCTATAATAGACTTGAATAATTGATCATGCTTTACTTAGGGATGAATAAAATAAGCCTTTGACTTGGTTGAGGACTGCTTGAAATGTTTAGAATCAGAATTGGGATGAATACGAAACTTTTGCTTAATATACAATAGTATAAGTGAGACTTTGAATTTAAATTTAAAATTTAAAGAACAAGTTACTCAAGTGGTCTTTTATAACAATCCAAAAGTGGAAAACACATGTTATAAAGCCTAAAAAAAAAGAAGATAAGGGAGGGTTTAGTTTTAGAATTTGATCATTGGAGTGCTAAAGAGAGAAATGTCCCATAGGGATAATAACATCACCCATAGGGAAACATGAAATGTTTTTGATTTGTGTTTATCCATTTAAATGTTTAATATATATTTTTAATGATCATATCACTTCTATAGGTGACATATAACAAGTTGGAATACAAATAGGTCCTCACTAGGTGCTTAGGATAGGGCAAAGTGGCCAAATAGGTCCAAACTAAGTGAACAAGTTAAGTAAGGATAAAAAAGATTAAAAATAACATGATCAAGTATTCATGACCATATTTAGGATACTACATATTATTATAAGGATAAAGTAGAGATTAAAAATATTTGAGAACCTTAATCTTGGTGGGAATCAAGGTAATAAAGAGAAAATAGAGGAAACACCTATGGTAACTATTAAGTCTATTGTTTTTAAATTAATTTATGACTTTAGTCAATGTGCAAGTGAAAATATGGATATAAAGGAGGGATTCAAAAAGGCCTTCTAAGATCAAGAGAGTGGGCCACTTGAGTTTACAAGATATAATAAATCCACAAACAAGATGTTAGTGGAAAGGATAAGAACATATAAATACATGACAACCATGAGAAAAGAGGAGTTGAAAATATAAAAGAGTGAAATGTGGAAGGATATAATAATAGGTTGGAAAATTTGTAAACCAAGCCCTAAAGGATTTAGGTGGAGGTGAATCGATAACATCAGTGGGTTTAATCCCACAAGAGGATATAAGATACAAGAGAGATCATCTTAGTGGAGGTGGTCAATTTACAGTGGGTGAAATCTAACAAGACAAAAAATGGAAATGGAAGGGGAAATATTTGAAATCGATAAAAAGTTTTAAATGGAATAAAAATCATGATAATTAGTTGAAGTATGTAGTATGTTAGAAGGGGACACCATGGACATCAAACTTATTGGCTAAAATAATAGTTTTACCCTTTAATCCATCCATGTGATTAGGAGATCACATTTTAATTACCTTTGGTGTCTAATGTAGGAGCATCCAAGGTGAATTGGAAATATGGCATCAATCAAAATTAGTATTTGTGTGTTCATGTGTTATTTTTGGTTTATGTATTATTTTGGCATAGTGAATATGATCCAAGGGGAAGTATCAATACTCTAAAACTCTAGTGGCATCAAATATTTTAGATAAGGATAATTTTAAAGAAGCTTCATGGTTCCATGTGAGTTGGTTAATTTTATCAACCATCAATACAATTTGATAAATGAGCATGTTCATTGAAGGCCTAAAATGGGTAGGTTGTTGGGAAGAAGAAAAAATAGAATCAAGGACTTCCATAAAGCTAAATTTTATTGCATATTTGGGTTCCCCTAAAAACATTATCCACTTTAAAATGTAAAATAATTTTATTTTGAGTCTATAAGTTAAATTTATGGCCTCAAAAAGTTGTAATACTTTACATAGTGATGAAATCACTAGTCTGCATTGAGTAATGGTTTTACAAGCTCAAGTGGCAGTTACATAACCACCCTATAAATTTATGAATCTTGAGTGGTGGTTACATGACTGATAGTTTACATATAGTTATGGTTTTACAACCATCAAAATACATATAGTGTGGTTATACCCACATGAAATATAAAAATCAAGTAACAATCCAAAAGGAAGAACCATTAGATATTGGGAGTTTCTAAGATGCAAAGGAAGGAGAAGAGGAATTCAAAGATTCAAAGGATTTTAGGAAAAGATTTAAATTATTAAGATAAGATATAAGTATATTCATTGGAAGATGTGGGATCCAAGAAAGAGTTTGGGGTTCTTATTTCCCAAGAGTGGAGAGAGGATGTTTCAATTTCAGGATGGACCATGAGAGGTGTCATTTATTATTCTTGCAATGTAATAAGCTTATAGAGGCAAGTGAGTGTGAGAGCAAGTAATAAAATATTTATAGTGTGTGGAGTTCAATAAAGAATGTGTGTTGTGTTTCAAATATGATTAGGGTGTTTGTAGGTGTGTCCATGTGTGAGTGTTAATCCAAGCAACATTGTATTAAATGTTGTACTTCATTAGACCCCATTACCATGATTTTCTCACAATGAAAATGAGGGTGTTAATACTATGAATGAATCTTGTGAATGCCCTAACCAAGAACCACTTGACGGTGGAAGAGATGTAAATATAGAGGATGAGGGAATTAATTATATAAAAGGCAATAAAAATACATTTTTAAAAGTCAAAAATGCTAAAACAATAAATTTTACTTCCATTTTAGCACAGATGGACTTGATCATTAGATATGGATGGATAAATTTTAGTGTTGTAACACTATTAAAGTAGTAAATATATGTTTTTTCTAAAATTGTGATTTTTTCTTATAAATTCTCTTCTTGATAGATACATTAATTATAAAAAATGTGAAAGTTGTTAATAGATGTTATTATAAATGTGTAGGTTTTATAATATGTTCTTCTACATATGTAAACTACTAAAAATGTTATTTTACCCAAAAAAACACATTTCCTGTATCATATAAGGTAGCACAAAAGATATCATCTTCCTTCTAAATGTCATATCAAAATATGATGTATCCATTAATGACTATGTTCCCTTTAGGGAAGAGTATGTGAATGATAAATTTTTTCCAATCTTAAGTATAAGGAATGTTGTTTCAATGTTGGTGTTAGTGGATATAAATTTTCAATGAAGGTTTTACATCATTCCCCATTGCTTAAAGCACTATAACTTATTTATCATTCCAAGTCATTTTTATGGCTAATGACATGGAATTTCAATAATAGAAGCACTGATGGGCTGATGCACATGCTAAGTGATTTCCAAGCATTGAAACACATTGAGTAGGATTGGCCTGAAAAATTTAAGTAAAATGCAAAGAGTGGTAGACTAAGTCTTGAAATGGATGGGGTTAATATATATTCTAAATTATTAACAATATATTTAGTTTGACATGTTGTATTAATATATTATACCATTCTTTCATGGCTTATGTTATAAAATAACATTTATTTTTGTTGTTACTAGTCCCTAGAAAGAATCAAGTAAAAAACATGGATCTTTACCTTGCACCCATTATACATTAAGTGTAGAATTTTTGGAATGGAGTGCATATGTATACTTTTTAAAGACCAATTAACAACATTTTTTATAATGATATGAGGTTATCTATTGGACAATTCATGATTATCCATGCTTATCAGGTTATTTAGGTTTGACTACAAAGGGACATATGCCCAAGGTGTGGTGGCCAAATATGTTCAAGGTGCTCCAATGACTTAAAAAAACATGTTTATAAAGGACATAGTTTTTTTTAAGCATGGATAATGAATATCATAGTAAAAAAATAAGTGAAATTGATAGTTAGATAGACATGAGAGATCCATCAAATTCAATGTCTCTTGGAGATCGGTTGCAGTGTTATAAGGATATTTGTGATGTAGTGAACATTATTTTTCTATAAATTATTGGAGATCAGAGTCAAAAAATGAAGGTGAAGGTTAGACACACATAGATGTAATCCCTATAGGATTGAAAAAACTCCATGTGTTATATAGTCTTCCATACTAGAAATATTTTCTTATAGGCCATCTTGTTGACTCGATGCATGTTTTCAAAAATGATATTATATCAATGTGGTTTCATAATGTGAAAAAAGTCAAAGATAGATTAGAATCGTGGAAAAATCTCAACTTTTCTTAAAAAAATTAAATTATATGGCCCAATAAAAATGGAACATAGTCAAAGGCTTCATTGATTCTAAGTAAACCCACATTGTAAAAGTCACCAAGGTTATGCATGATATACACCCACTTAATTTTTGTGGGTCATACCTTGATAGATATTTCATCATTGATAGGCATATTGTAGGGTTGAAAACACATAAGTGGCACAGCATTTTAAATGTATGTTGACAATCATTTTACTAATGTAAAATATTTTACATAAATATGTTTATCCCTTTTGACTACTAGCTTTTTATAATAAATGTGTTTGATGCAACAACATATATTTCCATATGTTTTAAGGGGAGAGGATATGCTTCCACATGATATCATAAAGTCCATTTTTATATTCTCAAAATTCTTAAAATGGTTATTGATAAAGGATATTTATACCTCTAGTGTACATGTACGACATAAGATATGTGAAATGAGATTGTAAAGATTGTTTCTATTTTTGAAAAGGAATCATTAAATTCATTTTTTGACTCCTAGGTTCATCTACTAGTCCACTTAATCGATGATATTGAGAATGCATTTTTTATCAATACTCAACAGATGTTTGGATTGAGAGGTACATAAATACATTGAAGAGGTTTTTCAAGTAGTTACCTTTTTCTAGAGATTTACATTGCATAAGGTTATACTATTTAAAAAATGTTCTGATATGTAATTAAATATCTACAAAAGGAATGCCCTAAGATACCTCATATATGGAATGTTGATCATGATGATTTTGAATAAGAGGATAATTTAGAAGGAAAAAGAAAGGGAAGAAGATTGAGTGAGTATTTTATATTAATCTTGATATCTTTAAACAAGTAATTTGTATAAACATAAATTATATGAACTTATATTAATGTTTGTAGGTCAAGAAGAAGAAAATGCCATCAATAAGTTCATACTCTTAAACATAAATGAAATGAACAAGTGGATTTATATTTACCATATGAAGAGAGTAAAATAACAAGACTAGATGTGCTTATAGATTACAATATGCTTTAAAACCATTTCACCAAGACTTATGCACTAAATGGTCAAATAACTCTACTCAGAATTGGATGAGATTTTTTTGAAGATATTGATGAGACCAACCCTAGAATCATGTAAGTGGATACTTTAAACATTGTGTGAAGATGTAAACATTGAGTAAGACTTAATTTATTTTATAAATCAATTATTTCAAGTAGAATAAAAATATATTATTTAAGTTTTAGTGATAAATAACATGTTATGTTAGGTGAAAAATCATAATGAAATGCGGGTGGATGGTAAATATTTTTTAGATCATGAGAATTGAAAAAAAAAGTAAGACCTTAAATTATGGTGTAACAGATCTATTTCACCAAACTATAAACACAAGTAATTTTTTTACAAGGATTATTATTTCATTGTTTTAAGTGTTATTTTTTGCATATGAGTCATTGGTTCAAATTATGGTCTTATTAGAACTATTTTCATTTTTTATCTCTCTATATTCTTCTCCATGTGATTCCATCTTATTCTATTTCTCTCATTTTTTTAAAAAAAATATGGAGGCATCATGTTTGTTTTTATTCTTAATCCTCTCATCTTTTTCTCTTCTCAGATGGATTCAAGGGCTTGTTGATATGTCCCATACAAATTTATTGGTATGATGAATTTGTCCTTTCAATTTTTTTAGGCCATTCTACCCTTCATCATTCTTTTATGTTTAGACTCATCATTATTACTTATTACATGTTTTCTTGGTAAACTTGTGTACAAATAGTTTCCTGGTTCAAACTTGAAAAGCATCAACAGGAATTTAAATTAGAAAGCATCAATATGAGTTCAAGTATATGCATGCTTTAAATTGCTAAATTTCTTCACAAGGAATTACAATAAAGTTTTTAGTTGATTTCTTGTACCAAAAATAAGATTAGTTGAATATCATGCAGTTGCATTGAACCTTGGGAGAGAAGGTGAATCATATTTCTCTCACATTTCCATTCACATTACACAAGTACTACATTAGATTTGATTGTATGTATGTGGTATATGTATTTGCAACTATTCAATGAGGATTGCTAATCCAACAATGATTTCCTTTTTATATTACTCTTGTAATCCTTTTTGCAGAATTAGGTTAAAGACAATGAATAATACAAATCATACATTCTTACCTAATAAAAAAAATGAAGCAATGATAAAAACATTCACAACATTTAACAACCCCTAAGACCAATTTATTTTAGAACTTGAAAATCAATGCATGATAGATTTAGAAACATAAAATATATTTAAAAACCTACATAGGTGAATATTTGGTTAGCTATGAAAATATTCCCTACATAGATTTGAAGTTTCATTGAATCTATCCTTTTAGATCAAACCAATAATATTGTGCATAAAGGTGTATAAACACTTGAAAATCCTAGATCAAGTCTCAAAAAATAAAATTAATAATCAAGTGAATTAGTTTTCATCACTCTCTGCTTCTTCAATTTCAATGCTTTTTAAATTATTTTCATTGCTTTTAGTTAACTATCTTTATCTATATGTAAGATATGACCATCATCTATGACCATATCATCTATGATCTATTTTGTGTCATCTTTTTAATTATTTTTTCAAACATTATTTAGCCCAAAAACTAGGGTAGTTAAAATATTTTAGTGAAGTTGTTCATTCTTTGATTGCCACAACTATGGTTTCGTAACCTTTCCCTCCTAATATTTTTTATCCCAATTTTTTTGATTTATTTTAGGGTTTTATACAAACCCTTTCCATGATTGTGCCTTATTTCTTGGATTTTATTGATTTGAGTCATGATGACTATGCTTAGCCTTAGTTATCTTTCCCCTAGTGATTCATGCATAGGTTTGTATATCTTATTTTATCTCATGGGTAGATTAGATTTACATAATATATTCATTTTTAAAATGCATGTGGGTACTTAGATTTTATATGTTCTTAGGCTTGGTCATATGGTTTTTATAAAAATGCTTGTTGATGACAAGCATAAACTATTCTTATTTAGGCCCATAATTTCATTATACACAAATTTTCATGAAATATTTAAACTATGAATCTCTAATGCTAATCCAATTTCAAAACATCAAAAGTTTTCTTTCAGAAATGGTTTATAATTATGTGCTCTAGATCCACAACTATACTTTCTAAGTCTATATTTATTTTGTAAATATTTTTAATTAATATTATTATTATCCTTATCTCTTTAGATTGGTCTCTTATAATACCAATGATATCATACTCTTATCTCAATCACAATCCTATAAACTGATCACTTTAACTTTTACCAACGTTTTATATTCATTACTATCAATATCATAGTCAAAATGATTCAAGGAAAATACTAAATCCATTCAAATTTACCTTCTTCCAAATGTTCCTTTCATTCCAAGACCTGTAAGCATCTTTATGGGATTCTCTATCACCATCATTACAATAATTTAATCAATATGAAGTCCCCCAAATTTTCTCTCATGCTTCTGCTAAGTGTACAAACTTGTGCTTCCACTTATTAGAAGTCATCACACATCCTTACCTATAGCTGAGAACATTTATTGGAAGATATTACACATACAAATTCACCATACATAGACCAAACTGAATATGAAACAAGATAAATATAGTACTACATTATTTACAGTGAATTATTGTATTAAATTTAGGATGATTGGATGAGTTATCTCCTTATATGCATTCAAGGACTCAATACCACTTACAAAAGATAGTTGATCACAAAATTTTTGAGAGATTCAAGAGTTCAACTAAAAGAAAATGGATTTATTTTATGGATCGAATTCAGATATAGACTTTTATAGGGCCTAGGGAAAATTTAAAAAAAACAAATTCTTTCCCATATAACTTATTAAAGATTTTTCTATTTGGCATTTCCTTCTTTGAAATTTTGTCATACATGGCCTCACAAAAGACAAAATTCTATCTGCAAAGCCTATTGCTTTACTTAATTTTGCCTAAATTCTAGAAATATACTCTAAACAATTTGATAGAGATTAGTTACCACTTACATGAGCTTTGAAACACCCAATTTCCACTGTAGAATTTTAACATATTTATCCACATACATCTTGTCAGAAATGTCAACAAAGATTCTAGAATTCTATAAAGCTTGGGTCATTTGATGAGAATTTGAAGACTCTTCTGACTTCACAAACCTTTATTTTTATCCTTGGCTTCCTTCTTATTACATATTGCCTTCACACAGTGTTACCTAACCAAACTGTGAACATTCATAATATCTTTAAAATGGATGTAAAGAATTTTTTAATAAAAATTTGAATAAGTACACCCATAGTTTTGCTCATATTTTAGACTTTTGTTTCTTTGTTCATCAATTGGACATTATCAAAGCATCAAGAATCATTCAAATAATAGAGAATAATGAATACTAAGACCCAATTGGGTCTTAGAATGCTGCTCAATACTATTGGTAACAAAGATAAATATTAATTTATATATGATTATTGATCCTCCATATAACTCAAGTTATGTTACCCAATGAAATTCTTCATTCTATGTTTTTGATTTGACTAGTTCTCTAATTTGAGAGGATATAATTTGACAAGAATCACTTCTTTATTTATATAAATTAAAGCTATATTATCAAGTATTACCTTTATAATTATTCTTTGGATCCACTTCATCAGGAAAACATGTTCAACTCTTATTGTTACGGTTCTCCCCTAGCACATAATTCTACATCTTTGTACCCAGTCATGTAAATAAGATTAAAATATATATTTATGAACATTATGATGATATACATATAGGAATACAATGGATCATTTTCAATATAGAAAATATTATATTTTTATTGATCAAAACTCCACAATTACAATACAGACCTACATACATGCCTAAAGGCCTTATTCCCTTTTCTAACCACCCATGCTCGTTTCTCCTCCATGATTTGACCTTATATGGGTTTGTTTAATTTATTTAACACCTATCTATGTGCATATTAAACTTATCTAATTATAATTTTGGATTGGTCTAAAAGTAGATCGATATTCTCTCCTTTATCTTTTTAACAATCTTTCATCCTTTTGGCTTCCTCCAATGTAGGCTTAGAATCTAGATGCTTCTTGAGATAGATTGACATTTATATAGGTTAATATGTATTTTCAAATAATGGGTTTTAGAGGGAAACTTGAAATCTTTCCTGTGGCTCCAAGTTAAGATATCCTAACTATTTAAACACCATTTTATAACCTAATTAAATTTCCCTAAGCTTCTTAAAACCTCATTAGATTTTTACATTGCATTTTGTCTTCATGATCAAGGCTTATTATCTTTACATAGACTTCTTTACAAAATTTATAATGGTGTGTTGATGCTCTTACATCACTTATCATTGTATCCATGTGAATTTCCTAGTATTTATCATAGATACCGAGACAGGATACAATTATTTGTGATACATTTTGTGATGATACCATAGTGTTTGATAATTTTTTTCCCCTCCTCCTAGTGATGATCATTCTATTGTTGATTATATGATTATTCATTATGATGTATATTTTATAAAAACCCAAAGAGGTAGGGCACACAATGTCATACTCTATCCTCTCAGTTATCAAATTCGAGGAGGTGTGAACCAAAACAACCTTCTTTAATCCTCTAATATCCACCCTCTAACTTTTAGAATTCAGATTAAATCACCTAAACATAATATTATAAATCAACTTCAAAATGCATAAGCCAATATTTCCATCATATAATTATTTAAGCAATCAATTGTTTTAAAATACATATTATGTGATATCTTGTGTGATGCAACTTTACCAATTAAAACCGAACCCAACTACTTTGATTCTATTATTAAAAAATTAAAAAATAGAGAACACTTGTGTATGACTAGAATCAAGTGGTTCCTCATATGTGACTATCTAGGATCAAACATATGAAGTGATGCATTCCTTAATACACATGGAATTGATTGAAATTATCTCTCACCTTTGGATATGGTCATCAATGTATTTTACAATCAACTCTAAAACCTATTATGAATAATTGTATTGAATATAAAAATGTCAAGTAATATTTAATGAAGTCATCTACAATATTTTTCTTGAAAGACCATGGATTCATGCTATGGAATATGTCTCATTTATATTACATAGATTCGTAAAGTTTTTAAAAGAGGGATATATGTATACTTGTCTTGCGATTGATGTCCCCTTTTAGTACATTAAAATTATAGAACCCATCAAAGTTGTAATCCCTCATCTCAACATATTTCATGTTACATCCCATCCAATCCTTAACAAACAACATTTATTATAACCAAATAATTGACTATGGAGTATTTAGATTTTTGGTTATATAGAATAGATGGATATATTATGCCTTGTTTGATTACTCAGATTACTATTTTTATTGATTAAAATCCCTACTTTTAGTGTATTTAATTATCATAAAATGTGAGATTATAGTTTTCATTTATGCATCTTGGCATGATAAATATAGTGGTATTCTTATCATCTATTGTTAATTAATTTGATAGATATGAAAAATATAAATAGACCATCTTTATTTTGACTAAGGTAGATACAGGATGGGTTTCTTCCCTCTTAGAACAACACGGAGGGAGAGCATCATATATAAGGGTTGGAAGATCACAACAACTAGGAGTACACAGAGCTTCTAAGAATAAGACTCACACACTCAAATAGTTGCCTGATCTTTATTGTTTGGTTTTCATTTTAGTTTAGTATTACTCATATTATATGAGTTCATTTATTACAATAAATACAAGTTGTTGAATGTGAGTCTTAAATAATGAAAGGTACCATAGTGTTTATAATCCATATTAGCTTAATCAATAGTGTACTTATTGAAATTAATATTTAGATTTGATATAACTTATCGTTAATTCTTCCCATGTTATTGTTTGTATCATTATAGCCTATTTTGACTGATTATAAAACAAGTCGTTGACTGTATGTTGGTTGATGTCTTTGAAATCCTTATCATTTAAATAACTCCACTGTGATCCATTTTGGCTACATATTTAAAGTTATGAACACTTTTAAGGCATTAAGCTTTTATTATGCATGGGGTTCTAATTATCTGTAAGTGTTCTAGTATGTTATATTTTGATTTATAATGTTATTTTAAACACTTTTTAACCAATGTATAGTGTATCTAGTTAGAAAAAAATATGAATAAACTTAGTAAAAAGGAAAAAAACCATGATTAGGGTTTGATTTTCATGCAAGTCAATGAGGTTATGGGAGGAACAGGTAGTGAAGTTAAGGACTGAGTCTTTGAATGTCATTTCCAACTCATTTTTGGACACCCCTACTATCCTACATCCATTTTCTTAAGGCATTAAATGAAAAGTATAACTTGTGGAGAAAAATGGTATTTTTGGTAACTTAGAGTTGAAACAAAGATAAATAAATATGGGGAAAATAATGAGAATGATTCAGGAGAAGAAGTGGATGGAGGAAGGTGAATAGAGGTTAGAAGAAGTTTTATTCATATGGCCTTTGAGAAGGAACTTTAATGGAAAGTGTTCTAAGGCAAATATTAATGATTCTCTCCTTATGCTTCAAATAAGCATTTTAGATGAAATATGTTGAAACAACAAATGGGTATTATCCAAGAACTTATTACAAGTACTTTATCTATTAAAACTATGTTTTATTTGTTAAACAACGTAGGGTTGTATTTTGTTTTAAGATTGGGATAAAATATTCCTGGTTTCATATGTTTTTACCTTCCAATAGATGTATGTAAATGAGTGCATAATTGGTAAACCCTAATGGCCAAGTCATTCCATTTTCTATTTAAGACATTAAAAGATAATAATTAAAACTATAGTTTGAAGATAGAGTAAATAAACTTGAGAAGGAGATTTGAAATAATGTCACACACACACACACACACACACACACACACACACACACACACACACACACACACACACACACACACACACACACAACCAAGACCAGATGGGATTTTAGCTGTCTTTAAACCCTAGTTAAGCTATATATTTGTTATTATAATATGGATGCAATATAAATATAGATACATATGTTTTAGATATTTATTTTGTTGATATTTGAGTCATTTATTATGGCTATAGTGTATTATTTCATCATGGCTATAACATAATATTATATTATGATTGTAGCATGATTTATTTGTTATATTCATTTTAATATGGATATAGCATATCATTTTAGTGGCATTTTTGTAAACAACTATAGTGTATCATTTTAGTTGCATTTTTGCATGTAGTTATAGGATATCATTTTAATCACATTTTTTTATACGACTGTAGCATATCATTTTAGTGGAATTTTTGTATGCATCTATAATGTATCATTTTAGTGGCATTTTTGGTTGTCAAATTTATATGTGGCTATAGCATATCATTATGGTGGCAAATTTTATATATGGTTGTGGCTTAGTAATTTTAAGTCATTTGGTGGTCAATATTGTTGTATCTTATTTTTTTAATGTCATTTTAAATTTTGATTATTTTATAAGTAATCATATCTTATTTATTATATAATCAAGTGTTCCAATTATGATGTCAATATCTATTGACTTATTTAGACTCATATTTAGTGTGCCATTTTAAAGACACATAATTAGTTTAAAGAATGTGTATTAATAATAAAAATCCCTTTATGAAAATTAGGTAATATGTTGGATGACTATAGTTTATCTTATTAAAAGGATCTGAAACAAAATATTCTTAATTTCAATATTAAATACTTTCTGGTGTATATAGTTGTAGCCTAATTATGCTTGATCTATTAATAGCCATGGTCATAAGGAATGAGTATTTGTCCCTTATGAACATGCAGGTGAGAGATCCATTTCTAATAAAGGCTTAGAAGAGGAGAAAAAACATTAAATTATAAATCCTATATTTAACACTTTAAGTTGTGAGGAAACTTAGAGTGATAATTTAGAGTTAGATTGAAGTTTTGACTATGCTTGGAATCATTGATTTGTTGAGTATAATTTATAAATTGAAGAACCTTTGTATCAATATGAGACAACAATATTCAATATGTATGGACCCATATCTTACCTTGGTAAACATGAAGAAAGGTAGTGTTGTTTATATGGTTGGTAGGACCCTTGAGTTGAATCACATATTATAGGAGTGTGACTAAGGAAAACAAACATGAATGAGTAAAGTAGTAATTTTGATCTTGAAAATTGAACTTCTATTGAATGTTCATGTATGATTAAATATAACTAAATTGGTTTATTATGGAATATTATGTGATTACATTAAATATGTATTGATAATTATGTGTATGGAAAAACAACTCCTCTCTTGATAAGTGGTATTGAGCAATAGGTTAAGAACTATTTAGACTGATTATCCCTAGTTATCAAGTGGGGTATTGGTAATAGAGTCTTTTGTAGTAGAGAGTAACCATAGTGTGGACTAAGACCTAGATTGTGAACTCTGATTATACAATAAAAATGCTTTGGTCAATGTAATGTTATAAGTATATACATTATTTGTCTACCATACTTTCTATTTTACGTGTTTACTTAATGTCATAACAAATAGAAGTGTGCCTAAAGTGTGTTTGACTACTTTCATGTAAGATTGCTTTTACTTACATGCATGTTATCATATGGTTCTAGATGTTTGCATCATCATCATCTACCCCTTTGTGAAGAGAAGGGCCACTCTTGGTGGGGAACTGTATGAAAGACCATCAATCTATGATTGGTGGTAAAGCATCTCTCTCATTACAACCATTCTAAACCTATTCTAATTCTTACTCATGGCTTCTAATCTGATTTGAAAATCTAATTTATGGAACTTTAATTATACTTAATATTATTTAACTATATATCATTGTAATTATTTGTCCTAAAAAATAGTGGTTGTTGGCATTCATGTATCATCATCATCTAGCATATTATATTATAGTTGTGGTTGTATATCTAATGATTTGTTGGATTGGCATATTATAGATTTACTTATGATGATAATAAGATTAAATAATCTGAGTTATAGACTATTGTATAATGTTACTATTTCTACACCATTATAATCCTGATTGGGGCTTAAATGAAAGCTAATTATATATTATAATTAGTGGATTAAATGTGTATATTGTACTTAATATATCAATTTGAATTTCAACTTGAAATAAAAATTTGAATGGTGTGAAAATGGTAATATTATGTTGTTAGGAAACTCATATTTTAATGTGGATAGTTAATCTTGATTTAATAAATGTAAATAATAATTAAATGTTTTATGTTATTTAAACCTAGTGAACTTCTTACATGTGGTATCAGATCATAAGTTTAAACTATCGAACCTAATGATTCCACTAAAAACTAATTTAACTCTCCTCATTTTCATAGGAGAAAATGGTGCATGTAAGAGCTAATGCAAAAGGAACTTCTAATTAGGATTAACAACCTGAATCCTAACTTGTTGGTAGTAGAATAAGTTACAAAGCTCAATTAAATATTTGCAATCTTGAATTAAATGCAAGACAAAATTTCAACCCTAGAAAAAGAGGTACATGGGCATGATGAGGAATAAGTGTAAGAATCACATGAGTACCAATAGGATAATAAGGAAGAGAACCAAGAATAGAAGCATGATGAAGAGTGGCAAGATACAAGAGTGCAAGTGGATATAGAGTTTGCACATGCTATGAAAAAGGTGATTCCACCTAATTTTGATGGAATATTATTTTGAGAAGGAGTTGAGGGTTGGATCACTAAAATGGATAAATATTTTGAAATTATAAATTACCCTAAGGAGACCAAAGTTGTATGGAGATCATACTAATTAGTTGGTGAAGCAACAACCTTGTGGGACAATAAGAAGTTGAAAATGTGTCTAGATTCCACCACCACCATTTGGGAATAATTTTTAATATTATTCAAGGTTCAATTATTAACACATCTATATTTCAATAATAAATCGATAGATTTACAAAATATAAAATAGGGAGATCTATCGATGACAAAGTACTAGGAATATGTTCCCTAGTGCCAAAAAGATGAAAAGTTATAGATCATAAAGTTAATCATGGGTATGAGGCCACAAATAGGATGTGAATTGGATGTGCATAGACCTAGTTCCATATATCAAGGTTTTAATAACATTGTTAAGTAAGAACATAAACTCAAATCTATTTAGAATTCAAAGACAAGTATCAAAAGAAGTTTAGTGACTCAAAAATTTCTTTCAAAAATAAAAATTGGAAGCATAATGGGAATTGGAAAAATAGATTAAATAATAATTATTATAGATCTAATAATACTTTAGGGAATAATTTACCTGGTGATGGCTTCAAGGAAGGGAACAAAGGATGCAACCAAACATAAATAAAAGAACCACCTAGTGGATACTTTACTTGTGGAAGAGATCATTATGCAAGGGACTATCCTCAGTGAAAGATAAGGAAAAAATTCAAAGGTCGTTCATCATCATCCACTCAACAAAGAACTTTCCAATAAATAATTCATATGGTTATTGATAATCATCAAGATAAATTTTAAATATCTCCAATAGAAGTTTCAAGTACTTTATTTAGGCATTCTATTATTATTTTGATAAATATTAGAGCTACTTAATGTTTTATTTCTAGTTTGATTAATAAACTACTAAGTAAATTTAGGCATATGGAAAATGTGTGGATTGTGTAGTATGGGAATTAGTCTAATGTAAAAGTAGGTAAATGCTTAATAGACATTGAGATGGAATTACTTGATTTCACCACTACGTTAGACTTATTTATAGATCTACTAGGAATATATGATGTGATCTTAGGGGTGAATTTGATTTAGAAACATATGGCTAAAGTAGGTTACTTCGTAAAGAATTAGAATGTCTGGATGACTCAGGAAACCAAATCCAAATCTAGGGAGAGAAGAAAGAGCTTAAGCTAAGATAAATTTTAACTATTCAGTTAAAGAAAGCTCAGAGGAAAGGATGTCAGATATTCATGGTCAAGGTAGATGAATTTTATGAATATAAGGGACCTACCATTGAATACTATCCCTTTTTACAGGAATTATGGGATGTACTCCTAGAAGATCTACTTGGATTACCTCCCAAATGGAAATTTGACTTTATAATTGACATCATTTTATGATGTGAGCCTTAATCCAAGGCACCCTATAGAATGATGATAATAAATTTAGTGGAATTAAAAGACCAATTTCATGAGATGTTAGCTAAAGGGTTAATCTAACTTAGTGTTTCACCATGGGGTGTACTAATAGTTTTTCTTAAGAATAATGATGAGATTATTCATCTACACATATAATATAATATGTTGAATAAGGCAACCATTAAAAATGGTATCTCTTACCCTGTATTGATGATATTTTCAATCAAATGTGAGGTGCAATGGTTTTTTCTAAAATTTTCCTTAGAGTTGGGTACCATTATTTAAGAATCAAGGAGGAATATATTTCTAAAACTAATTTTAGGATGAGATATGGGTGTTATAAATTCATAGTTATTGCTTTTAGGCTAACAAATGTACCTATAACATTCATGAATCTCATGAACAATGTGTTTAAAGATTACCTAGATCAGTTTGTGCCTATCTTCCAAGATGATATTCTGATATAATCCAAGAGCAAGGAAGATCATATTGAGCACTTGCATCTAGTTTTTTAATGTTTGAAAAAGTATAATATCTATTGAAAATTGTCTAAGTATGCCTTCTTTTAGATAAAGTTGCAATACTCAGAGAATATCATTTTAGTAGAATGAATATTTGTGGATCGTGTGAAGATAAAATCCATCATGCAATGGCCAATACTAAAAAAAATTCATAAGGTGCATAGTTTTATGGGTTTAGTAGTGTATTATAGGAAATTTCTACTAATTTATCCAAGATAGTTAATGCAATCACCTCCTTGCAATAAAAATAACAACATTTTGGGTAGAGTGATAAATGTGAAGAAGCCTTTTAGACCTTAAAAGAGAGGCTTACTTTTGCACTTATATTATGAGTTCTAGATCTTAATGGCCATTTTTTATGGTAACATATGCTTATAGGTATGTCATGGGTGGAATATTTTTGTAAGAAGCCTCGATAGTAACATATGAGTCTATAAAATTGAAGCATTATAAGCCTAATTATGCTCTGTATGATTTGGAATTGGCCATAATTATACATGCCTTAAAAGTTTGGAGGAATTATTTATTGGGTAAAACACTTTATCTAAAGATAAATAATACAGGGCTCAAGTATATCTTCACACAACCAAATCTAAATGCTTGGAAAAGATGTTGGTTAGAGTTTTTGTTTGATTATGATTTTAATATCAACTACATAAAGGGTAAAGAGAACAGGGTGAAAATGCTCTTAGCTATAGAAGTTACATAATAATAATGGATACTATTATAAGTAAATTTTGATACCAAGTATTGATATTGTCTCTAGGATATGAATTCTATGAGCAAGTCAAGAAATCTCTAGTGAAAAATCTTCAAGACTGTAAATATGAAGGATTTCATTTTAAGAATGATGGGATCTAGAGGTTCGATGGGAGAATTTATGTGCCAAAAATTGAAAATATGAGAATTTATGTGCTTAAGGAGTTGCATAACACTCCTTATTTTGGTCATCCAAGAGTGACCAAGATTATGGAAGCAATAAAACCAGTGTATGCATGGAAGGGAATCAAGAAGGATGCAGTTGATTTTTATCTAGATGCTTGGAATGTTAGCAAGTTAACATATAACATGTTTATTTTATTGGGTTGATGTACCCACATGACATTCCAAAATGAAAGTAGAAAGTCATCATTATTGACTTTTTCCAAGGGTTTCCCATGTTAAGGAATATACATGATATAATTTTGGTGGTAATTATAAAACTCACCAAGGTGGCACATTTTATTCTTGTTAATTTAACTGACAATGCAATAGTTCTAGATAAGATATTTATGTAGGAAATTTACAGGTTGCATGGTTTTATATAAAAATAATTTAAAATATAGACGCTCACATAACTTCTAGGTTTTGGTAAACCTACAATGCAATGTTGGGAATAGAACTTAATTTTAGAACAACCTATCACCCTAAAATAGATGGACAATTTGAAAGAGTAAATCAAGTCTTAGAAGACCTTTTGTGAATGTATTGCATGGACCAAAAATAAAAGTGGGAAGAATATCTTCCATTAGTTGAGTTTAGATGCAATAATTCTTTCTATTCAACTTTTAAAATGGCACCTTTTGAGGTTCTATATGATAGAAAGTGTGGAACAACTATCAAGGTCCAATGGGACTAGTATTCTAAAGATAGTTCCACCTAAGATGATTATTAGGAGTTTCATAGGATGTTTCCTCATTTATTTAATTGATATATTTTACTAAACTTATTTTATTTTAATGCAAGTTTATTCTAATAATAACATCATTAGGATGATAACCTATTTAAGGGGAAGAAGATGTTGCATCCCATCCAGTCCTTAACAAACAACATTTATTTTAACCAAACAGTTGACTATGGAGTATTTAGATTTTTGGTTATATAAAATAGATGGATATATTCTACCTTACTTTTTTACTTAGATTGTTATATTTTTATGATTAGAATATTTCATTTCCATGTATTTAATTATCAAAAAATGTATTATTATAGTTTACCTTTATGCATCTTCACATGATAAATACATGGTATTCTTATTATTTATTGTTAATTAATTTTATAGATATGAAAAATATAAATGGACTAACTATCTTTGTTTTGACTGAGATGGATGTAGGATGGTTTTTCCCCCTCATAGAATAACATTGAGGGAGAGCATCATAGGGGAGGGGGTGGTAGATCGTAAAAATTGGGAATACACAGAGCTTATAATAATAACTCACACACACACAAATAGTTTCCTGATCTTGACTATTTGGTTTTCATTTTGGTTTAGTTTTGATCATATTAAATGGGTTTATTTATTATAATAAATAAAAATTTTTAAATGCAAGTCTTAAATAATTAAAGGCAACACAATGTTTATCATCTGTCTTAGATTAATCAATAGTGGAACAATTATAATTAATATTTAAAGTTGAGATAACTTGTTAATTATCCCCATGTTGTATGTATCATTGCATATTGTTTTGACTATTTTAATAAATAACTCTTTTACCTCATGTTTTTTGATGTCTTTGAAATATTTCTCATTTAAATAACTCCACCCTAATCCATTGTGGCTATATACTTAAAGTTATGAACACTTTTAAGGCATTGAGATCTTATTATGCATGGAGTTCTAACTACCTATAAGTATGTTGTACCCAACACACCCCATTTCAAAATTTCAAATGAGGAGAACTAAAATTTCATGTTTTTGTCTAATTTGATATAAAATGCCTTAGAATTCAAATATATAGGATGCTTTGTCAATTGGATTATTATCTTGTGACTTTTAGTTTACAATCCTAAATAAACATTATTATCACAATTATTTTTAGGCATTTATATGGGCTTTCAAAATTGAGATGTTTTATGAATTTGAGCTTTGATTTTATAGACTAATGAAGCTAAATAAAAATTTTACAAAGTTATTTTTATCTTTTTCTAGGTCACATTGACTTTATGGGTTGATAACACCTTTGACCATATGTCTCTTTTGCATCGAAAATATATCAAATCAAATAATGACTATGCATTTTCAATGGTCAAGTAACTAAGAAAATGAGATGGTACCACACATATCATGTTTACTTACAATTTTTAGTATAATGCATCCAAGTATCCATCCATTGGTGAACATCTGGATTCATTAGATTTAGCCACATGCCCTGATATTAATTATTTGTAGCTTTATGCAAGTCTTTATCATCAATGTTCATTTGAAAGATAAATAACCATCCACATGTTATCATCATGTCTACTAGTGTCCTATGTACCATCAGTCCAAACTTACACACCACATGACCCAGTGGATTAATAGGATGGTGACACTTATAATCATACTATGCACTTTCTCCTACCAGTTTAAACATATAGGTGCCAAACATTCCAAAATATCTAAATAAATGAGATCATGCCAAGTTTTTACATCTCTCACCCATAACTATACATTAGTTTGTATAATTTTTAAATCTTAGCAAACATTTGGATCAATGAGATCATGTCATTTATCACAATCCAACTCATCCACTATGGATAGGTGAAATCACAACTTACAAAGTCCAAATATATTCTATCATAGTGATATCATGACATTTATCACAATCCTACTCATCCATGACTAATAGGTGCAATCATAGCTTACAAAGTCCAATGATCATCTGGATTAGCAAAATTGTGTCATTTTCCACAATCTTGCTCATCCATGAGTGACAACTTATCACACAATTTACTAGGCTTCATGACCAAGTGGATCAATGTGATTATTTCAAGTGTCAACATATTAGAGAGATGTAACCTACATATGTGAAAAATACTTTATAAATGTCATGAATATGTAGATAAATGTGATCATGTTATGTGTTGGCATCTCACTAAACCCTATCCAAAGTCCAAAGTATTGAATGCAAAGTTTGACATCAAGTAACTTAACGATTATAGTTTATGTGTCACATTATAGATTAAAAAATACAAATAAAGGTAAACAAACCTTAAAAATAGACATGTGGGAGAATAAATGACTAAGCAACTAGAATTAATGACAATGCACCACATGACAAACAATCATATGAAAGTGTTCTTTAAAAACTCAAATTAGAAAAATGAGATTTAATAGGGGATCAAACCATTGTTTGTAATTAATTCTCATGTAAGTATGATCCAAGACATTGAAGTCTCAGGGATGAAAAAATCTATGATATATTCAGTCCCAAAATCAAAACTAAAGATACATTGTCTATGAGCTAACTAATAAATTGCTATCTAAGTTTTATTGTAATAAAAAAGCTCTAAATTTTTTAAGTCTACTCATAACAATACATATAGATTTAATGAAATATTCATCCAAGGAACCAACCCCATTTTCATTTAGTCTTGCTAGGTAGACTAAATACACAAATACAGTCTTTGACTCAACAACATAAGAGCTTTTTTTTTTTGAGGTTGATGGAGTCGAGCCATATGGTATAAACAACCATATTTTATCATTCACCAAAAGATACATAAATGATATACTAACGATCAAGGTAGGTGGTATACATAATTCCAACACCAAGGCTAAAGTATTTCCATGCATTGATCTCCTATTAAATTTATTTATTTCTAGGAAAATCTCAACAAACATCCTTCACCTACCTTGTAATCCAATTCATATGGCTTATGTATCGAGCAATGCCTTTGAAAATTATTTTAGGATACATGTTCCTAACATGACCTACAACCACCCATACCATATTTTTGGTTAGATAATAATAATATCAATGACACATTGAATAATTGGGTAGCAGACCAAAATACTATCATGTTAAGAGGCCAAATTAGTAGCATTCCAATTGAAATATTTAAAACTAGGGTGTAGATATCAGTGGATCTATTAAATACATTATATGGTTTCCCTAATATCCCTTATATGAGGGATATTTGGGTCCCTCTGCTCGACATCATTTTGATTAAAAAATAAATTCCAACCTTAGGAGAAGTAATTAGCTTCAACTTGAAGTTTCAAATGAGTAAGGTTGAGAATAAGCCTAATGGTAATTTCTCTATGATGTTATATTTATTAGATGACATAACTACTACTATGACCCTACCCCCTGAAAGGAACCATGTCAGCCTTCCCTTGAATATATGAAGAATAGCATATGTGACAATTTTAACATCTTCCATATCTATAGGTTCAAGGGTTAAATGCAAAATATTGTCGATGTGTTTTATCTCATAGTTTATCAAGCCATTAATGAGAAATGTATGCCAAGATTATTAAACCAAATCAAAAAGTATGTTATAATAATGGGTTATTATTAATTCTATCCAAACCAAGTAGTGATTAGAACTGAAGGAACCTAAAAATCCCCATTGAATCTACCACACCATGTTCTAGACAAAGTGGTAGAGTAAGAGATTACTTTTCAATTATCAAATTATTTGGATCTAAAATTGAAGGCAAAAAGACAAGGTGGTAATCATAAACTTCCCCTCAGTATTAGTCACTAATAGTTTACATAGTGGGAGAAATTTTATCAAGCAGGCAATGTCAAAGTTCATTATGGTTTTAGCAAAGCATAGTTAAGATTTTAGGATCTCAAAAATATTATTTACAAAGTCCTTAAAAATTATGGCAACAAGGTCAAGATCCAATACAAACATGAATCCTTGGTCATTACCCCATATTCATGAATGTAGAAGATGATACTAAAGTGCTAATAAATATTCATAAATATTTGATATCTATGAGGGTTGTACAAAGGATACAATGTGACCCTATTATTTATCTTGAGGATGTTAAAGACATAAAAATGAATAAATACTTCCAACTCGTACAATAATTCCTCTTGTGCATGAAGAATAAGAGACTAAATCTAGGATTGATAGGCATATTATGGCATTTCCTTGTATGGGTAAGAAATAGATGCCATGTAGTAAAGTATATGGTGTGGCATCCCTATGGAAACATGGAGGATGCCAAGGAATTCCTTAACAAAATATAGGAGGAAACCCCTTCACATCAGTCATGGCTCAATGTTATATGTCTTAATGGAAATCCAGTTGGGTACATCAGTGCTTCCTTTTATTCTATCTTAATGAATAATTTTTATTTCTCCTTTCATATATTATGATTTTATCAAACTTAATTATGTATTATGGTAATAATATGGACTCTTGTGATATGACTACAAAATATATGAATAACATGAATGATGCAAATGTTGATTTTACATGTGATGAAAATCTTCATGAGAATATGCTTGTAAAACTTAGATAGCACATAATACAAAAGCTTAATTTTCATAAAAGATTATATAAATGTTAAGTAAAGTAACTAAGATACATTATTCTTCTCATTTGAATAATGATGCTCATGTAATTTTTAATTGGTTGTTTGTCTTCAAATTTTATTTTCTCTAATGTGCCTATGTTTGAAATGAATAATTTAAATGAACCCCTTAAGTATTCTATCATTCATACCAATAAGACAATGACCATAATGCATGCCATAGGTGAATTTCAAAGAGAAGTGTATGATTTATCTTTTCAATCCAAGTCATCCCTTGCTAGGATTGATTCTAAGGAGATACCTTCCAATCTTATTTCATCTGAGGTGCTTAACACCCCTCTCCCTATAGATTTTGGTATTCCTACCTTTATTTTATTTTATGGATTTGGATACCCTTATGAGCACCTTAAGGCCTTTTCATCTTCTTAGGGAAACTATTATGTGCAAGATATATTATTCCTTAAATTTTTCCCTAGAAGCTTGGTTTTTATAGCCTTATATTGGTGTCATATCTTATCTAGTGTATCATTACATGTCTATTTGACATTCCAAGATAATTTATTTAATTGATTTATTAATAATAATAGACCTATATCTACATTCAAGTGTATCCCATTTATGTAACAACATCCAAATGAGAGTGTTCTTGATTATATCCTTTCATTTAACTATCACATGTATCCTCTCATTTTCATTAGAAATAAAGTATGTTTTTAGTAATGACCTTTTTTCCCATTCAAATACAAGTTACTACAAAAACCTTGTGCATCATTCAACCATGTTTGTTTTATGTATTTTTATTAGAAGAAGACACTTTTTCATCACATGAAATTCATAAGTACATCCATGGTCATTAACACATTTCCACTAACCATGTGTATAGTGAAATCACATTGCAGTGCTTGTCGATTATATCTCTTTTTATTTTGTGAGCCCTTCTATCCTACTTTTTTTTAATTTTTAGACCCATAATTGTTGGTTATTTCTCATTTTATTGGTTGGATTGCATGTCAAAAGGTTCATAATTAAATTTAAATAATTATATATATATATACAAATCCTCTTAGGGGTATTTCATTGGGATGTATCAAAAGGAATCAAATCTTAACCACTGTACAAATTTTGTATTTATGCTCTTCAAGACTTTTCAAGGAAGTTCAAGGTTAATTATCTAACTACTTGGACCAAAATAAGGACAAGGAAAATTCTCATGTAGTTTCACTTAATTATCTAAGGATAAAAGTTTAAGTCCTATGTCTCACTTAGATTGGGATTACACTCATATGCACTAGAACCACATTGGCTTTAATTCCAAGCATGCAGGATATGTAACTACAACTCCTAAATATGTTTTCCAAGCCATATAACCTTAACTTTAATATTCCTCTTGTAACATTTTATGGTGAATTATGTTAATATCAAATAATAATACATTAAAATAGTTCTCAATCTATACATGCTTATCAATAAGGTAGTGATATGTTTTGAAGGACTAGATTTCCAACTATCAACAAACTTTGAGAGTTTAGAGGAAATATTAGGAAGAGGAATAGCTCACATGTGAGGGAATAAAGGGTTCCTATGAAAATATTCATAAGTATTGTTGACAATTTTGACCCCATAGGTCAAATTTCCACCCTTGCCATTAGAAACTTTGCAATGCCATTTTGTCTTCAGAGCTCAATAATTGGTCCTAATAAATCCTTGAAAATCCATGGTTAATAGGCCTTGAGGTTGTCTAGGTGATTTAGGGGGTTTTATTTCACTTGTCTTATTCTTTGCAAGAAAGAACAGATGTTAATTAGAGTAGTTAAAAGGAACAAATTCTAAATAAGACTTCGAGATTTACAATAAGAAAGGTTCTTAGCAAAAGGGCAAAGATCATTTCAAAGTTTTGGGAGGGTTTATTACCCTTTGAAAAAGCCCTTTTCAAAAAATTTGAAGGCCTCTACCATTTTTTAAAAAAGGTTCTATTTCATAAATCTTGAAGGACTTTTCAAGGACGGGTGGAAAAATATAGTTTTACCAAAGGGCATATGTCAAAAGTATGAAGGGTTCTTTGAAAAGTCTGAAGGGAATTTTCAAGTTGTTGAAGGGTGTTTTTGAAAAGGAGGACCATTGAACAAAATCCAAAGGGATTGTCAATTTTTTTAAGGGCATGTCAAAAAGCCCGAGGGGTAGTTTTCATCAGTCAAGGGGTCCTTTATGAAAAGTTTGAAGGGCACTTACATTTTCCCAAAGGACACTTGGAAATAATCCTAAAGGTTATGTACCCTTTGAGAAGGTTCACTTCATAGATTTCAAAAGGCTTTTCAATTTTGTCAAAGGGATTTTCCAAGAAGCCCAAAAGGCTAAAAGGACACTCTAAAAAAAACCCAAAGGTTAGAATCCCTTTGAGAAAGTCAAACAAAAAAGCCCTGAAGTGGATAAATATGAAAATCTGAAGGACAAGTGGACATAAACAAAAATCCTAAAAGGATGCTTCAAAAAATCCCAAAGGGTAGTTTTCCTTTCACTAAAGCGTTCATTCATTTTTTGAAGGGTTGATTACAAAATTTCTAAAGGGTCATTTTCTTTGGAAAAGGATGTTTCAAAAAAGCTAAAAAGGCATTTGAAAAAAGACAAAAGGATCCATTCTTTCAGGGAAGTGACAAGCAAAAAGTTTGAAAGGACATTTTAAAATCTTGAAGGGCAATTTGAAAGAAGGAATTCCTTCAGACTTTTTTTCTGAAGGAAGTTTACAAAGAAAAGGAGGACCATTGTCATAAGCCCTAAAGATAGATTTCCTTTGGAATTTTTGTCTAAAGGAAATGGACCAATCGAAAGTTGAAGGAAAGGCTTGAGAGAGGAAGAAACAAATGAAGGAACCAAGACAAAGTTTGAAGGAATTCCTTTAGACAAATTATTTGAAATAATTCCTTTAGAATAATTAGCCATGAGGAATACATGCCAAAGAAAAGCTACAAGTAATAAGCCTAAGGAAACCCAAGGAAAAGGGGAGATTTACCAAGTAGGAAATAAACAAAAGAACATAAATAAAAGGCTGAAATAAATAAGTCTACGACAAACCTAGAGGCAAAAAGAAGATCCTAAACAAATTATCAGCAGGAAATACATAAAAACAAAGAACTAGAAAATGCAAGAGATTTCAATAGCCAATATAAATAGATTAACATAGTCTATATGATGCAAAGTGGCCCAAAATAGGATTAAACACATCCAAGATGTGTAACCATTTCAAACATGACTCTTTTAGTTCTAAAAATAGGGATTCATTTGCATGAAGGACTCAAGGAGTTTAACATTAGAGAGCTTAATGTAGATTTCATGCATGCACTCTCATTAATACTAGCTTTTCAAATGTTTCTAGTAGTAAGTAGAGTTCCAAATTTGGAGGTGGCATAGCTTTTTCATGCAAGTCAAGTTGACTATTCTTATTTTGGGAGTTGATTGATTATCAAGTGCCATATCTACTCTTGCTTGCCATGCAAAGGAGGACTTCTCTTATTCCAACTCAGCATCAAATTAGTTCAAGCTTGAGTTAAGACATCCAAGATTGGTGTAGATTTCATGTATGAGGTAGATTAGTCCAATCTTAGGCCCACCATCTATTTTCATGCCAAAGAGCTTTGCATGCAATAATAAGATAAAGGATTTTATTTTTAGATCTTTAGACAGCTATAGTTTGACTTGGTTAATGTAAGAGTTGACCTCCTTTTTCTATTTTTAGTGCCAACCTCTTGGCTATTGTATGCTTTTCTATATAAGTTAGCTTTCCAGCCTTGAATTGTATCCCTTTTTTGGCAAGATCAAATTCTACCAAAGATTGAGTTTGTAACCTTTTTCAGATTAATAGAAGGTTTATTTTTATTTTCTAGAATATTGGTATAGTGTATTCATGTCAATGATTTGCATAAGTGATATAATTTCTCTTCCTTATCAAGTCTTAATTCTTATCTAGTAGCATAGTTGATTAGTTTATGCAGGTCATGTTCTGTGTTTGATGTCTCTTGGTTGAGTTTATAGTGGATATAAGTGACTGTTTAGTGCCTTAAATTAGGGCTATTTTTTCATTTCCCTCAAGCTTGGATCACCAAATAAAATTGTTCTGTGAAATACATATGCATATTGGTCAATTGGAGTTGAAATTTCAACCCTTTTATTGTCTAAATCAATGTTCTTAAGAGCTCAAATTGAGAGGATCAATAAAAAAATATAGGTGTATCACCATCATTAGATAGGATTTCCATTTAAGTTTCTCTCTCTTTTTTTGGTAGTTTGTAGTGTAGAGTAAAGATCCTAATTGATACAACAAATGGAGCTAGCCCTTAGAATCTAGAGATTCAATCCACTGATTAGGTCACCCACATCCTAGGATTGTTTCCATGTTTTAGTAGACTATGAAGGCCTATAACTACCTTCATAGGGGTGCAAGTCTAATTAACAATAGTTTTTGGCACACTCTATGGGACACATTAGAGCTAGTCTTGATGAAATTGTAGTTGCAGAAGTGTTCTTCATGAAGTATTTGGCGATTATAAGCTCAAGTAGTTGCTTCTAATAGTCCAAGAAAAGTTTCCATGTAAGTCTATTCTTATTACATTATCATGAATGAGTTTTGATGGTTGTGTATGAAGAGAATTCATGTGCTATGTTTCCTTATCAACCCTATGATGAATCATACCAGCCTTATTATGATTCTTATGAGCTCTTTATGAGCCTAATCAACCTTATCAAGAGTATTATTAAAGTTATGTTTGGCCTTATCAAGTTTCTCATAATCCTTATTATCAAGACCATGACTCTTACCTTCCTTATGAGCCATATCAGTCTTAGGACCAGATTTAATCTTTCCCATAAGGCTATGATGTTGCATATGAGTAGTCTTATCTTCAATAAAAAATGAATGAAATAGAGCTCAGAATACTAGCATATGCAAGAAAAATTTGTTCAAACTCTCAGTATGAATAAGTGAATGGTCTATTTAAAAATGTGTCTAATGATCCAAAAGAGATAAATGGGTTGTGTATTCTTGTATTGGAAAAGATGGAGGCTTGGGAGAGGTAGAAAATCAAGTTGAACCACCTATCTACAAAGGGGTCTTGTGTTCCTTATTCTCATGAAGTTCTTAACCATGCCCAGTGTGTGCCAAGTGAGCTTCCTAGTTGTATTCAAGAGCATATTTATGAGGCTAAGCCTTCTTATAGTCCCCTTTCTTCACCACTCATCTCTCAAGCACAAGTTATCCATGTGGACAAGGAGATTTTAGACTTTGATGAGGCAATGTCCAAGTGGAAAGAATAAAATATAGAGGTCTTTATGAGTTTCTCTTTCCCTCCTCTCCAAAACTCCCTAGATAATTCCATTACCCTCCAAATCCTAAAATATAATCATGATCAACCTCCCATGCTTCATTTTCCCTCTCAAACAAATGAATTTCATCACCCTCCCACAATTTCCCTTCTTTAGGAGGAACCTGTTATCTAGAAGATTGAGAAAGAGGTTGCAGCTACAAGTTAGGTTCTTGTAGAATGTGAATTTAGGTGTGCTTGTGGAAGAATTTCACATTGATACTTAACTTAAGGTTGTAGTTGAGAATTTAATTATAGTTGAGAGTGAAAAGGCTAATCTTGATGAGAAGGAACTCTAAGAGGAGTTGGTACAAATTGAAGTCATAGCTGAGTTAGAGATATCTCCTATTGAGAAGGATCCAAATAGATTTCAAGTTGATCCTATTCAAATTGATCAAAATGAGGAATAAAAGGATGATTGGAAGCTGTACCTTGAATCTCTATAAGAAATTAAAGAGCTTTATATAGATATGTTTCCTATAGAAGAGCATGTTTATGATAAATTTGATCAAGACTCACCTATTCAAGATCATAATACAAATTGGTTTGCCTATTCAAAGCTCCTTAAAGAGATAGAAGAACTTTTAGTAGTTGATAATAAGGATGTGGTCACTCAAAGACAATGCATATATGAGATATCACTTGACAAGGTTGTAGATGATAAGCAATATGAAAAAGATCCAAAAGTACTAGATGATTTTGTCTTTGTTGGTGACTAGTTTGCTATTGATGACTCATTTTAGAAGATGCTAATATAGTTGGTGGATAAGAAAAATTCCTCATCCAAGGTTATGATTAATAAATATCCTATGTTATAACATGCACCATCTCTTAGAGTGACTAAGTTTATGAATTTCCCTTTTGATCCAGGTGGATCATGCTTTGTCATGGTTAGTTGGGTTCCTTTTTAGTTTATTTTCCTCCAAGTGTTGTTCAAGAACATTAGTTTAGTATATTTTATCCCAAATAAGTGCCTTATTTGCACAGTTGCTTTGTTTAGTTAGTTTTCCTATTTTTGTGTGTTTCCATTCTTATTTTGAAGGATGAAGGTTATCTCATATCAGGTAAAAATAGATTTGCAATTATGGACCAGATTTACTATTTTTTTAGGAGTTTGATATCATGTTTATGGTCTGATTTCTCAAGCATAGCAGGCATGCTTCCCAACTGAGTTACCAAAATGTTGATAATTTTGACCCCATAGGTCAAATTGCCACCCTTTCCATTCAAAACTTTGTAATGCCATTTTGTCTTCATAGCTCAACAATTAGTCCTAAGAAATCCTTGAAAATCCATGGTTAACAAGCCTTAAGGTTCTAGGTGATTTAGGGGGCTTTCTTTCACTTGTCTTATTCTTTACAAGAAGGAATAGATGTTGATTAGAGCAATTAAAAGGAGCAAATTCTAAAGAGTAATTCAAGCTTTACAAGAAGAAAGGTTCTTCTCAAAAGGGAAAAGATCATTTCAAAGTTTTAGGAGGGTTTATTACCCTTTGAAAAAGTTCTTTTCAAAAATTCTGAAGTCCTTTTCAAAAATTCTGAAGGACTCTACCATTTTTTTGAAAGGTTCTATTTCATAAATCCCAAAATACTTTTCAAGGGAAAGTGGACAAATATAGTTTTGTCGAAGGGCACATATCAAAATTTTGAAGGGTTATTTGAAAATCATGAAGGGCATTTTTAAGTTGCCAAAGGGTGTTTTTGAAAAGGAGGACCATTACAAAAAAGCTGAAGGGCTTGCCAAATTTTTTGAAGGGCATGTTAAAAAGCTCGAAGGGTAATTTTCATCAATCGAGGGGTCCTTTATGAACATTCTAAAGGGCACTTACATTTTCCCAATTGACACTTGGAAAGAATCCTGAAGGGTATGTGCCCTTCAGGAAGGTTCACTTCATAAATTTCAAAAGGCTTTTCAATTTTTCCAAAGGGCTTTTCCAAGAAGCCCAAAACACTAAAAGGACACTCTAAAAAAAACTCAAAGGGTATAATCCCTTTGAGAAAGTCAAACAAAAAAGTCTTGAAGTAGACAAATATGAAAATCCAAAGGGCAAGTGGACATAAACAAAAATCCTAAAAGGATGTTACAAAAAATCTTGAAGCGCAGTTTTCCATTCACCAAAGGGTTCATTCATTTTTTGAGGGGTTGATTACAAAAGTTCTGAAGGGTCATTTTCTTCAAAAAAATGATGTTTCAAAAAATCCCAAAGGGCATTTTTAAAAAGATAAAAGTGTCCATTCTTTTGGGGAAGTGACAAGTAGAAAGTCTAAAGGGACATTTTAAAATCCTAAAGGGCAATTGAAAGAAGGAATTCCTTCAAAATTTTTGTTTGAAAGAAGTTTACAAAGAAAAGGAGGACCATTGTCATAAGCCCTAAAGATAGATTTCCTTTAGACAAGATAAATCTCCTTCAAACTTTTGTCTGAAGGAAATGGACCAATCAAAATCTAAAGGAAAGGTTATAGAGAGGAAGAAACAAACAAAGGAACCAAGACAAAGTCTGAAAGAATTCCTTCAAACAAATTAAATAAAGAATTCCTTTGAAAGACAGCCACAAGGAATACATGTTGAAGAAAAGTTATGGGAAATAAGCCGAAGGAAATCTAAGGCAAAGGGGAGATTTACTAAGCAGGAAATCAACAAAAGAACAAAAATAAAAGGCTGAAACAAATAAGTCCATGACAAAGCTAGAGGCAAAAGGAAGAGCCCCAAAAAATTATCCATAAAAAATACATAGAAATGAAGAACCAAAAAATACAAGAGATTTCAATAGCCAATATAAATAGATTAACATATTCTATAGCGTGCAAAGTGACCCAAAACAAGAATAAACACATCCAAGATGTGTAATCATTTCAAACATGACTCTTTCAGTTCTAAAAATGGGGACTCATTTACATGAAGGACTCAAGGAGTTTAACATTAGAGATCTTAACATAGATTTCATGCATGCATTCTCATTAATCCAAGCCTTTCAAACATTTCCAACAGTTTAAGTGGAGTTCCAAATTCAGAGGTAGCATAGATTTTTCATGCAAGTTAAGTTGATTGTTCTTATTTTGGGAGTTGACTTTTCTTAGTTTATAGATTTGACTGGTTATCAAGTACCACATCTACTCATGCCTTCCACATAAAGGACTTCTCTTATTATATATAAGACATCCAAGATTGGTGTAGATTTCATGTATGAGGCAAATTAGTCCAAGCTTGGGCCCACCATCCATTTTCAATGCCAAAGAGCTTTTCATGCAAGCATAAGATAAAGGATTTTATTTTTAGATCTCTATATAGATGTAGTTTGACTTGGTTAATGTAAGAGTTAACCTCCTTTTATATTTCCAATGCCAACCTCTTGGTTGTTATATGCTTTTATATATAAATTAGCTTTTCAGCGTTAAACTGTATCCCTTTTTTGGTAAGATCAAATTCTACCAATGACTAAGTTTGTAACCTTTTTTAGATTAATATAAGGTCTATTTTTATTTTCCAAAATGTTGGTTTAGTGTATTCATGTTAGTGATTTTCATAAGTGATAGAATTTACCTTCCTTGTCAAGTCTTGATTCTTACCTAGCAGCATAGTTGATCAATTTATGTAGGTCATGTTCTGTGTTTGATGTCTCTTGGCTGAGTTTGTAGTGGATATAAGTGACTAGTTAGTGCCTTAAATTAGGCCTATTCTTTCATTTCCCTCAAGCTTGGATCACCAGATAAAACCTTTTCATGAAATAATTAATGTATATTGGTCAATTGGAGTTGAAATTTCAACCCTTTTCTTATCTAAATCAATGTTCTTAGAGCTCAAATTGAGTGGATCAATCAAAACATATAGGTGTATTACCATCATTAGATAGGATTTTTGTTCAATTTTCTCCCTCTTTTATCTACAATTTGTATCATAGAGCAAAGATCCTAATTAATACACCAAAGGGAGCTAGCCCTTAGAATCTAGAGATTCAATCCACTGATTAGGTCACCCACAACCTAGGATTGTTTCCATGTTTCAATAGAATGTGAAGGCCTAAAACTACCTTCATATGGGTTCAAGTTTGATTGACAACAAGTACATCTAACAAATAAGAGATGATGACCACCTACATGAGTTTTGTATGGATTTGTATATTACTTACAATAGTATGGATTTTCAAACTTATGGGCTATAGGATAAAAACTATGAAGATGGTTTATGGGAATAAGTCAATCAAAATAAGCATTTTAATGGGCAAATCCAAGAGAGCGGGCATAATAATCTACATAATGAACAACATATTTACGATATATACCTTGTGAAATTGAGCTAGTAAGGAGATAGGTTGTGTCATGAGAATGTTGATAGACATCGTAGAAATCACAGAACTTGGTGGTCAAAATTAGAGTAACTAGAAAAAACCCCAAATGGAGGGGTAAAAGGAGTAGATGGGAGTGTCTAATATAACACACAATCCTATCCAAATATCGATGGTCTACTATATGGTCCTAATGTAGATTAACCCTTCAAGAATGTGAATGGGGGGAAGGTTGAATCCTATGATAATCAAGAGAGGCAACATCACTTAAACATGATCAATCACTAGCTCAATCACTAACAAATCCAATGAGAAAAATGATGCTTTGTGTGCATGTTAATGGCCCAAATACATCTATAAAAACCTCCATATTTTCATGTAGTTCCTCTAGACTCTGTTATGTGATGAGAGAAACCTTAGAGTGAGCATGAGATGAATGAATGGTCTCAAATCAACAAACTGTAGCTTGGTAGGGTCAAGGTCAAAAGGTTGAAACAAAGAATGAGGTCTTCATTGGTTGTATAACTCCCATGGTTTCTCAATAGCAAATCCAAGAGAGTGAGGGTCATATTGCTGAGCAATGATTAATTCTCTCTCCATTGGTCCTCCCTTGTTTAACATTATTTAATTCCTATTCTCAAATCATCTTAGCAGATTCACCCTGAATACAATAAGAATATTTTCCTAAGGGAGGGAGGTGAGACAATTTCACTATGAGAAAATAACAAGCACAAAGGCACTGGAAGAGGTAAACAACAAGAAAGATTATGAACAAGAGATGAAATAGCCAAAGAAAAACGATAAAGCCTCCACTAAGAAGTGAAATTCCATTAATATTGGCATGAATATTCAAAAAATGAGTGAATTTTTGAGGCCCTAAATCTGACAAACATAGTCATAAAAAAAAATCCTAACATTCCCAAGACCATACTATGTAAAGTTTTAATAACTAGAAACAAAATTTATTAGTTTGGACTTAAAAAGAGAGGAGATATTCATTGGGTATTTTAAGTGAAGTGGTGTATATAATCATGTAAGAATAAATAATTATTTTTAAAAATATTTTTTAAATGGATTATGCTTTCTTTATGTTACTAATTTCAATTTGAGAATTTAAATTATGTGGAAGGAACTTTTTTTAGGTGCACCATATGATTGGCTATCTATCTGATTTGATTTATTTTGATGGTTATTTCTAATTCAATTTTTAGTTATGAAAGTGACACCCACTTAATTCTATTTAAATAATTAATAATGTTTTACTTCACAAATACCTTGCAAACTATTGGTCCATGTATATTGATTGGGTTCTCTCCCTTAATGATAGTACATTCAATGTTTGGTCATTGTTTTGAGAAGTTTAGGAAGTAGTTGATAATAAATATAACTATTGACTTATTAATTGCAAGACATATATGCAAGTGAAATAGTAATGGGTATTTTTTTGGGTATGTCAGAAGGTCAAATCTAACTCATATTGTAATTGCTTTCTGAGAATATTTTTAATCAAGAATAAAAAATTGTAAACAAATCATTTGTCAACTCATACCTTTCATGCCATACCTAATAATTTTTTTTATTTTTATTTTTGTAAAAATTAGTGAAAGTAATGCTAATTAAAATATCATTTATTACTAAATAAAAAATACATACCACCTATATAAAATTCATTTAGGTGAAATATCAAACAAATGATGTAGAAGTAAATTATTATGAAACACCACCACTAAAATACAAATTAAAAATGCCACTGATATAAATCCAATTCTTTATAGATAAATTGCTAAATAACTTATATAAATTGATCCAACACTAAAATTAGCACGGTGACCTTTAATAAAAGAGAGGCATGTGTTATAAATTAACATTACATGAAATCAACCATCCTCTTAAAAAATAGCTTCAACCCTCATATTTCCACCCACAACTCAAATAAATGTTTTATTAGTGGTGTGATGAAAGATAGAAACCCCTCTAGAAATAGAGTGGAGTGGTTTGATTAAAGGAATTTGTTGATGTTAAGTATTTCTTGATAGGTATTTATGTTGATAGTTTGACAGTGTATTTTATCTATATATATATATATATATATATATATATATATATATATATATTTGAAAAATTATATATATATTATATATATATATATATATATATATATATATATTTCAAAAATTCTAATTTTCAAAAATTATACTTCAATAAATAATCATCTAATAATTATGATATATTATTATTTCATTAATTAAATTATAATTTTTTGGGATGTTATTAGAGTTTTAAAAAATTATAAATTAAAGTTATGTTTGATAATCTCATTTTGATTTAAGCACAATAAAAAATTGGTGTAACAAATATTTTACTCTATTTTAATATTATAACCAAATTTATTAATTAAAAAATAATTGATGTACATATTAAAAATTACCAATTGGTATGTGTATGAGCTAAATTTAGATATGCAAAGAAAGTAAACTAATCATAATCTAAGCTAAAATTCAACGAATCTAGAACAAAAAATAAAGAAAATAATAATCAAAACTTCACAGTTTGAATACAATATTTCTCCATTATGATGTGTATTCGATTTACTATTTTAAGTATGTGGTGTTCACTCCTCCAATACAAAAAGAGAACGGATAGTGTTTTGGTTACAAAAGGATGACTTTGATTCTCCTTATGTGTTTCTTCAAAGATATGATTACGATTATGAGTATGATTGTGATCTCTCAAGATTTGTGATTTCAATATTTGTGATGCTTGAAAATGGAGTTTTGTAGGCTTATTTATAGAAGCTTGGAAAAATATCCAACGGTAGAGGATCATTTGAACTTTTCAATACTCCAAATGATCAATGGTTGAGGATGAGTCCTCACCCATAAGAATGGAGACCTCTTCAACATGGTTGAGAAAAGAGTGGGGTTGGTTAGCTGACTCAACAAGACTTAGTCAATTTATTTGACAACTCAGGGGAGGAGTCATAAGAGGTGGAGAACATTATGAATTTGGTTGGGATGAGGATAAAAAGGTGGAAGAGGTTTGAATAAGTGAAAAATCTAGATTTAAATATTTAAAATAAGGATTTAAAAGTGCAAAATTAACTTATTCAATATGTTGGATTTTTTAATTGTTTGATTTTAAGAGGAAATGTTATTTATTAAGTTAAGAAGAATTATTAATAGATTTAGGTTCATTTTGACAATAAATAAAATTTAGGTGTCTCCATTTGCCCCTCTTTGAAATGATATTGTGAATCAATACTATTTTAAAAAATAGAAGAAGTAGAGTGTTGATAGAAAAGTAAAAATATGCCCCAAATGAATGAAAATGAGAGTGATGATGCCCCTTCAAGGGTTTGTGTGAGAACAGACAAACGCTCAAAAATAATGAAAGGAAGAAATGGTTAACATGAGGATGATGAATTATTAATAAATCAAGTTATTTCAAGATTTGATGTCAAATTTGCAATATATTGGTGGCATAAAAAAATTGACCCTAGTTAATTAAAATGAGATTATTGATTTTAAAATCAATAATTTAACCACTCAGATATTACACTCTTATTGTTGTTTGTTAATGACTCAAAGGTCAATTGAGCAGGTGTGAGAATGATATATCCTAGCAATAATAAACTATGAATCTATAAATAGAAAAAGGTATTGAGTTTGTAAATGATTGTGGATTTACACTGATAAATGATTTCAAGATTTGAATACAATGTTGTATTAATTTGATTTATTGTTGCTTTAATGGATTTTTATATTAATGAAAAAATAGGTTGGATAGGTGTGGTTAATAGTTTTTAAGGTAGAAAAGTATAAATAAGAGATTTGGTGGTTTATAAAATAATTTGTTCAAATAATTTTCAAGGTTAGAAGCTAAAGAATTGGTTAGCGAGACTTTTGCTCTAATATTAGAGAGGAAAAATGGATCACATTCCATACCATGAGCATTGAGTAGAGAGAGTGAGACGTTTCTAGAGAACTGAGAGGAGTGGGCCTCCAGTAAGTCTCTCATTTTTTGAAATTTTTATTATTTATTAGCATTTATTAGGGTTTGAAAATGATGAAAACAAAATTATTATTTTGGCATCAATTTCAATCATTTTTATAGGGTATACAATGAAATGATCAAACATCAAAGGGAAATCATCAAATAGTGTAGCATTTTTATTTTATAGGATTTTGTGATTTCACCATATGGGTGGCAACAAAATTAATGAATAGGGTACTAAAATTGTTAAAATGCATAGCAATTTCATTGAAGTTAGTAGTGATTTTGTTAGTAGAGAATTTGCAAAAGGTAAAAGTGAATTCGCTCAAGGCAAGAAGCAATTTTTTAAAGATTTTTAGAATTTTTATGGTTTTTTTTGTAATAAATGAATATGTTGTGAAATAAGTGAAGTGAATTATGGGAAAAAATTATATGGTAAAAATGAAGTTGTTTAATGCTTATGTAAAACTTATATAATGCTAATGTTTATTGATTTGTAGGAGGTATTACCAGTGATGGTGACATGGAGCATAGATCAACAGCTATGGTACACATGGATAGCTTCATAGAGTATGAGTGGGGCATTCTAGAGGAAATTAGGTTATCCTACATTACATAGATGTCAGTGGTTCAAGCTGATAGAGATCTATTGATTGCATTAGCAAATAGGTGGTATAGTGATATGAGTATATTTCACTTGCCAACTAGTGAGATGACTATTACACTTGAAGATGTCTATTGAATATTGGGGATCCCTACATGAGGTAGACTAGTGTACTAAGGAAAAGGTCCATAAGATGAGACATTTTATTGAATTTTTGGTGATGGCATGATCCTAGTTTTGAAAGGTGGGATTGGCATAGCCTATTGCAAGGATTTAGAGATGGACTCGTTTACTATTGTACTTATGGCTGTTATCAGTGGTATGTTGCTTCCTAAAAAGAATGGGAGATTGTGTCCTATTATATTACTAGATGTTCTCAATGATATGATTGAGATGGAATAGAGGTTTGTATGGGGTTCATACATCTTAGTGAGTCTATACCATGATTTGCATCACTTTGTCTATTTAGGTTGGGTAGAGATAGGGACTTTTATACTATTACAAGTTTGGTACTAGGAACAAATTGATATTAAGAGGCTAATTGGGCATATGAGCACTTATGAGGAGGATGAGTCATTTGCATACACATGTCATGTGATCATTGAGACATGTAGACCATACTTGGGTGACTTGGAGTTCTACAAGAAAGTAATTGATGAGTTAGGTGATGACCATATCACCTAGAGACCTTATATAGAGATTGTATGATCTTGGCCTCATGAGGAACTTCACATGGACTATGTGATATCCTCATGCTACATCATTAGGAAACATGTATATATTACAGAGAGATATTGACTAAACAGGATGATGGGATAGTTTGGTGTGAGACAGTATATACCAACTGGTCCAGATGTATTTTCTTGATCAGTGAGGGAGTGACCACAATGGGGCATGATGATTGATCCTACTATTGGTGATCATAGTTGGAGACATGTATATAACATGAGATAGAGGGATAGGAGAGTTGTTATATATGCACGAGTGGTTGATGGATATGTAGAATAGTAAAATCAATAAATACAGTGATATTAATGATGCCATATATACCACCATGGACATAAAGATAGAGACTAGAGGCTAGCTTGAGTAGGCAACCATGAGGCATAGGTTTAGGATCATAGATTATGAGGGTTATTGCAAGTGATAAAGGATTATCACATCCATGAGTGTAAGGTAGAGGATGAGCTATGGAGATTATCCAGCTTCATGATATGTCAATCACTAATGCAGAGGATATGGACATTTTATGAGAGGTAGGGGTAGAGATAGATTTAGACATAGAGTAAAGGATAGGAGGGGATACTCCTATTATAAAGGTGGAGAGTGAGGATGAGGATAGAGGACATGAGATTATGACTAGAGTGGATCAGGATACATAGGTAGAGAGAGGAGATGTTGCAGGCTCATCATGTGCTCTGAGAACTATAGAGGACCATTCTCTTATAAATACACTTCGAGAGGATATTTGGGCTATAGATAGAGAGATTGATGGTTTACACTATGAGGTATCTAGATTATAAGGTGTAGTCAATGGCAGAAGAGATCAGGTGACTACAGACTAAGGTCCATAGATTATAGGGTATTATGGATGGGATGGATGGGGATGTTATGGTCATAGGAGTGATTACATGTGATGAAGAGATATAGACACTAGATTACACTCCTCTTGTACATAATTATTGATAAGATAGGGACACATCGTAGATGGAGCTTATAGAGGCTATAGTGCAATTAGCCAGAGAGGGATAGTTGGCTATATTAGATAGGTTCATGTAGGTGATGGAGTAGGCTACTTATTATATGAGTCTATATGAGGGGGTTGTACCATGAGAATAGAAGGCATCATCATTAAAAGAGTACTCTATGAGATGATCAACATTTGATATATCTATATGGCTAGTGGAGTCAAAAATATTAGTGAGACAGGGTCCACATGTGATGGGTCCTCTATGGGGTACACCATGTCATGTGGATCTATTCTTGAGACTAGATACATCATTTAAGGGACAATATGAGATAGAGTTATTTGTTTTACTATGATAGATGGATTGTATTGATATATACATATATTGAGATATAATCCAAACTTTTTAGAAAATTAGTGTAAATAAAACAAATACTATGCAACAGTGTCTCATCCATATGCATTATCCACTCATATGTCAATTAGGCATCCATAATAATAAAATGCTGAAAGTAAATGCTAAATCTAATACATGCTAACACACTACAATATGAAAGAAGTATAATCAATGATGTCATCTACCCATACATACATCCATCCAAACCATGTACACTAATAAGTAATTTCCACTGTCCACAGTACAAAATCACATGTGTGTGTGATTTTGTATTGTGGAATGTGGACATTACTTATTGGTTTACATGGTTTGGATGGATATATGTATGGGTAGATGACATCATTGATTATACTTCTTGCATATTGTAGTGTGTTAGCATGTATTAGATTTAGCATTTACTTTCAGCATTTTATTATTATGGATGCCTGATTGACATATGAGTGGATAATGCTTATGGATGAGACACTACTGCATAGTATTTATTTTTGTTATTTGCATTGGTATTCTAAAAATTTTTGAGTATTTTGAGAAACCTAATTTTTAATATAGCATAAAACACAGTACCACCAATGATATTGAATAATCATGATGAATGTTGATGTTTTAAGCATGTTTAAAAAGAAAAGAATAAATTATGTTTTTGAAAATTAAGTCATGATATAGTCATAACCATACTATGTATTGATTTCATAAAATAATCTTGATAACACATAGAAAAAAATAAAGAAAATAAGACAAAAAGATTAATCTATGTGATTTAAAAAACAAATTGAATGCTAAGTAAGTAATGCAAACAAATGTATTTGAAATGTGTGAAATAAATTGAGAAATGATAAAGAAAGAACATGTAACTATTTTGAAATGGTAAAATATAAAAATGAAGTAAAAGAACCAAATTAATGGTTAAGGATAAATAAAAGTATTAAAACAACCAAGTAAATTGATAGGGATAGAAAACAAACAATATAACAATCAAAACAAGCACATACATAAAAATGGAAAAGTTTGAAAAAGACTTTTAAACAAGTACAAAACTAACAAAGATAAGATGACTCCATCTGAGAGAAAGGATAAGAACTAAACAAGTAAGGGAAAAGCTAAATAAAATAAATTTTAAGGGAAAATCTGGGGGAATGGATGATGGGGAAGGCAGTGGCCGAGCTGACCCTAGAGACCCTATGTCTCTAAGCCCTGCCTACATAATCCATTTATACAATGTCTATGTGTGTATATCAGACCATATGTAGTTTTTATAATGTGAGAAGTGATGAGAAAGTGGATGATTTATGAAGCAAGATAAGTATTTGTTAAGGATGAAAAGGATGCATGAGTGACCCACCCAATAACAAGCGAATGGAAAGTAACTGTGTTGAAGTTGATGGTTTTGGAATACATGAATTTTTCTTTGGTTTTTTGTTATGATTTATGATTTTTTGTTTTGGTATGTATATATATATATATATATATATATATATATATATATATATATATATATATATATATATATATATATATATATATATATATATTTCTTTTGGATTTTATACTAAAATAAGGTGTAAGATGTTTTTCATAATCATAAGCAAGAATGCAGGGTAACATTGAACTCTAGCATGTTATAGGATAAAATGACTAATAGTGGACAAAAATGACATACTTGGAACTGTATAATAGATGACTAAAGGATGATGTCCCCAAGTGATAGGGGTAGTTAGAGATAATGGTTTACACATGGTGCTAGAAAACTAGTTTTCACCATGGTACTTATCCAAAGTACCATATAAATGGTTTTCACTTTTGGACGATCTATGTACACTTTTTTTTTTCTCCTCTTTTTTTTTTTGAATATATATATATATATATATATATAATTTTTTTACCTTAGATATACCAATAAAAACATATAGAATCAAATGTTAAGCATAGAATTTTATAAGGTGCATGATTTTCATAGGTTCATCAAGCTCCTGTCCATCATTTGTGGCCAATTTATAAGCTCTTGATCCATATTTGGTAGTAATGATGTATGGGCCTAACTAATTAGGCTCAAATTTTCCCTTCTTCTCTCTTTCAACATTAGTGTTTCATTGATTTTATTTCAGAACAAGATCTTCAATTTCAAATTGTCTAGATTTAATTCATTTGTTTTAGCTATGACAAAGGTGATTATGGTAAAATTATAGGTGATTTAAATCATTGAGTCATTTTTCATCCAAGAGGTCAAGTTCACTTAAGCGTGACATTTAATATGATTCATCATCTATGATTTGTCATAAAGATATTTATAAAGATGGAATCTCAACCTCAATGGGTAAAATAGACTCACTACCATAAATAAAGGAATAAGGGGCTACCCCTATGGGTGTACAGATACTAGTGTGGTATTTTGAAAGGGTAGTATATAATTGGGTATGCTAGTCACAACCAACTTCATTGATAACTTGGTTAAGAATGCGTATAATGTTTTCATTTATTACCTCAGCTTGTCTATTGCCTTGTAGGTAATAGGGAGTGGACCATCTATGCTTGCTATGACATGTATGGCAAAGAGTTTTAACATATTTATTTTTGAAGGATTTCCCATTGTCGAAAATGAGAGTGGAGGGAATACCAAAATGATAGATAATATGGTTAAGGATAAACTTAGAAATTTTCTTCCCATTTATATAGGTTAGTGGCATTACTTCTACCCAGTTGGTAAAATACTCAGTGGTAATGATGATGTGTTTATTCCATCATATGAACTAGGATTTATTTTCTCAATAAGGTCTAACCCCCATGTGGATAATGGCCAAGGTGTTATGATAGGTTGTAAGGATTATGAAGGACTATAGATAAGATCTCTGTACTTTTGACAAGGTATACTTTTTTTGACATAAACACATGAATCAGATTCCATTATGGGCCAATAATAACCAACTTGGAGAAGCTTTTTTGCAAGGACAATACCACTTGAATGTGCCCCATAAATTCCCTCATAAACTTCTCAAATAGCCAAAGTAGATTCTTCATAATTTAAATAGCATAGAATGGTTCCATCATAACCATGATGATATAAGGTATTACTAAGGATTATATAGTAGTATGTTCTTTTAATGAAGTATTTGCATTTGTTGGAGGATAAATTAGATGGAAGGGTATGGTTATGAAGGTATGTATATATATCAGGGTTCCATAGATAAGTGGGACCAACTAGCTCACAAACCATTTCTTATTCTGTCATGTCATAAGTAGGCATCCTTAAGTACTCAACCAAGAATTTGTTATGCTTTGTGTTTAAGTCAAATAAGTATCATATTGTTGTCATAGCATCTCCTACTTGATTGTTGACTCGAGGCACTTGTTCAAACTAGATGTATTCAAAATAGGTTATAAAGTTATCCACCATTTTCTTGTAAGGTATTAGTTTATCATAATATTCTTGGACTTCATTAGTTACTTGATTGATGATGAGCTTGGAATCACCAAAAACAAGAAGATATTGGATGCCCTATTGAATTTCCATTTTGATACCTACAATTAAACCCTCGTATTTTTCTATGTTGTTTATACATGGAAATTCAATGTGGAATGCTTTAGAAATACAATCCCCATTAGGAGTTACCAACAAGATGCCTACCCCCAAGCCATGATTTTTAAATGATCCATCAAATAAAAATTACCAAATTATGGATTTATCTACTAACATAATTGCATCATCTGGGAATTCTATAATGATAGGTGTCTTTCTATGGAGTGGTGCTTTTGCTAATACATCTGCTAGAACTTTCCCTTTGATTTCCTTTTGATTAACATACTCTAAATCAAACTCACTAAATAACATAACCCACTTAGCCATCCTACTTGTTAGAGTGGTTTTGGATAGAAGATACGTAAGAGGGTCAATTTAATGATGATTTTTATTTGATTGTTAAGCATGTAATGTTGTAGTTTTTGGGAAACAAAAACAATTGCAAGACAAGCTTTTTCTATTTGAGAGTAATTTAATTCATAAGATATTAATGTTTAGCTTGAGTAGTATATTACTCTTTATTTTTCATTATCATCAAGTTGTGATAGCAATGCTCCAAACACATATTGAATAGGTAAGTTATACAACAAAAAAGGTTTACTAGTAACTAGTGGCATCAATATTGGTGGATTAGAGAGATATTAATTGATATTATTGAATGCATTTTTACAAGCTTTTATCTAGGTAAAAGCTATATCCTTTTCAACAAGAAGGTGAATGGATGATAGATATATTCAAGCTGAGAAATAAACCTTCTAATGGCTAGTATCTTTCCTTATAAGCTTTTGAGCTACTTGAGATTTTTAGGTGGTGGCATATCCATGATAGCTAAAAAATTTGAAGGATCAACTTTAATGCCATATAGGGAAACAATAAATCCTAACAACTTTCCTGATGTAATACCAAATACACATTTTTTTGGATTTAGCCTCATGTTATATTCTTGCATTCACTCAAAGATAAGATGAAGCACCTGAGTATGATCTGCTCTAGATTTAGATTTAGAAAAAATGTCATCTAGGTAGTCCTCCATAATAGCACTAAGCATGTCATGAAGATAACAATAATTTCCCTCTGATATGTTGCCCCAGCATTTTTCAACCCAAAAGGCATCACCTAATAGAATAATGTCCCCAATGGAGTTGTAAATGTTGTTTTATGTTGATCTTCTTTAGTAATTTTAATCTAATTATAGCTTGAAAATCCATCCATTAAAGATAACATTTCATGGTCTATAGTGGAATTAATGATCATATATATGTTAGGTAATGGAAAATCATCCTTTAGACATGATTTATTGATATCACAAAAATCTGTGTACACTCTAATCCCCTCAGGTTTCTTAGATACCATAATAATGTTTGATATCCAATCTGAGTAGTCAATGAGATGTATAAAACCTACAACCAACTATTTCTTCAGCTCTTACTTTACTAGAAGTGTCATTTTGGGATGCATTTTTTTGAGTTTTTGTTTGATCGGTTTTTCATTTGGAGGCACCATAAGGTGGTGAACTACTAAATCTAGATCTAACCCTGGCATATCACATAAGAACATGTGAATACATTAGAAAACTCATGGAGTAGTAGTGTTAATATATCCCTTTCCTCTGGATTGAGTGATATATCAAACTTTACAATCTTTGGATTAGCTTCAGTACCGATGTTTATAGGAATTATTTCTTCAACAAGTAGACTTGCTTCATCTTTATAAGCTAAGGGTGGTTTAGGAAGATGAAAATCTTACTCAACCTCTTATTATTTTGATGTAGATTTAGAACTGATAAATTGATGTAATTTTTGTTCCCCAAAATATGTTGAATCTACTAGTTGTATTAGGAAACCTTTTTTATGATCACCTACAAGAATTTGATCCTTAATTCTTAAGAACTCAGATATTGCTTCATCATTCTAAAAATGGTCGAGTTGGGGTGTAGATTGTTGGTCCCATTGGATTAGATAAGGATATGTAATGTCAAGTGTTATAAAGGATTTTTTATGAAAAATATTGGTAAAGGCTAGATCTTCAAAACATCTAATGATGAAACCTATCTTGTTGTTTGATAAATCATCTTCTAACTTACCATAAGAGTCACTTTGGGAAATTGTTAGATGTACATTAAGAGGGTTAAATCCTAGACCATTGTTCCCTTCATTAGCTTTTAGTGTTATTTGTCCAATGACATCTTGCTCACAAATACCAAGACCTTTGCCCTTGTAATCCATTATTTTTCACATGATGGATTTTACCATAGGGTATCTATTGGTGGAAAAGTAAGTAGCTAATACATCAGAATAAAGCTAGGAGGAGTTTGAATCATCAATATGTTCATAAAAAAGGATCCCTCCCTCAATAAATTTTGTCTATCTGAGATTTTTAACCATTCTTTGATCCTTTAAATGGTTTGGTCTGCCATATTCATTAGGAATGGCATGTATTGTGTTTATATAAAAAATCTTGAATAATGTAATCATTCATGCTTCAATCAATGATTTTAACATGGGAAGAAGTAGAAGATGATGTCTTATTGGAGAATGGAGTGGATGTTTTCTCAATAGATGGATTATTAGAAGTTTGCTTAATGGATGGATTATTAGAATCTTGCTTAATAGATGGATTATTAGAATCTTACTCAATGGATGGATTATTGGAATCTTGTTTAATGGATGGTGAATTGGTTAATTCTTTTTTAATAGATATAGATGGAGTTGGAATATTAATCCAACCACCAATAGGAGGTGTTTGAAACAAAATCTCAAGATTGACATAGTTTTAAAATGAAGGGCAATGCCCAACAAGGGTGAAATTATCTTCTATGACTGGGAGATAGTTAGATTTTTGATATTTACCTTCCAAAAGTTTGCAATATTAGAAGGGATGAGGATCCCCTTGAATAGTTACTTCCATTCTTGTATGGGAAAATTTCAAGAACTAATGGATGATGGATGGAATGGATCCATGGCCATCCTAGGAGTATATTATATGGTAAATAAAGATCAAGAACATGAACAAGTGTTTCTTTAATGACAGACCCTACCATCAAAGGAAGATGGATTGTGTTGATAGACTGTCACTTGTTATTATCATATGCATTTATTGTTATGATATTTGTCTCTAGTGTTATTACTAGATATCCAAGATGTTTTATGAGTCTTAGTGTGCATAGATTAAGGGTTGAACCATTATCTATAAAAACCCTCTTTACCTTATGCCTAGAAATACTAATCTCTATATCCAAGGGGAGGTTATACTTTGAACCTAAAGGAGAAACATCAAAGTGATCAAACATTACTTAGTTATTTGTTACCAAAGAACCTATTAATGCTTAGAAGTTTATTGGATAAATGTTTTGAGGAACATTGGATTCCTGAAGGACTTCATACAAAATATCTCTATACATGGGGGAAGTCTTGAGAAGGTCTAAAATGGATATGTTGGCTAATGTTTTATTAAGGTGATCTATAATGTTGTACTTACATTAAACATTAGATGGAGATGCACTTGGTAAGGTGATCTTTACACATCTTGTAGTGACCACACATTCGTATTTTGGTAAAGTGACAATGTTAACATGATTATGTACCATATCAATTTTATTGATTATGGAATCAAATGGATGACTAGTTTGGTTGACATTGCTTGATTCTAGTTGTTCTTGTTTTTGTTTACCCTTACCTTGCTCATGATTAGGGAACGGGTCTTGGTATATCCCTAATTTTTTGTTGTTAGATTGTTTGGATGATGATTTTTTTACTACTATGTCACCTTTATCAATAAGATATTAAACGTAATGTTTTAGGTGCATGCATCAATTTGGTAAATATCCTCTTATCTGATGGTTTCACAGTATTCATCCTCTTTATACCAATCAGGTTTTGGAACATTTCTTCAAAAGGTTTTGTGTTTGGACACACAATCATGTTTACATGGGCCAACTTTTAGAAAATATTTTTGTGTCACTTGATTAAGTAAACTTATGTTTTGTTCTTCATTGTTTTGGTTGCCCACCAGGAATTGTGATGTTATGGGTTGATTAGTTATATGTTTAAGTTTGTAGGTTCTGAATCTATTTTACATCTATCACACCATCCCCAACAAGATTCTTATTTTTAGAAAATAATTTGGGTTTGTCTACTAGTTTGGTTGAATTTTTATTATCTAGTTTGAATATTTTAATTATACCCCTATTGATCAAAATTCTTCTACCTGAATTCCATTTTCTATAATCTCATCAAAAGATCATAGGAAAGAATTAGTAAGTGATGTCCTAAATTTAAATTCAAGTTGTTCATGAAAATGTACACCAACTCTATTTTTGGAAATGACCATGAAGAGTGGCTTTCCATTACCCTCCATATTTGAAATAAAGAAGCAAAGGTTTCACCATTTTGCTTTTTGGTATTATGTAAGTCTAGGGTGGTCAAGTCTTTCTCAATGTCGAAGAGAAGTTATGGACAAAATTTTCAAATAAATCTTCAAAAGTGAAGATAGATCCTTTTGAGAGTCTTGAGAACTATTCAAGGGCTTGGTTACAAGGCTTTATGGGAATAGATGCAACATGAATCCATTGTTATAAGCAACGTTTGCACATGTGTGATAAAAGCTTGTTAAATGTTCCCTAGGATCTCCTTTTCCTTTGTACTTGTCAAATTTAGGGAGCTCAAAATATTTAGGGAATGGTGTAATCATTTTACTTACATCATAGGGATATGAACAACTCTCTTCAAACTTAAATTGCTTTTATCAATTGTAGGAACCATTTTGTAAGCCCTAAACCTTATCCTTGATGTTTTGAAATTTTTTTGTTAGAAATAATTGATCTATTTGACTAAAAGCACTAGGTGGTTGATTTTTAAATTGATTTGTTTGTTAGGGTATGTTTAAAAAATTGTTAGTAATTTGATTTTATAGTTAAGGTTTTGAGGTTGGTAAAAAGTGTTAGTGTTATAGCCAAGGTTTTGATTAATACCAAAATTCATTTGACTTGAATCTAGGTTGAAACCAAAATTGGTTTGGGTTATGTTTGGATTTTATGTAGAATCGAGATTAGGATTTTGAATAAAATTTGAACCTACTTGGTTTAGATTTGGGTTAAATTTTGGGTTTTTTGATGTGTTAGTGCTAAAGTTCATGAGATTGGAACTAGTATTTTGACCAAAGCTTGTTTGGCTAAACACACTTGGATTATTTTGCTGAGGAATGTTAGGATTTGAACTAAATTGGTTGAAACCTAAGTTTGGGTTAAATTTAGTATTAGTATTATTAAGGTTAATGTTTGGATTGGATTACATTTGATTTTTGTTTGAATTAACATTGGGATTTGGGATGGATTTAAATGAAAGAGTTAGGTCAGAACAAGATTGGTTTTGACTTATATTAGGATTTGGAAGAACTAGTCCCAATAACAATTGTTTTGATACATTTGGATTTATCCTTAGATTGTTGAGTGTGCTTGAATCAACATTCAAGCTAGGATTTGGTAATTGATTGGGTAAACTAGAATATGTATTCAAGTTGTGGTTAGGACTAGATATGATGGGTGAGTTTTGAAAACTTTGATTTGGATTGATTGGTGAGTTTGAATAAATATTTTCACTCTAATTGGTTTGATCATAACCTTGTAAGTTTGGGTACATAACCAAATTAGGTGTAATCAAATTTTGGTTACTTGGACTTGAATTAGATAGGAGATCCATATCCAAGTTGGGATGATTTTGCTATACGATGGGTAAACTTGAAGTAGAATTCAAGTTTTGATTGGTGGGTTGTAAGATTGATGAGTTTGAAGTCACATTCAAACTTAGATTACTGGGATGGTATTGTAAACTCATATTCACATTCATGATAGGATTACTAAAGGGATTATTTTATTAGTGAGATTAAAAATTTAGAATCTCTTGGCTTCTTTGATTTGCATAGATTTCCATAGGAAAACCATGAATAGCTTGGGATGACTCTTCACATGAAATAGATTTCCCTTTATCTTGGGAGACTCGGGGATGAGAATATGAAGAAGGAATGAAAGCATTACTACTCTCCAAAGAGATTTTTGGATTTTTTTGATTAATATTGAATAAGAAGGCTCTTTGCTTGCAATGAGATATTGCAAGTTATGCAAATTAAAATCAGAAGGGAATTTGGCACCAAAACCTAAGACTCAAAGCAACACTTCATTCTCATTAGTCATGATATATTCATCTAAGGATGGAGGAGGTTGGGTAGCTTTGTGGATACCTTAATCTTGATATTCCCTTCCCTCATCTTCTTCATATTTAGTGATTTCATGTATTTATACATAATGCTCTTGATTGAGAAACTAAAAGGGGTCATTGTCAAAAGGGTCTTCCCTTACAAGAGGATTCAACATAGACATTTGATCTATAATAGCCATGATTTGGAAAGAAAAAGGAAAAGATTTAAAATAAAAAGGATGATCTAAACTAATAATATGAACCAAATATTTGACTAAAAAAATTTATGTTTGGGATTTTATAGTTATTATGGCTTTGGTCGTAGAGTCTAGCCCAATGAGCTAGCACATTGGCCCTTTCACACAAGACTATGGTCTTGTGCACTCACCCAAAGCACGTAGCTGGAGCCTGGTTCCTATAGGTTTTGTTGTTTAGTGATATTTCCTTAGTCATATTCTTCCCTTTATGTATTTAAATAGATACTATGTAAAAGCATAAACAAACTACTTTGATTCTAAAGTTTCCAAGCATAGTCACCATATTATAAACTAATGTTATCACTAGTTAATGTTGTTACTTTTAGAAAAGAGAAAAGGTAAATTATATTCCATACTAAGTTCTAGTTCTCTCACTTAATGCATCATATTCAGTTGTAATGAGCATAACAAAAATTATGAAATGTCTAAAACTCATATATTAAGTGAGAGCATCCAAAAATATACTAACTAACCCATCAATTACAATAAGGGTATTTATACTTGTTTATCCCTGACCAAGTGTTTACATCATTAATGGAAAAAATAAATAACCAATGGACTCTCACAAACTACGATTCATGGATCTTAATCAAACAACTTTACCTAAGGACCTGAGCCTTTTCACATCCTATATGCCCACACTATGCTAGTTCTTGTTTTCACGTGTTCATCTTTTCACAGCTAGTGTAAAACTTATGATCAAAAAGGTCTAAGTGTCCCATATGAACCATTCCTTAACTACCCCTACTTCCCATGCACTCCCCAATTATTTCACTTATATTTTTATTCCTATGTCCTCAAGTTCCTCATGAATCATTACTTTAATTATGATTCTTATGTTCTTGGATTCCTCATGACTCATCCTCCTTTGACTGGATCCTCTCATGATGGAGCTTTTGCACCTTTGTCCTCTCATACCCTATAGGTTCTGCACCATGGTGCTTCTACTCCTATCAATTCTCATGCCATAGGATTTTTACACTATGGTCCTTCCATGCCGTGTTGGTCCCATGCTAAAATGGATAATACTTAGCCAAAATTTGGGGCTAACATCAACCCACACTAAACTCTTTATCTATCTTGGACTAAGTTGCGCTAGTGGACTCTATCAAAAACTCTTATCCTATCTGATCGATTTCCTTCTTAACATTATCCCAATATGATAATTCCTTAAGCACCTTGGTATTTATTTCTTTTACAACCTCTTTCTATTTCTTCATCTCTTTAGGTTGGCTAGGAATCTCACTGGCCTTCTTAACTAGTTCATCTAAGGATGTGATAGCATATTTCTAATGTATTCAAGTACAAAGACCTCTTTATCAACTTATCCTTAGAGGGCTACAAAACTTGAATTCAATTATTGTTGATGTGTGTTAATTATGTGCTCCATCATCTCCACATCCTTGAAAGCCTTGGCATGCTCAATGCAGTCTTTTATTAAGAGTATAACATCAGCCATCTGTTCCCTTTAGATTTTTTAGCTTGGAGCTGAGCCTTCAAAATTTTATTTGGGCATGTCAGTTACACAAAAATTCCATCCAAAATGGGGATAACTTACCCAACCTTTTCTAGGGTGCACTTTCAAACTTTTATTGCCATAGAGAATTACTCTGCTAGCTCCATTCCCTCATCTTTTGATGCAGGTTTCTCCTTACATCACTTCAATAAGAGGTTCACCAGGGTTTCTAATTTTCCTATGGCATCCCCATCAAGAGGTACATTGTCTACCAGTGCTAGTTCCTATCCCAAAATTAGTTTGTAGAGGTTTAATGTTTTCAATTTTGCCTTTGTGGCCTCTTGGACTTGTTGCTTTAAAGTAGCCACTTCTTCAATGAGTGTTTGTTTAGTGGAAACCTCTTTATTATACATACCCATAATTTGGGCATGTTTCCTCTCGATAGTGCACATATAAAATTATGATAAATTTTTTTGGCACATGATTTACATGGATAGATTCAAAAATGTGGTGTTTTCTAGAATAGGGGAGATATTTTGAGGATTGACCCATAGTGGATTAGGTAGCATAGGAGTGTTAGGTCCCAAGGAGAGGTTGGCTAGAGGGAGCTCAAATTATCATTCCTCATTATACATGTCTAGAATAAAATACATTTGTTTCTTGGTCTCCAAGATTTCATCCTTTGGAATGAAGTGTAGCCAGAGATATAATATCCTATTAGGGATGCCAAATTGGGAACATTCTCATAGATTGGTAGTTACATCATCACCAGGATATTCCATGGACTTGACTAATTCCTTCCCTTTAGTGGGGTCATGATCTAATTCAACCCTTTTATGGGTATTCATAAAAGAGCTACCAATGACCATTTCGCTCCTTTCTTCCTCACCATCCCCTTCTTCACTCTAAAATTACCCTATATTAAACAGCAAGTCATCAGAGGTAGCTTCTTCCTCCCATACTAGGGAAAGAGTCTTCCTAGAGTTAGAATCTGAGTCAAGTACCTATACTTCAATAATTTATTATTGAGGCATTTGTGTTATGGTGTGTTGTAGTGTAGTTCCTACAGTAGACATTTTTAGAGGAGATGGTTTTTGAGGGTGAGGTGCAAATCCATACTTGGAGAAGAATAAAATAGGGATGATTTCATGTTTTCCTTCAAGATATGCCAAAATAGAGTTCCCATGTGTCATTCTTCATGAATATACCATGTCCTTGCCTAGGTACGTAAAGTTCCATAAAATTCATGCACCCAAAATTACTCTGGTAGGTATGACTTTTCATTTCTCCACATTTTCTCACAAGCTTCTCTATGGGGTTTAGGTGTTAATACTTCATTATAGCTTATTACTCCCCTAACCTTGTTGTCATGATAGAATTAGTTGTATAAAGAAAAGCATACTTGGTCCCATTAAAGGAGTCGCTCATGATGGGTTGCCACCATCGTATAGTTTTACCATCTAAGAGATGAACTAATAACCTCATATGATCATGTTTGATGTCATATAACTCTTCAAGGCATGGTGTGAAGTCACGTACATCCATTTATCCATGAAACTATGGAGCCTCATCAAGTCTTTCAAGTGGTGCCTCTATGATTGGTCCCCTCATGTCTTGATTGGTGACAAGGTCCACAAACCTATGAAATTTATGAAACTAACATGGAATGGCCTCCTGACTTCCAATTTCACTACACACTCTTCTAATGAGGTCATAATTACTATATGTCAAATAATTTCAAGCATTATTTGTAATGTTAGAGAGGGACTAAGTGTCTGACCATCTAAGAATTCCATCAAGAGTTGGATCTCTTTATTCATCATCTCTGGTAGTGACATTGTAGATATGGTTAATGTCTTCTTCCATATTAATGGTTTATATATAAGGGGGGGCCTATGTTTGATCCAATCAAATAAAAACATGTTAATCAATATTCTCAAAACTAATATACCACTTTTTAAAACTTAGATCTGATTTATTTTCATAGCACCAAGGCCATCCCAAAATAGCTAGGAAGTCATCTACCTTAGCTAATTCAAGAACCTCAAAATTTTCCTTGAAGGTTACTCTAAGTATTTCAACTATGGTATTCTTGAGGAAACCTATTAGTAAATCATGAGTCTTATACACCATGAATAATATGTGAGGTGATGGTTGCAAGGATATACTAGTCATTTTTTACCAGGTATCTTTGGTGAGGACATTCACTTCTACACTAGTGTCGACTAGTATGTCTTGGATTACCCATCCATCAATGGCAACACCAAATATTATCTCTCTATCTTTCAAGGGGAAAATGGGAATAGGAGTGTCTTGCCTCTGAGCATGATTTAATTAATTATCCTCAATCTATTGAGTAACTTTGGGTTGAGCATCATGTGGTGATTGTACTTGATTCTTAAGTTGAGTACTAAGCTATAGAACAATGTCCTCATCTATCATTCTCTTGCATAGTTCCTGGAAGTCATCATGCACCACACTTTGTGATTCAGCTACCCTTTTCACTAAAACATGTTGTGCTACTTATTTTTATTTAAGGAATTGATTCTTTTCTTGAATTTCTCATCCCAATGCTATCATATCTTGGATGACATCTTTATGTTTCTTGGCATAAGGATACTTTCTTGCTCATGGTTCTTCATGCTAGAATGTTTTAGTAGAATTTGAGATAGAGTAAGTCTATCCTCTATTTTGCATGATAATATTCACTTGTTGAATAGTTAGGGTGCCTAAACACATGTGCCAATGTGATTTCTCAACTCGTATCATGTCAACACACTTTTCATTTTGCTCCTTATTAATAGTTGTATACAACTTATGACACTCTTCCAGTCGATGTTCTTTTTTACAAAAAACACATGTAGGATAGTCTAGACAATCTACTTGGTAGTGGTTTATGGATATACATTTATAACATGCCCTAGGTGGAAAATGACCACCTCATTATCTTCCTCTTCCTCAACCCTGATAGCCACCATTATCTTCATTATTAGCTATAAAATTTTGGTGTGTGTTATGGACTCATGTTTCATGGATATCACTAATCAATCAGTAATCATTAGTACCATAAGTGTAAACATCACATATCTTACAATACTTAGATGCCTTAGTGTGTGTAGCTCATTGTATAAAAGGGAAAGAACATACATCATGTTCCTCATGGCATATTTCACATGTTTGTTTAAGTACCATGCAGATGTTCTTACATGGGTAGTTGCTCTATATATGCCCTTTAGATTTGTAGTCAATACACTAAACACTAATGCATGTATCATGTGCATTATTGGTTATTAACTTCTCAAGTTGTGATGCCATGGATGCTATCTAATCTTCCATAAATGGACTAATCCCTATATCAATACTTTTAACCTCTTTAGCATGAAGGGTAGCTTCCAAGGCTTTGCACAGGTTAGTGAAAGTCTTATGAGACAATGTCCAAAATTGTAGTAACAAATCTCCCACCCACAAACCATTGTGCATGTTGTGCATCATTGATTTCAAATGATAGCTTTGACAAGGGTGTATTAAACCTTGCATCATACTCTTACACACTTTCATTAAGTTCCTATTTGATGTCCTTTAGTGTGTCTATGCTTTGTTATTCAAATTATAAAATGTCAAACTCCTAAAGAAACATTATTTTAATTTGATCATAGTCAATGATAGTTTGTTAATGATCAAACTTACTATATCATTTATGTGTGCATTCTACAAGTTTAGTTACAAACTATGTGTCTTTACACTCAAAAGAGGTAATGCCTTGTGCCCTCCAAATAAGTTCACATTTGTGGACATGCTCAGTTACATTATCTATGCCTCAATATTTTGATAAATGAAGTGTCATTTCATAATATACTATTGTTGGCTGAGGTGCCCAAGTTGGTGGTTTTTTAGAACCTCTAACTCCTATCCCTTAAGGGGGAAGTCCACTATCTCCTCCTATACCTCTACCTAGTCTGCCTATAATGCCTCCACCAGTAGCACTCATGAAATGGGGTGTAGTAGCTAGGTGAATAAAAAAAATTAGACTTGTACTCTATCCAATTATAGGGGTAAGCCCTATAGGCATCCTTAATTTCATCATGTAATTCCTTAAAAGGGGGAAGGAAAGTGTTAGGTCTATATGTATATCATATCAATGAGTTTCAGTATCTCTTACTGGCTCAGTCTCTGATTCCACATTTTTTGTGTCCCAATTATGTATGTGTACTTTTTCTAAATCAAGAGCATGAGTGTGCACTATGGTTGGGGAACCTATTGGTTCAAACTAGGTTCTTTGATTACCTCCATCTAGCTAGTTTCTCCTTTTTATGATATTAGAGGCATAGGGAGTGGCTTAAAAGTGATTGGGTCCTCTTTATATGTCTTTGCTTCCATATGGATCCTAACATCACTTCCTAAGTTTTCTCAATCCCTTTCTATACCACTGACTCCCATAATCCTTTGCCAAGATTCATCATACTTCTACTTTCATAATGCTCACTGACTGGCTACTATTTTAAACCCACAATCTTTTACCAACTTGTTTCTACTCCCTTCCCAATTATGTGGCTCATGCACATAAATATTTAGCTCTTCATTGGCATATTATCAAGTCCCAAATCAATAAAAAACTTTTCAATTTATAAGGAAAAATGTCTAATGTAATGACCATGCAATTCTTGAAAGAACTAGAACTTGGCTTCATCAAGACATGAATAAGTGGTTACTACATACTATAGAATGTAGCTATTCAAAACTCCCTTCAACCAAATTTTAACATCTCTAGTCCTTGAGGTTCTAAGTTGGGCTAAATTTCTTTGTCACTCTAGGGTCTAAGGTTATCTTCTCCCAAGGTTTCAGGACCATCCTTGAGTATATGCAAATAGACAAGTGTGCAAGTGGACTAGGATTTCAACAAATAAAGTTTCATACAATGTACTATAAAGATTCTTCTCTACCCACTGTCATGTAAAAAATCTTGGTTCAAGATAGGAAACAGTAAAATTATCTTCAACTCTAATATCCATTATTTTATAATCTCAAGAGTAATGCACTCTAACATTTTCCATAACTGAGCAACAAGTGCTATGGGTCTTGATAATAAAACCAAAATATTGGGGCTTTTATAGTTAGTATAGCTTTAGCACTGGAGTCTATCCCAATGAGCTAGCATGTTGTCCCTTTCATGGTCTTGTACATTTACTTGAAGCATGCAGTTGGAAATTGATTTTCATAGGTTTTTTTGCTTAGTGTTATTGCCTTAGTCATATTCTTCCCTTTATTTATTTAAATAGATACTACGTAAAATCTCAAACAAACTATTTTAATTCAAAAGTTTCCAAATATGGACACCATATTATAGACTACTATTATCACTAGTTAATGTTGTTAATTTTAAAAGAGAAAAGGCAAATTATATTCCATACTAAGTTCTAGTTATCTCACTTAATGCATCACATTCAACTTTCATGAACACAAGGAAAATTATGAAATCTTTGAAACTCATTTATTAAGTGAGAGCATCCATAAATCTACTAACTAACCCATCAATTACAATAGGGGTATTTATTATTGTTTATCCATGAACAAGTTTCTACATAATTAAGGTAAAAAATTAATAACCAATGGACTCTCATAGATTGAGAGTCATGGCTCTTAATTAACTAACTTTGCCTAAGGACTTAGGCCTTTGCACCCCCTATATGCCTAAACTATATTGGATTCTTCTTGTCATGTGTTCATCTTCTCATGATTGATGTAAAACTTTTGATTGAAAAGGGATAGGTATCCCATATGAACTACTCCTTAACTACCCCCACTTCTCATGCACTCCCCAAGTCTTTTGTTTATATTTTGAGTTCAATGTCCTTGGGTTCCTCATGACTCAGTACTTTAATTCTGAGTCTTATGTTCTTGGGTTCCTCATGACTCATCCTCCTTTGACTGGTTCCTCTCACATTGGGGATTTCATGCCTTTATCATCTCATGCCCTGTAAGTTCCATGTCATGACACTTTTACGCCTATCAAGTCTTGTGTCATAGTCTGTCTATGTTATGGTCCTTCTGTATAGTGTCAGTCCCACACCAAAATTGATAATAATTAGCCAAAATTTGGGTCCAACACTTTAAAATTTGAACAAATTATTTTAAAGATGTGATTTTAAAAGAATTAGTTTTCAAATAAGGATTTTTAGCACGTGGAAAATCACAAGGAAACAACAAGAAATTTTAATCTAAACAAATAAGAAATTGCACAAAAAGGGTGAAAACTAGGTAGAAAGGTCATGAACAAGTTTTGGGATTTTCATTGTCACTCACTCATCTGTGTTCTTAGATACGACATAATGTTTCAAGGCACTAACTATGGAGGATCATGCCATTCCTATGTCCCATTAAGTCTAGTTTTGAGGCTGTCTAGAAAGTTACTTCTCGACACTAATCACTAATCAATGTACCAAAGTTGAATGGAAAAAAAGTGATCCTAGGCTTAAGGTTTATACAAGCTTATCTAGGGGAAATAAACTATGGAAAAAATCAATAGAGTAGATGCACACTATTGGGTCTTATCTAAAAGTTCCCAACATAAACATAGGGGTCTCAGTGTATTAATAATTGGCAATTTTAAATCTTGATTCATCTATTGAAACCCTAGGTATTGGAACATGAAATCCCCTCATGTCATGGTGTGCTTAAAATATATAACCACTTAGGTAATTAAAACAAGTGGGTCTTGATTTATATACCTCATCAATAAATGGGATTTGGCATACTATATGGTAGTGAAATCTATGGTCAATAGATCCCCTAAGAAAATAAAAATAGAAATTAGATACCCATTTCTGATTTCCAAGTTTCATCACTAGTGTAATGTCGAGGAAAGAGCATATGTGGATATCACTTGGGTAACATAGATAAATTATGAAAATATTTTTGATTTCTAGGTATCATTACCAATGTAATGCTTAGGAAAGAGCATACATAAATTTCATAACCATAAATAAAGATACTAAAATAAAAGTGATGTAATTACTAGGAATTTTGAAAAATAAAAATAAGAATGTTAGCAACAAGAAAAATTGGCTTTTATATTGATTCTTTATTGATCCTTTTTAGTAAGCATCTTGAAAATAAGGCATTAAAATTTTTGATTTGGCTAGAAAATGAGATAACCTGCAACAAAAAAGTGAAAACCAATGAAAAATAACCAAAAAATAAGTCTCTATTAAAAAAACATTGTTACATAGTCAAGTCAAAAAATCGAAATTGAAAATTGACAATGCAGGAAAAACATAGAAAATAGAAAAACCCATGCTTGCTAAACAATTTTCTACATAAATTAATAATTTTTCTATGAAGAATTAACTATTAATAAGAATGAATTTGTTGCAATATATGATGACATATTTTCCCATAGAAGTGATTTCATTGCACAAACTGATGATTTCACTTTGAGAAATTGCAATTTCACTACAAGGTGAAACGATTTCGATGTAAAGTAGAATGATTTCATTGTTTGCTAACAAAAAATATTGTTAACCTAAAAAGAGAGAAAAAAACATTAAAAACATAGGATAAAAGCACAATTTCACTATTATGTACATAATTTTGCTATTAAAGTTTCTGAATTTGGCATTACATAGAAAAACATACACAGTCAAATAAAAACTAGTGGTAGTAACCTGTAGTCCATACCATCACTAAATAAGTGAGATTAAATGCAAAAATACAAGGATAAATAATAAAAATTAGAAGAGAAATGCTATCTAAGTGTAAAACAAGATTATAAGAAGATTAAAAAGACGTTGGAAAGTCCCACCGGGTGTGCCAAAAATATATGAACTAAATTTAGATATGAAAGTAAAGTAAAATAATCCTAATCTAAACTAAAATTCAATTAAGCTAGAGAAACAAATAAACAAAACAACAATCAAAACTTTATAGTTTGAATACAAGATTTCTCCATTGCGATGTGTATCTAATTTTTTATTTCAAGAATGTAGTTCTCACTCCTCCAATGCAAAGAGAGAATGAGAAGCATTTTGGTTATAAAAGGATGGCTTTTATTCTCTTTGCTTTACTTTGTGTGTTTCTTCAAAAATATGATTACGATTGTGAGTATGATTTTGATCTCTCAATATTTGTGATTTATATATTTGTGATGCTTGAAAATGGAGATTTTAAAGATTATTTGTAGTTGCTTGGAAAAGGAGCCAATGGTGGAGGATCATTTGGACTTTTTCAATGCTCCAAATGATCAATGATTGAGGATGAGTCCTCACACATGAGGATGGAGACCTTTTCAACTTGGTTGAGAAAAGAGTGGGGTTGGTTAGCTGACTCAACAAGACTTAGTCAATTTACTTGACAACTCAGGAGAGGAGTCATAAGAGGTGGAGAACTTTATGGATATGGTTGGGATGAGGGAGAAAAAGGTGAGAGAGGTTTGAATAGGTAGAAAATATAGATTTAAATCTTTAAAATAAATATTTAAAGGTGCATAATTAACTTATTCAATATGTTAAATTTTTTAATTATTTGATTTTAGTAGGAAATATTATTTATTAAAGTTAAGAAGAATTATTAATAGATTTAGGTGCATTTTGACACTAAATGAAATTTAGGTGTCTACAATAAGAACAAAGAATAAACTTTTAAGATAAATCCAAATGTGAAAACACATCTCCATTTTAAAAAATAAAAAGAAATAAATAATAGTAAAAAGTGTTGTATAATTTTCAATTATTTTTTGTATAGAAGAAAAAAAACATAAAATAAAAATAAGAATCCAAAAGGATTTGGGAGGGGAACTA